>JAPDES010000020.1:0-469822 GCA_027569235.1 Aspergillus sparsus
TGTGTGATTGTGCACGGCCCCCCATTTTTTTTTGTTTTTTTTTTTATGGGTTTGTAATATTCGTTCCTTTTTTGGCAAATCCCCCCCCCCCAAAACAAAATTTAACTGTTTGCGGCCCCCGGTTTTTCTGAATTTTTCCCGGCCCTTTTTTGGCACTTTTTGTTTTTGGGTTTATCTTTTTCTTTTCAACTACCCCACCCCCCCCCCCCCCCCCCCCCCGCCTAGCTAAGATATATAGATAGGGTAATCCAACGCAACCTAGCCACTATTTGGAGCCGCTCAAAAATCCAGCCAGTCAGAGGAGATAAAGACTGCACGAGCTTGTCGCACGTAACTATGCGAAAACACCAACCGGAAATAATTTGGTAGGATTCGACCCGGTTACGTGTTGCCAAGCTGGTGGAATTCACGTTAGCTCCTCCCAAAGGCTCACGGTGAGAAGTGCGAACCGCAAGAGGCAATAGAGCAAAACATGGCTAGAGTATATCCACAAAGTGGCAGTGGCCCACACTTTCAGCGACCCGGTGGAATTAACTTACGGGACAACCCGTGGGAAGGGGGTCTCTATCAGTCTATGAACAGACGAAAGGCTCTGCACAAGCCAGCCCACGCGGCAGCTAGAAGCTTAGTGATGGGTGCCAACCTCCCCCGCTCCCCTAATTTCCCATGGTTATGAGTAAATTATCTTGCTTTGAGACATCTCTAGTGCGCGGGGGCCGAAATGACGGCTAATTATCGGTTATATTGCGATCGGTTTGATTAGGCAATAAGTTGGTTTCGCCGTGTATTCGGACGTTATGGATGGATGACTTCTTCCCCTTTCTGAATACGGTCGACACCGCGAGTTTTTTAAATACATGCAAAAAAAAAAAATCAATGGTAGTAGTAATCCCAGCGTGGTGACATACCACTGTGTGTCGAATTTGAGCTCTATATTACTCCGAGTAGTTCTAACGCCCAGCCGACAGATGAAAAGCAAGCTATATTAGGGGGAAGCTAATTAATTGGTGACAAATTATAGGAAATTAATGCCGCCATTTTGGCCGGTCTAATCTAGCTGCTCAGTTCCTATTAGTAAACTGGTGGTACTTTCTGATGCTACCTACTATGTCTGCTGAACATCATTGGTCTCTGCTGGTTCGGTTACCTGGGCTCACCAGTTGAGTCACGGAGTGAAGATCAACGATCAGGCTAATTTAAAGTCAAGAATTAAAGTGGGTTCCTCGTGGAGCTTAGTGGGACTTGGCACTTAGGGCTAGCGGTTATCTTCCAGGCATGCTGGGAGGATTACCTATATTGTTCGTTGCGTGAGATCTAGCCTCTATCTCCTCTAGCACCGATATCTCGGCCGTTTTTAGGTCCTTGTTTCTCTCCACTAGGATTACGAGGTTTGGCGGGGATATCTACCTGGCCAATATAAACTGCAATTTTAAGAACAGGAAATTAATTTAGCTCGACTGAATTTACTTGGAAAATGGATTCTCAGATCTACGTCTCAGTAAATACAGGTTATCGACAAAATCAACAACAACTTTCCCCGTTCCATTTTTGTCTTTGTGCGGAAATATTGCCCCTGAGGAAATGGGCCCGCTCTGGTTCGTTTCCCCTTTTACTTCGAGAATTTCATAGGCTTCGCGATCGAGCCGGTGAAGATCTGCTGGGGGCGCCAAAGACTAGGCTGTTGGCCTGTATTTCGGAACCTAGTATCAGCAATGCACGGTAGAGTAGATAGGATGGAGAAAAACTGACTCATGGCTTCTCTCCAGTGAGCTAGAACTCCCGGAGTGCGAGATAAACTAGCTAGAGCAATAATAATATCGGTCTCAAAGCCTCTGTCACAAGGAAAGGAAGAGAGAGGAAAAGAGACGAGAAACGTTAAAACTAGTCTTAATGTGGAACGGAGGCAGTGGTAGAAGAAGAACTTACAAGGCCGTGTAAAGGAAACAGCCGTAGAGATCGGCATTCGCTTTGAGCTTCCGCGAGGTGAAGTAGTGATCCTCGCCGGCAATGCGGTCAATCTCCAGCGCCACGCGGAGGAGTGGATTTGCCTTGACGTCTTCTTTATACTCTTCCATGAGTTGTCGGATGAACTTGGTTCGTGGATCTGTAACTTTGTAGATACGATGTCCGTATCCAAAGAGCCGTTGTTTCTTTGCCTTGACAGCCGCAATGAGTTTCGGCACATTTTCAGGTGTGCCCACTTTCTCAAATCCCTTGTAGGCCAGATCAATGGCACCTCCATGAAGAGGGCCATACGCAGACACCATCCCGGAAATGGCGCATGACAGCGGGTCCGTCAAAGTGGACGCCGCATGCAAGAACGCTGCTGTCGAGTTCGTCATCTCATGATCCGCATAGAGGATCCAAAGGCGCTCAAAACAGCGCTCAATCTTCTGGTTGGGCCGTTTGGTCCCTGGCTCCACGATTCCCATCATCAACAGAACATTTCCGATGAATGTCTCTTCGAGTCTGGCTGGAGTGAAGGCCCGACCACGCTTATGGCAGTACACCAATGCCACCGTCGTAGCGTAGGCGGATAAACACCGGATGACGGCTGCACTGACCTTCTCATCTTTGCCAAGATATGCAGGCTCGCCGTTAGTATGCGTGGCTTTAGTGCCCTCATCCATAGCGGCGTAGGCTGCGAGGCCAGCCAGAATCATTGGATGTGTCAGCGAGTCCGTTCTACCAGTTGTTTTCATATTAGCGGAGTGCCAAGTAGTAACCGAGAGTTGGGGAGGCTCACGGGAAGGATTGGATCACATCCACCACACATTGGGGCGCCTGCATTGCTGCGGCCAGCTTTCTGCGAAGAACCTTTTTTTGTGTTGGGGTGGGAAGCTTTCCCCATATGAGGAGATGGATAACCTCTTCAAAGTCATTTCGCTCGAAGAGATCCTCGATGAGATAGTCACGATATTGAATGTAACCGCGTTTGCCGTCACTGCAGCAAAGCCTTGCGTTAGTCTGGTGCTCCTAGATCTTGGTCTTGGGACATAATAAGCAGGTACACGGCAATCTTACATGAGAGTGATAGAGGATTCCATGCAAGCCGTGTTCAGGTAACCCTTGTCCAGGATACGAAGGCCATTCTCGAACTGATCAACAAAGTCCGCTCCTTTCTGAGCTGCAGTGATTTGCCGGAAATCCCAAGCACGAACCGAGTTGCGCACAATAGGAATGAGGTACGACCGATGCGTTCGGTTGTCAATAATAGTCATAGAGCCGTGAGAGGGTCCAACAGCGGTACGCCCAAGCAACTTGTAATACATGTAGACTAATGACGCTATATAGGAAAGGAAGATCTTCTTCCACACCAGGAAGTATTGGAATAGAATAAGATGCATTTTGAAGCGAAACCTTTGGGGGGGAAGTTCAAGAACCACAACAAGACAGAGATGTGAAAAATGGACGGCAGCAGCTGAAGAGAGAGGAGATTTCGGGAGAAAGGTAGTGAACGGAATATCGCAAGATGCCAGACGAGGTTTTATACTCGACCTCTCCCGCCTTCCAGACGCCTTCTCCTTCGCTGCTACTGCTACTGCATGTCTACAAGACCTACAATAAATTTGGCCACTCCAGCGCTCGATTCTAGACAGGCTATGTCACCAACAACCGGCCTAACGCGCACAGAACAAGGGCCCATAAGCCAATCATCCCAGTAGACGATGGTGATGAATCCCTCCCAACATTTTCTCTAAAAAACTGTCCCTAATAGACCGACTCCTTCCTTCGCTTAGCCTGTGCTGGCCTCTATCCTCTCCCTAGTGAATTGAAGACTCCATCCAGCCAGGTCCCACTTAGACACTCTGTGCCAAACAATGCAACTTTGGGGCCAAAAAAAGGTCTTACCTGTAATGTGTGATGGCCCTGATATTAAAAGCCGTCCTTTGGTTGAGGTGAGTGATGGTCTGCGTTATTATCTACATCAATATCTTCCTCTCTATAGTCCTCCATACTAGACTAGCTGCGCCACTGGCAAAAAATACTACTAAACAGGGAATCAATCTAGCGTGGTCCTTTAAGAACGGCGCCCCCCAACTCCACTTGGGGAGTTAATAGTGTCTTCTCAGTGACAGTGCCCCTAGTATTCCGCTAGTAAAATTGGTCAACCAATCTCCGACAAGTTTTTTTTTTTTTTTTCTCTTTTCCTGGTGCTGACAAGGAGTTGTTCGACTTAGTAATCCCCCTCCCCCCAAAGGTCGAAGCTTTTGAGCCGAGTGACAGCTCTAGCGGTAAAATATCTTTTTTTCGGGCTGCCAGAACAAGAAGGATACCAAAGGCTTTGGTGATATTCGGACTCGAAAGGACTTTCTCATCATCTCCGTGCGAAACTCCGGACCTCGTAGCTTCATGGCTTGACAACCATATTAAAACTTCTACGTTAGTAACTAACGGAGAATGGGTTTGGTCCCTCGCGCTGTTTCCCTTTCGATGATAGTGTAATACAATCCTCATGCAATTTCGAGACGGCAAGAGGGCTTACCTTGCCATTCACCCAAAGAAGAGGACGTATGTACATGCCGCCCACAGCCGACCTGTGTTCAGACACGGCTCGTTGTGAAGCCGTCATAATTTCATCCTCCATCCTGCGTCGTCCCTTGGTTGTTAGTCTACCACGTTCACGATGACTTCGTCAGATAGCTGCAGAACAGGCGATCTTCCCTTAGAGGCCGTTGTGCCGAACTCAACTGGCGTGCCTTCCACCAGTACCAAAGAAATACCGGATTCTCAGGAGAGCAGCACAGATGAAGTTGAAACGGAGAAGCCTTGGCATGAGCCTTTCAAGTCGAGTGGAAACTTCGCAGGCGCCGCCGCTGCACCGCATCGAACTTGGTACAACCGCCTGAATCCTCTCAAATGGGGGGGGACTCCTCCTGTGCCCACGGAGAGAAGCATCTCGCGGGAGTATAACGCCAATTGGCTTAGTCAGATGACGTTTCAATGGATGACTCCCATTATGAGCGTAGGATATCGACGACCGCTCGAGCTGAATGATATTTGGCTGGTGAACCCTGATCGACAGATTGACCTCCTGGCGGATCGCTTTGGTGCGGCCTTTCAGACCCGGGTTGATCAAGGTATCACAAATCCCCTCCTTGGGGCTCTACACGACACCTTCCGCAAAGAGTTCTGGCTTGGGGCTGTCTGCGTCTTTTTCTCGTCGATTTGTCAAGTTATGACGCCATTCGCACTTCGATTCTTGATCCAAGCCGTTACTGCCTCCTACTACTCCGCCGACTCAACGGACGACCCGGAGTTTGGCAAACAAATCGGCTTGGTCTTTACCATCATGTTGATGCAGCTGATCCAAAGCGCGGGAACCAATCAGTTTATCTACCGCGGTTTCATGGTCGGGGTTCAGGCCCGGGGAGTACTGGTCTCGGCAATATTCGAAAAGACCTTGAAGATTTCCTTTCGGGCACGTGCAGGAACCGCACCAGAGACGGCGGAGGACCAGCGAGGGGATAAACAGAGGAGAATTTCAGGCGAGGAATCACAGCCAGACCCATCCAAGAAGAAGTTGACAGACGGGGCGGAAGGGTGGTCGAATGGGCGGGTGATGAACATGATGTCCACCGACACGTCCCGCATCGAACAGGCCTGTGGAATGATCCATCTGATCTGGGTATCCCCAATGACGATTCTCCTAGCTCTAGCACTTCTCCTAATTAACATCACGTACTCCGCCTTAGCGGGATTTGGACTCCTGTTCGCCGGGATTCCATTGCTCACGGTCACGATGAGATCCCTAATAAACCGGAGGAAGGGCATTAACCAGATCACAGACAGTCGGGTCTCCTTGACCCAGGAGATATTGAGGTCGGCAAGGTTTGTCAAATACTACGGCTGGGAGCGAGCCTTTTTGCAAACCCTGGGCGATCTGAGGAAACGCGAGGTAATCTCCATTCAAAAGCTTCTCGCGATACGCAACGCCATGAACGCAGTCTCGGTGTCGCTACCTATCTTTGCCTCCATGCTTTCCTTTATAGTCTACTCGCTAGCCAATCATGAACTCACCGCAGCCATAGTCTTCTCCTCCCTGTCCATCTTCAACTCTCTACGGGTCCCCTTCAATCTGCTCCCGGTTGTTATTGGCCAGCTTACGGACGCATGGGCGTCGTTGCGCCGCATTGAAGAATATCTACTAGCGGAAGAGCGTCAAGATGAATTCATCTATGATTTGCAAGGCGCCGCGGCAATCGCCGTAAATCAGGGGTCCTTTGTGTGGGAGGCGAATGAAAATGATGCGGCCCAGACGGGCGAGAGGTGTCTTTCGAAAAAGGAGAAAAGAGAAGGGCAGAGGGAAGAACAGGTCTCTCAGACAGCCGCCACCAAGTCGACTGCTTCTCCGGATCACCCCTTCACCCTCCAAAATATTGATCTTACCATCAAGCGCACGGAGCTTGTCGCGGTCATTGGGTCGGTGGGCTCGGGGAAAAGCTCCCTCCTCGCTGCTCTCGCTGGGGAGATGCGCAAGACCGGTGGAGAAGTCACCATGGGGGCGACGAAAGCTTTCTGTCCGCAGTATGCCTGGATCCAGAATGCGACTGTCAAAGAAAACATTTTGTTTGGCAAAGAGATGGACCAGGAGTGGTATGATAAGGTGATCCACGCATGTGCCTTGCAGGCGGATCTCGCCATGCTCCCTGCCGGAGATGACACCGAGATTGGCGAGCGTGGCATCACCCTGAGCGGGGGCCAGCGGCAACGGTTAAACATTGCACGGGCCATCTATTTTGGCAGCGACATCATTCTCTTAGATGACCCACTCTCTGCCGTGGACGCCCACGTCAGTCATCATCTCTTTGAACATGCGATCTGTGGCCTCCTCCACAATAAATGCCGGGTCCTTGCGACGCATCGACGCGATATCCTGGCGCGGTGTGACCGCATCATCTGGATGGAAGCTGGACGTGTGCGAGCGAATGGCACGTTTAGGAGTCTAACGGAACAAGACCGCGACTTCAGAGACCTACTCTCGTCCACTTCTTTGGCCGAAGTCAATCCGGAGAAGAACTTCTACCAGCAGGAGCAGGAGCAGGAGCAGGAGCAGGAGCAGCAGCAGCACAATCCACCAATCGAATCGTCGTCTGGAACCTCTGCCCCGGCACAGGCACCTCTCATCCAGCAAGAGGAACGTTCAATTACCAGCGTCGAATGGGGTGTTTACGCCGCGTACCTTCGAGCATCCGGGTCCATTCTCAACGGCCTCCTGCCGATTTTACTGCTTGTGCTCGCACAGACGTCGAATATCCTGACAAATCTCTGGCTCTCTTACTGGACTGACCATAAGTTCCCGTTATCCAAAGGTAAGTATATTGCCATCTACGTTGGGCTAGGTGTCATCCAAGCCTGTCTCATGTTCTCTTGGTCGCTATCTGTCTCCATCCTGGCCACAACTGCCAGTCGAGAGATGATGAGCCGTGCATTGGCCGGAGTGTTGAAAGCGCCTATGGCGTTCTTCGACACGACACCGCTGGGGCGCATCATGAACCGTTTCTCGAAGGATGTGGATACCATGGATAACGGTCTGGCCGATGCCATTCGCATGTATCTCTATACTCTAGCGATGATAATCAGCGTCTTTGTTCTCGTCATTGTCTACTTCCACTATTTTGGCATCGCTCTAGGCCCGCTTCTTCTCCTCTTTCTAGCCACCGCCGCCTACTACCGGGCCTCCGCGCGCGATATGAAACGACATGAAGCCGTCTTACGATCCGTCGTCTTTGCGCGCTTCAGTGAGGCCATCACGGGGACCGCCAGTATCCATGCTTATGGAATGCAGGGGCACTTCACCTCCGTTCTCCGCCGGGCCATTGACAACATGAACTCGGCCTACTATCTCACCTTTAGTAACCAGCGGTGGCTCAGCACCCGCCTCGACGTGGTCTCCATCCTGCTCGTTGTGAGCACCGGGATTCTCGTCGTGACCCTGCGAAACGTGGTTTCCCCCAGCATATCGGGCCTGCTCTTTTCCTACATTCTCGCCATCGTCCAGATGATCCAACTCCTCGTCAAGCAATTTGCCGAGCTGGAGAACGCAATGAACGCGACCGAGCGGGTTCACTTCTACGGCACCAGTCTCGACCAGGAGGAAGGCAGCCCAAACGCGCCAGGCTGCCCGCCCATCTCGGTCACCAAATCCTGGCCGGAGTATGGGGCGATTGAATTTGAAGGCGTCCAAATGCGATATCGGCCGGGCCTCCCCCTAGTTCTAAAGGGACTACATCTGCATGTGGCCGGAGGTGAACGGCTTGGCATCATTGGTCGCACTGGCGCTGGCAAGTCATCCATCATGTCTGCGCTCTTCCGATTGACCGAACTTGCCGGAGGGAGCATCAAGATTGACGGGGTGGATATTGCCCAAGTCTCTTGCCATGATCTCCGATCTCGGCTATCCATTATCCCGCAAGATCCAACACTGTTCCGTGGGACAGTTCGAACGAATTTGGATCCGTTCCACCAGCATTCCGATTTGGAGCTGTGGTCGGCGCTCCGAGAGGCTGGTCTTGTGAAAAAAGATAGTGATCATGATTCCGCCTCCTACCCCCCTTCATCTCGTATTCATCTGGACACGCCGGTAGAGGAAGAGGGTCTTAACTTCTCCCTGGGCCAGCGCCAGATGATGGCATTAGCTCGGGCCCTCGTCCGTGGCAGTCGGATCGTAGTGTGTGATGAAGCCACTTCGTCGGTCGACGTAGAAACGGATCTTCAAATCCAGGAAACCATTCGGACCAGCTTTCGGGGGCGAACTCTGCTTTGTATCGCCCATCGGTTGCAAACCATTATCAAATACGACCGAGTTTGTGTGATGGATCGTGGTCAGATCGCTGAGCTTGATTCGCCCTTGAGGCTGTGGGAAAGAAGTGGAAGCATCTTCCGTGGGATGTGTGACCAGAGTGGCATTGTCAAAGAAGATTTGCTTTAGGCTAGACGCAATGGGAGCATCATTAAACCGTTGTTTTAGAGGCTACTTGGAAATTTATTTATTTTCTCTCTATTCTACTTTACTTTACTTTGCCCCTTTTTTAATATACTATTTATGCGTTTATTTTTATTCATTTTTTTTTTTGTTCGCGCTCCCAACTCCTTTCCCCCTTTCCCAACATGAGCCGGACGAAATGCACCGCTGGATATCTGAACTAAGGGAGAAAAGAGTCTCCATTATGACGCGTTTAGCACTAGGAATAGAATGCTTGATAGCTCAGGCGAAGCTGGGTCTCCGGGCCTCAGTCATCGAGCAAGAATCAGGGTTAGGAGGTGTGCAATTCTGAAATCGCTATCTAGGAGCACGCCCGGCTATACCTACACTTTCATCGTCCTAAGGAAATATTAGACGACTGAAGACACACCGCTTCTGCCCAAAGAGTGGCAGGGAAATACTTCTATCGTCAGTCTTTGATTGAGTAAGGTTGGCCTGTCTGAGAGTTTACATCTGGACCTGCCTACAGCTTCTACCCCATCGGATGAAGAGGGACGACATCCAAGTTGGATTCCAAGATTTGCCAACGATGGGAATAACGATGGCAAGTATTTAAGGATAAAGGGAGAGGTTCATCTGCCCCTAATTATTTTGAAATGGAGTGTATCGCCCACCTCTAGGGAACCTGTCGCGATGGAACTCCGATTAACTTTTGAAAACGTTGTCACGGAGCATGGTTCATGTTAGGCATTTGCAGTCCTTGGTGGTGCCTCTTACACTAAGAACAATCTATCGTCTATTTTCATCCTCTCAGCAAGGTTCCTAGTCCTAGACCACCTGCTGCCTCACATATAGTTAAGTTCTACTACGACACAATTTCCAACTGGCACGAAGGACAGTTGGATTTATTCTTGAATAGGGGGTAATTCTTATATCTCCGTCTACCCTGGCCCCGCAACGCAATTTTAAGACTTTCAGCCATTGTCTCAAACTGAGGCTCACTATATAACGGAGTCGTCCAGTAAGGGAAACCCTTCCCTTTTTAGACCTTTCCAGCCGCAGGGTTGGGATAGGCAGCTTCTATGTTCCTTGACTTATTACTAGTACCTGCAGAGCTCTCATGAGACATGTACATGTCGCTATATCGCCCCATCCTACCTGGTATCCCTGTCGTGATGAGAGCTCATTTGAATGTTGACAATTGGAACTGTGTGTTGTCACAGTGACAATGCCGGTTGGTCAGCCTGCAATATACAAAAGAAGCTTAACCCTGTCTTACATCCTTCCGCTTGGCGAATAATCCCTGTTTGCGGTAAACTTGGTTCCCTTGGCCAAGACCATGCGGGGTACTCCGGGCCGAATGTTCCCAAAGCCTGAGCCAAGGCGTTCGAGCCCTTTCCCCGCATGTCAGTTTCCAATGAGGTTTGGGATGGGATGAGATGCCTTCAGCTTTCCTACTGCGGAACAAACACATATAAGACAGAATGTTTCTGTCTACTCATTAAATAGAAATGTGACTGACTGTAGAAATAGTGGACAATCGAATGATGAGTAAGTATTATACGATCAATTAATGAGGATCGATGAGGATGTCTCAGTTGGATCGCACATGACAGCCTTAGTGGCCAAGTGATGTGAAACAATTGTTTCTGCGATTGATTATGATTGGTCAGGAGTGAGACATAATGAGGTAGATACATTATTAGTGAGGGTACAAAGTATGCTTACGAGGTAGAGGAATATGCAACACTAATATTTATGGGTCAGACATGGTTTCTCCTGCACAGGGGAAAGGGAGCTGCTGATTGTGATGTCAGGGTGGAGAGGTGACTCCAAGCAGCCTTTATATACCGCACACATCCAAGCCAAAAATCCCGGCACCCATACTACCCCCAGCAGCAAATTCTCATACCTCATCTAAACTTTTCATTATGAAGACCTTTACTGTTGTTGCATTAAGTGCCCTCCTGGGCTTTTCGTCTGCCCAGCGTGCTAGTGTCATCAACCACTGCGCCACGCCTATTTATGTGCAGTCTTTCCCCTACGATGGAAGTGCCGCTGGGCCGCTCACTACTGTTCAATCTGGAGGGACATTTTCTGAAAAATTCAGAGTTACTGGCTCAGTATGTAACACCCAGCTAAGATCAAATCTTCAGGTCTCTTGATCTTGCAAGCACGGACGGAGTACTAATGCAGCATAATCTTTAGACCATCAAAATCGCCAGAGCCAAGACATTCACGGCACCTCTGTTTTTTGGCTACTCCTTCACTTCCCAGCCAGACTATGCTTACTGTGAGTTAACACAGGGATAGTAATTTCCTGCTGTCAAAGATATCTAACAGTTCTTATTAGATGAGTTTAGCTCTGAATGGGGAAACCCATTTGCTAACCAGCACAATACTTTGAGCCCAGGCGATGGCTGCCAAAGCTTCGACTGCGCGGCTGGTCAGGCCAGTTGCTACAGCACTCCAGCCTCCAAAAAGGTATTTGGCTGTCCTCAGCCAGTCAATCTAACTGCTGAAATTTGTTTGTAAATATTTGAGGCTTTTTTACCAACACCCCGATAATAAAAATGGGACAATAAATAGTATATTATTGATCATGTTTCCTAGTTACGGTATTTTCTTGAGTATATTTGTAAAAGACCAATAAAAGGGGGGAATTTCAAGTCGTATCCAATCGGCGTTGGATATATTGAATTTGGCTAAATCAATATCCATAATTATAGGACTACATGCTGCAGCTCTTGACCCTTTCCGGGACAGGATATCTTTATGCTGGAATTCCTCCCCAAATAACTTCGGCTTATCCCTGCTCATTGCTTGCCTCGCCTCTACTATCTCCAAAAACACTTCCAGGGGCCTACTATGCGAATTCCTGCAATGGTTCCTATATCATTAGGCATCAGACACCCCTAATTGAAGCCGCTTTGTCGAGGTTGATGCTCTTTAACTATTCCTCCCCTGGTCTGAATACTCTCGCTTGTTCCCGCCGTGAGTATAGTGGTGGCTAGATATAGGGTCTGGACTTTACCCCCGCCTTCCCCCCCCGCGGCAACAGGGAGACGTCCTAGAACATGAGGCTGGCTAGGACGATTGGACAATCCATTACTGCTTCACATCATGCCAGGCAATACACCCTTGATATCTTGATCACCAGTCAACCTCGCCAATCAACCATATATATACCTTGCAAATTACCATCTATTTCAATCAGGAGAGGTGGGGTTGTTTTACGTAACGAATCGAGACTAGAATTTGCTTGGCAAATGCCTGTTGTCTTGCCCCCAAAGCCACTAAATCAGAATACGAGGACAAAATGTGATAATGATTGTTCGGTTAAATTGAATACGATCCGTATCATCCTAAATTCCTAAAAGCAACCGCATCTTTGCTCCTGTATCGAGGAGTTGGGGGTTAATGCATGGTCATGCAACGTAGGAATGTAGGAATATAGCCCTAGGCGTATTCTCCCCTCCCAAAACGAGGCGGGATCCCGTCAAAGGTTGTTTCTGTCAACTTCAGAGTTGATGAGAGAGAAGCGTCCAGAAACATATAAAGCTTGCTGGATACATTACAGGGCAAATTATGACTTGGTCTGGATAACCGGTAGCAGATAAAATTGTATCCAGCAGCATACATTCATTCATTAAATTAGAGTCAGGACGTGATTGAAATCTCATGCATTGATTAGCTGAGGCTAGATAAAAATCCCTGGCTCTTTTAGCATACGTCAATGTATGAACTCAGAGAATTCCGTCACGGAGCGTATAAGGTATTGCCATTTGTGTACCTATTCTATCCACATTATTGCTCCCCCAGCATCATTTAGAAATATCCGCAGGGGTACACTTTACCATAAGAGGTGGTTTATCCCATATGCTCCAAATCTTTTGGTTTGAAAACCATGATATGCTCTGTGGGCATTGTTCAAAGTCAAAATGCACGAGCAGCTTGCAAATCACTAAGGACATGATGTACTGTGCCAAACTTTCCATGACGTGTTATTATAAAAATTTTCTTTCTTTTGATACTTTTTGTTATGCTCTAGGGAAAATGTTGGACTTACTATTGGCCAATACAGTCTCGTGTTCCAACAGAAAATGGTTTGAAGACATCCAAGTCATCCATGGAGAATTTAGCCTCCACGTTCTTATACCATCGCTGGGGGGAGAAATTTTCAGCTTCACGAAAGTTCGCCGGGGATCGAAAAGCAGCCAGAGGAGTGACATAGACTCGGGAACCACCAGGAACCCATTGTCCGGAGATAAGTGCACCAGGAGACGGGACCCGGCGGGGGAGTTCACCAGGGAGAGATGGATAAACACGAAGGCTTTCTTTGATACAGGCATTAAGCAATGGCATTTCTCGCATGGATTTGAATGTGATTGCTGAATTCTCTTGAAATGTTGATCGTATTTCATCCTGCAGCTGCTTAAGAACTTCCGGAGCCTCAAGCATGTGGGCAATAAACCCACTGAGAGCAGTTGAAGTTGTTTCGGTTCCTGCGAGCATGATCACCTGCGCAGTTGCCCGGAGCTCACCTTCAGATAAACCGTGGCCTTCCTCGCCTGATTCCATCACGAAGTGGACTAGATCAGGTCGCTTTACTTCGGTATTAAGCCTTTTGTTCAGCCTCTCATTCAACATTCCAAACCAGGTATCTCTCTCCGCCTTAATGAGCTTGGGTGGGATCAGCCGGAGAATAAACTCAACCAAGGGAGAGTCTGCCACAGCCGCCAGGAGGGTAACGCTTCGCACCAAACCGAAGTAACTTTTGACCAGTGGGCGGTAGGTTGTGTCATCTAGTAGATGCAATGATTCCCCGAACTGCAAGTCCCCTATGATATCAAAAATTGTAAAGTTGAACATATCCACCAAGTTCAGTGGATTTCCGTGCTCTGTCTGAATTTTCTCTATCAACAGGTTTACATGTCCGGCAATCAGCGGCTCTTGGGCAGAGACCGCACGCTCCGAAAGGGCCCTAGCATAGACACGACGTATCCGTGCATGATCCTGGTCATTAGCGGAGAGGATGGAATGAGTGCCCTCTTCATCCTCTGCAGCTCTCCAGAATGCCGAGTCGCGAGGCAACCCAGTTGGGCGTGTAGGTGTGCTTCCGTAAATTTCTTTCCACGCACTGGAGTTCGCGTAGCTCAGCCAATTTGGAGCTACACGTACAACTGGGCCGTATTGCACGTGGAGTTTTGCCACCCAGGCGGTTGATTTGCCTAGTATAACTGCACAAATAATCGGTATCCGGCTGGCCGCCATCAGCCGAGGGCCTGGATAGTGCTTCAATGCATGGAAGAAGACATTATATACAGCAGAGATGATATTATACTATTTTCAGGTTAACTGGAATCAAGAATATAGAAAAAACAAACTGAACTGGTGTGCTGACCTGAATAAAAGCCCACCAAAGACCCTTAAGGATAAAACCAACAGACAACTCCTCTCCTGTGAACATGATAACGTCAATGACAGGGTAAGTAATGTCTGAAATGTAAGCTTGGGTGAGCAACGCCTAATATATAGAGTTAAGCTGACAAGTCATATTAAGATTACAAAATTATATTATAAGCTTTACACTATTGTTAGCAAGAAATGGGCGTTTTAGTTGAACAAGAAGAGTACCGTACCTACCCATCCATGGATAGGCTATCGTCAAAAATTAACTTTTTTGGAAAATAATAAGATCCTTTTAACTGTTACTGTAACTACAGCAAGTTATCCAATCATGTCCAAGATCGGCATGTTTGCTTGGCGCGTGTGCATTGATAGCCTAAATGATTGCCGAGGGTAGCCGAATGAGCTAAGGATCGCCTATCTTAAAGTCATTTTTCAAGAGCAGGAGCATTGCACAACGCACTCACGGTAGGCTAGCTAATCTCCTCTTTTTTTAACCAGGCCTAAAATAGGATGTATATGTCTTATAAATAGGTACAATAGTAATATTGTACAAAACTAATATTGGGGAATGCATATATATATTCCTCTGGGAGGTATCGTTTCATGTAGTTGATGATGCAGTACCAAAAAGTCAGGACAAGGGGAAGGTAAAAAAAAAAAAAAAAAAATACAGAGACAAAGGAAAGTTGAATAAGAGGAAGGTCGAAAACAGCCTACAATGGATTCCATGTGGAAGGCTGTAAAAGACTATTTTGGGAACGCCGATCATCCTTCAGCCTGCCTTCAATTTCACACTCACTGCTGCGATTTGAAGCCCTCACGAACCCATAATGACAACATCCACGTTGGAGTGGAGATTCCAGAGGATGTCATGGGCATATTTTCTACTATTGGCGATACTAGTCGCCCTCCTTGCACATGCGAGGGGATGACTGCGTTGTTCGAGCATATCAACGAATTCATTCAAAAGGCCCCTAAATCCCATCTTGATGACTACAGCATCCAGACCGGGAAACCGGACGAATCTATTGAGGATGTCTGCCGGTATATCATGCGGGACGCTCTGCAGTGGTGGACAGTATGGCACGGGTCCTTGGACCACCACCACTGGAAGCACATATACCTTGCATTTTGCGCCGTCTCGGACGACATCATGATCCCTCCGCAAGACCTGAGGGATGGAACTTTCAGAATCCTTGGCCATTCACTGTCTGACGTTCTGGCCGGTTTCCGTGCCGAGCGCATCCACCCAGACGATATTAAGCTTCTGGAGATGATGATCTGGCGACAATATATCGTCCAATACGTGGAGAAGGCGGATCCGGAGTTGCGCTCCTTTCTTCTTTCCAACACAACCATGATGACCCAATTCCGCGTATTGACCGCAGGCACACACAATGTAGGAATAACGCTTCTTGCCGCTCGAGATGTGAAGTCAAATGGACTAACTGATGTGACTCTCGAAATGGCCGCCATATGTGATTGCCTATCTATGGACATGGCCAAAGAGCCCCTTGGTATCCTGAACGGGGACAAAACCGAGTCTGTGGCAGGTCGTGATCGGGAGCAGCTGAAGCGGGAATTGCGCTGGCTCTATATCCGGTGCATAGAATTGCTGGACCAACAAACCAACTCCCCTTTGCTCCGGCGGTATGCGACCTCGGGATTCATATTTGTTCCCTTGATGGAAAGATACCGAGAACGGATTAGTGGCACTCGAGTGCCAATGTCGAGCGCTCTGCGCCACCGAATCGAATCCTATCGATCACTAGTCGCGACAGTTTCCCCAGAGTGTCAATCCCCGATGATAAAGGGTGTTACTCCTCAGCCTTTGCTATGGTTTATTGGCCACGTTGACCTGTTCCCTGCTTTCTCACCGACTATTCTGTCTATTTTGGTATGCCTCCTCCTGTATTATATAATGTGAGAACAAGAATTTTGAGACTAGGCAATTGCACACAACATATAGAGGGGAATACAAATCAATTCATTTAACACTGATGTAGGATTTTAATACTACCATGCTAAAAATGTGTCCACGAATTCAACCGCTAAGCCCATCCAATAATGAGTTAATGAGTTTAGATGTTAACCCCAGTATGTGCGGTTCTATAGCTGGGCGAGTGGAGATGGAACGGAGGCGGTTGTGCATGAAGCTGGGACGTTGATTGAGCGGGCATCGCTAATGGACGCAGCGTATCCAGTAGATGCGTATAAGCTCAAGGCTGCGTTGGCCAAGTTTGGGGTCACTAGGCATTAGGGCATCCAGAAATTTAGATGTGCAGATTGCTTGCGGCCCCGTAGTTTATGTAGGTTGCTAATATATTGTATTCGTCCCCCACCTTGTTGATTTGATTGTGTGACAGTGCAGTTTGCTCTGCAGCCTCTGTCTGCGAATAGCTACGAGAGAAGTTGACGAATGCCCTCTAGGCTTTACACACATGGATGCTGCCCGAGGACCGAACTTCACCAATGTCGACTTATTTTAAATCAATTGCAATTGTGTATCACTTTTCTCAACGGTGACTCATGGAATATCGCTCGACTATCCATCACCCGGCCTTCGTAACTTCTAGCATCGCTTTGCTAACATTATCCCCACGCAACAACTTCGCTAGCCCTTCGACAGCATTTTCCACCCCATACGTGACATCTAGCAGCGGCTTGAACGTCCCCTCATGAATCCATTTCGACACCGTCACAATATAGTCTTCAATGTACTTGCCACTGAAATCCTTGGGGTCGGTATCGAATCCCCACCAAGTAACCCGCTTCTTGATGGGAGTGATTGTACTGCGAATGCCGTTCTACTTCTCCGGAGGCACGTTGTATTGCGAGGCATAGCCGCAGGCGACTGTAATTAGATTCAGTTTACTCTCTTGCTGTAAGGAGATAGAACGAAAGAAGGGAAAGTGAATTGAAAGACAAACCTACCTGTATAGACTAATACTTTGAATTAGGAGCTACGCGTGTGTTATCTTCGTGGGTAATCTAGCAGCTGTCGCAATACTCTGGGCTTTCTGAGGCGGGAAGCGTTGTAATGGGTCTGTGGAACTTCTTGATGGCCAATGTGTAGTGATTAATGTAGGCGAAACATCAGACAAATAAGGATGGTAATCTTATTCACTCTTCAGCATTGTCATCTGTATAATTCAGTACTACATTATTCTAAAATAGAATTCTTAAATCACATAGTCTTAGTAATTTTTATCATTTTTGGAGGCTATAAATGTTTATAATTAACGTTATTTAACCTTTAATAAACTACTTATTTTTATTTACTTCATCCATAATATATATTTTCTACACCATATTGCAATAAAATCATCTTTGATAGGAATAACCGCATTTTATATACTCGGTGTACTTTTTATTGTTTATAGCTATTGTATCAAATAAAAATTTTTTTACTTCATATATATAAAAAATATTTATAGAGAAATAAGGATGTTAAATCCTCGGCATTTCCTCTCAGATATAATAGAACGAAGATATCGCCTATAAAAAGAAAAATATTAGTATAAAGAGAAACAACACCACGATTTATATATCTTTAGAAATAAAGATATCAAGGAGAAGAAGTAATACTCAAGTCACTAGTATTACTATTAAAAAATCCTAGTCAATTATTAGAGCAATTGATAAAGCTAGTATAAGAAAGAATATATCAGGCAGCAGGTTATAAGATACTCATCAATTGGCATATTAACAATCATACTGTTAGTTATATTTAGAGGCCAAAGCTAGTGGCCCCGTTAACTTTTAATAAGAGGAAAGAGGAGGAGGAGGAGGAGGAGGAGGAGGAAGAGTTCTTGCCGTTAGATAGTAGTAGGCCAGCCATCTTATATACAGTATTATATGTAGGAGGTAATTCATAATTATCCATATCTAGAATTTATTCCCTTAATGAATCCTCCCTAGAGTCCTTTAACTTTTGACAGTTAGGGGTAGTACTATTGCGTGCTTTTTGTCCACTAATTCAGTAGGTAAGGGTAGAGCAGGGCACATCATATAACAACTGCTACATGAATGCTTTTGATTTGGCCAGATTCATAAGCTTGAATGGCAAGTAGAAGGCGGTCTTCTGGTTAAGCAGATGATTCCTTTCTTGATGCTATTTTCATGGAATTGGCGGTGGTCTAGACTAAAAGATGAAAAAGGGGTTGAAATTCGAATTTGTGACCCGCTCGGTGGTGGATTACGTTAAAGCCCCTCTTGCAGGGCAGGGCACTGTAGCTTGCGATGCTGACGTGTGTGCTATTGTAAATTAACTTTTAAAGGATGGGATCCTTGAAGTAAGATCAAATCTCATCTCTACGCCATACCAACACCTTTTTGCCACAGCAGTGCTTGCTGCGGCGTTATAGAAGTGTGGTATTCCTAGCCCATGCAGTTGGCGTTAACATCTACAACTACTCTATGATATGGCAACTTTGGGCGATTCAATGTGATCAACCGTCCGCGTACGATGACCTTTAGTAGCGTAGTCTCCTTTCAATTACCATATTCGCCACTTTCCCGTGGGCAAATCCATAGACGAGGCCTGGTGTGCGCCCGGGGCCGGCCAACAACCCTTGGAAACGGACACACCGTATGCAGACTAGCTTTACGGAGTGGCTAAGGTGATACGTCCCATTCAAAAAAAAAAAAAAGAAAAAAAATTGGTTCCTGTGTGTGTCATCTAGAAGGGTTCCATGGCCAGAATCTCCCCACGCCAAGGCTGGCGCTGACCGTGTGAAACGGAAGCACCGATGTCTAAGATAAGGTAGGATCATCTGCCTATTACCATACAGCTAATCATCCCAATTTGTGTAGAGGACAACTGCCCTGGAATCCCGGCATCTTTCTATGTTGAAGGTGCTGGCAGAGCCAAGCAGCAGCAGTAGAGTGCAAGAAACGCCGCATGTACCAAGAAAATATCGAATTGCTTGTCAATGGTCAAGACAAATCGCGCATGCTAACAAGAAATGTGAATGCACGATTAGCCTCGCAGGCGTTGGAAGATCGTGCTTGTGAGGACATCTGAAGCGAGTATCCCGGTGGAGTCTTGGCAGAAGAGGCCCAGTAGCAGCCAGAAAAGCATCCACGTGTGTGTTTGAGCTTCTCCCATTTACCGAAATTTGACATTACGCCAAGCCACGGTTAAGACCCGCATTCGCGAATCGCCGAACCGTGGTCTCCGCCCAGACTCCGCCAAGTCTGCCAAGGAGAGACAGTCGACCCAAGTCGAAAGTCTGCCCCTGGGCGTCGAACTCTGTCAATCCGGAAAACCTGCACCCAGCGAATGGCGAGCCTACAGAAAGGAACGTGCTGTGCAAGAGCACTATATGTTGGAGTCACCTATACACCCAATAGCGTCAAAGCATGTGTCGGCTATCGCAATTTGAACGGATGCCCTCGTGCCTCTCAATGGCAGCACAAATGCCTCGCTTTCGAGTGTGGGATGGTATCTGCATGCACGCTACAGGTGCATGCGTAGACGTCAAGGAAGGCTGTTGGAGCAGGTATGCTCTACAACAGAGGGCGAGATCAAAAGGCTACATGATCGGACATGCTGTCCTATCAAGGTTCAGCATGGCAGCTCTTCTGGAAGTACCAGCGCCACCAGGGTAGTTCTGCAGCGCTCCAGGGTCCATGGTCACGCGAGCCCTTCGCCTACAGTGTCTAGCTGCCACTCTCGCCTACGCCCGACTCCGAGCCCCCCCACTGAGCTAGCGGATAGATAACTGCAAGACAATCGATCACGCACGTGGGGTGCACCCATGCCTCCCTTGTAGATGTCTCTAGACAGCTAGTATGTACATATAAATATGGCTTCTCTGCCGCTGATTGTCCCTTTTTTTTTCGGATGCCAGACACGTCTCGACTGCCACTCGATACCACTCCCTCCCTCCCCTCGGGACCTGTTTCACGATGACGCTCAGTCAGTACGACTATATTTTTGCTATCGGCACCTTCTTTGCCGGGCTGGATGCCTACAACAACGGTGCCAGTAAGCTTAGCCCTCCCCCCCACCTTGTATCAGGACGAAATGCTGACTTGAGTAGACGATGTGGCCAATGCTTGGGCTACCAGTGTCTCATCAAGGTCGATCACATATCGCCAGGCCATGGTTCTCGGCACGGTCTTCGAAATGGTTGGAGCTATTACTGTCGGAGCTCGTACCGCTGACACTATTAAGAACGGAATCATCCCGTACGAAGCCTTCCAGGGCAACGCTGGTGTCCAGATGCTTGCCTTTACCTGCGCGTTGGCAGGCGCATCTTCCTGGGTTATGTGGTGTACTCGCAATTCCGCTCACGTTTCTTCGACATACTCCTTGGTTTCCGCTGTTGCTGGTGTTGGCGTTGCCACTGCCGGTGCATCACAAGTCCAGTGGGGGTGGAATGGTGGTCAGGGCCTTGGAGCCATCTTTGCTGGGTTGGCAATGGCACCTGCTATTGCTGCCTGTTTCGGAGCAATCATCTTCTCCTTGATAAAGTTTGGCATTCACATCCGAAAGAACCCTGTTCCATGGGCTGTGTGGGCCTCACCATTCTTCTTCCTTGTTGCTGCCACCATCTGTACCCTGTCAATTGTTTACAAGGGCTCTCCCAACCTCGGCCTCAAGTCAAAGCCTGCCTGGTACATTGCATCTGTCACCCTGGGCACTGGTGGTGGTGTTTGTCTTTTGTCTGCCATTTTCTTCGTCCCGTGGTTGCACGCAATGGTTATTAAGCGCGATGCCTCGATCCGGTGGTACCATGCATTCATGGGACCCCTCCTCTGGAAGCGTCCATATCCTACCGATACTAATAGTGAGACCGTTGTTGTCCCTGACTATGCTGTGGTCCAGGGAGAAAAGCCGGACGTCTCCAACGAGACCCTTGTCGTTGACACCAACAATTCGCTGATCAAGGCTGCTGACGCTCAGGTTAGCGAGAAGTCGGATAGCATCATTGAGGCACAGGTCGACTATAAGAAGCTTATGGCTGAGGCGGAAGATAAGTTCCATGCCCGCCTGCGCAATGGCCGTGGTATTCTTGCTGGACCTCTTGCTTGGGCGATGCGGACCTTGCACGAGAACCCGATGGGCGCTGGTGAAATTTACGAATTCCATAACATGAAGCGATTCTTGAAGCGGATTCCTGCCATGATCGTCGTTGGTGCCTTGTACGGTATGCACTATGACATCCACGCAGCGCAGAGCGGTGTTCACGGCACCCCTGAAGGTGCTCGTATGGAGCGTGTATACTCGCATGCGCCTAAGTACTCTAACGAGGTGGAACATACTTTCTCCTTCATTCAGGTCATCACTGCTTGTACCGCGTCTTTCGCTCACGGTGCTAATGATATCGGTAACTCGGTTGGCCCATGGGCAGTGCTCTACGGTGCCTGGAAGACGGGTAACGCCGCTGAAGCTGAAGCAGATGTCGAGGTCTGGCAACTGGCTGTCCTCTCAGCAACCATCTCTCTCGGTCTAATCACATATGGATATAACATCATGAAGGGTACGTCACATCCCCCCCCCCCTTTTCTCCCCTTTTTAGATTCCGAATTTTTAGAAGTGCACAAATCTAACTTTTACTAGTCATGGGTAACAAGATTACTTATCACTCTCCAAGCCGTGGTTCCTCTATGGAAATGGGCGCCGCTCTGACTGTCTTAATCTTCTCTCAATATAAACTCCCTGTCTCGACCTCTATGTGTATTACCGGGGCCACTGTTGGTGTTGGTTTATGCAATGGGACTTTTAAGGCTGTCAACTGGCAGCGTGTTGGTCTCTTGGTGATCTCCTGGATCATGACGATTCCTATCGCGGGTACCCTGGCTGGTTTGTTAATGGGTATTGTCCTCAACGCTCCTCATTTCACCTAAATGATTAGTTTGAGGTGTTTTTATAGACTTAATTTTTGTTTTTGAGGTTAATAGTTTGATACGTTGCCTATCTAACGCGCTAGACTTGCCATTCTTAATGAGGCCAATACAACACTAAATACAATATATATCGTGGTAATAGTTAATTAATGCTTCTAATCGAGGGTGATGTAAAGCTTTCTTTCGTAGGCAGGAACCCCTTCTTGTCTAGATCCATTATACATCCATCATTCACGAGGACAAAAAGTATATAGGCGCAGCTGTTCATTGGTGTTATTGCAACGGTCCTGGGCATTTTTAGAAGAGGCCTTGGGGGTGCGCTTGGCTGTAGATATAGGTCTTGAGTGACGCCTTCTACACAAGGATACGAGAAAGATGGATGAGGAAGTGGATTAACAAATTGCTTGCAGCTCATCAAACACTTCAACTGTCTGTACTCTCTCCCATATCCGGACAGGACGGCTGCAGTCCAATGTACTCCGGATTGACAAATTAAAATATGGCACCCTAAACCGGCGTATGAATTACCAGCCTATGTTGAACAGCAGTTGCACCTTAATGCTATGCGCTGGGCTATATTTCATGTTAGGTTGATGTGGGCATGATAAGTCTTTGCCTCCTGAGCCAGTTGAAATGCAGTGAAAGGTCGTTCAAAAATGAAAAGTCATTAGCCATTGTAAGAAGTCTTGTGTTAGGTGCCTGCTGTAGGTAGAACCAAGTGCGCGAATTGGAGTCTTTTGCTGCCGCCGCACCAGTCAGGCAAACCCAAGACAGAACCTCTGGAGCATGACGGAGCCAAATCTCATTGTCTGTTAATTTCAGCCGGGCCCGTAGCTTGTCGGTCAAACAGTCCAGATGATGCTGAAATGTGGGAGAGTTCAATCGGTTCTGTACAATATGCAGAAAAATATTGGCAGCTAGCAAGCAACAGCTATATAGGGGGTCACTGGATTCTGGCGAATCCAGTAGATCTATAGGGTGAATCCTACTAGGGTCACTGCCAGAATGTTTATTAGAAAATCCCCTTGCAATTCGGCAAGAACCCACGCGAATGAATTGGCGCTTTAGGTTGTAAATATGTTGGAATAGGCTTTTCATTAAGGGCATGGATGCATATGGCACTATGTTGCTAGAGGCAGCGTTCAGGATCCGACACTCCAGTCCAACCGGGGGGGAGTCCGGGTATTGTTGGGGCACAACATCCAGGTCTAGATCAAATGTAACCGTATACGCAAAATCCCTAATATAAACGTGGGTATGTAAGGACAGGGGTACGCCGGAATGCTTGGATATAAACCCACCTGTAGATCGAAGCCTCAGCTACTCTGATTAAGCTTGACATGTTATGTTCCCCCCGTAGCTCCAGCATTTTCCGTAGGCCAGCGCGGTGGGCATCTGCTGCTTGGCGATCGCCACTCAGGTCCTAGTTGCTGGCTTAGCCTAGGTAAGCTAGTTAAAGCAATCTACGAACCGGCGCGTGCTTACTGTTAGGATAGTTAATGAGGAGACAGCTGCAATCGTGCTATCATCTATAGCTAGATTTGAGTTAGAGAGGCGTTGGTTGATGAGTCGGATTGCCTCATTGTGATGGTAGATTGTGATCAAGCTTTGCTTCTCCCCGCGGAGCAAATCCGAGTAAAGAGAGCCTGCAAAGAGACTAGCATGAAAGAGGCAGGGATCGTTCAATGCATGTTGCACATAAATAGTGCGAAATATCTGAGCAAGGCTTCCTCGTTTCACTGGGAGCGAACACGTGCGTCCTTCACAGTCTGCAGATATTCTTAGAATTAGAGGCAACGGGATAGGCCGCCAAGGTCCGGCAGGAAACACGTACAATTTCTTATCATCTGCGACATGTATGGGCGAGGAGGGATAGGACACTGCCCTAGCGGCTGTAAAGAGCATATTGCTTGATCATGGTATATTTGACTTTGACCTACAGCAACCTCAACCTCCTCCGGCTGAGTCCGAGTTGGTATGGGATTACGTGTCGGGGCACACCGACCGATTGCCTCCTTAGGTCCGCTAAAATCCCGATCCTTGTTGACATAACCTGCGTCTAGGTGATCCTCCCGATGACTTACTAGGATGCATCCCGCCAGTAGATGCTGTCGAGAGGAACTTCTCCTGGGCTTTAACCGATCAATGGCTGCCTGTTTTTTCCGCTGATGGTAATTTTTCAACAGGAATGCGAGCTTTTGCCTCTGGATTTTTGGGTTCTGCAAGTTGTCCACCTGTGAGTCTATAAATAGAAACGTGGACTTGGGGTCCTCGGAAGAGCCCACAGTGTCGTTGTAGGAGACTATCGAGAGAGGTGACTTTGTGGCCGTATGGGGAGACCTTGAAAAGGTACTAGAGTGTGGGCTTGATGAGAATGACATTGAGACTGGGTAGCAAGCTGCATACCTGTATTCTCCAAAATCCAACCAAACAAGCAAAAGGGAAGCTTTTGCCACTCATTTTATTCTTGGTTTCATCGGAAAATAGCTGTTCCGAGAGGGTTAGAGTTGCTCAAACCATTATTATTATTACCTTATGGGGGTTTAGTAGGCGAGATTAATGGTAAATCCATCCTGATTTTACAGTTAAATGTAATGTTATGACTATTACAAAGTAATACATCATCCACAGTTACCACCCCACGTAACGTCTATAATTAAATTACATGTATCTGTCGATCCATATTTTTTCAAAACTAGAAATATGTATCCAGAGGTATCATGGACTTGTCTCTATCTTATTTAATCCGTGGCAATAGTAAATTGGCTGTCATGCTTCTCTTTTTATCGCATAAATTTTAGTAAGTCATGGTTTCGACCTTAACATGTGAATGGCATATTTATTGTCCCATTTAACATAGATTGCTTCAACTTGTAAATACTTTGCATCTACATTTCAGTCAATCTTTCATATTTTCCTCTACAGTCATAATACCTATCAATTCATGCTTTATCTCAGTCCATGTTTTAGTTACGGTCATAGTACTCACGTTGACATATGAAAAAATTTGTTGCATGTCAAGCTATTCTATTACATGTCAAGTCATTCTGAAGCATGTCAAGCTATCATACCATGGCACATATAATCATATTACTTGCTTTATTTATATTACATTCATGTTTCTTAACTTATTGACACATTAATTATCGTACATTACCTACCAGGTATTATGTAGTTTAAAGAAACTCGTTCATTACCGATCATATGTAATAATGCAATCCAGTTCCATCACAACTTCCATCACAACTTTTATCACAACTTCCATCACACCATCTCTATCCCTGGTCTAATAAACTAAGGCATTGGTCGGAACATCATGAGTCGTATAATAATGTTTATTTTAAAGATTGTTAATCAGCCTTCATCCAGGTCATGCATAAGTTGTTTATGTCATCTGTAGTCTCCGGAGAGAGATGCCATATACCTTGGTAGGCTGAGAAAGGTAGGTACCTAAGGTATACAGATTACTCAGTCAAGGCTCTCATATCATAGGTAATATCATCAACTAGATACAGTATCTACTTACCCAATATAAAACAACATTAGGAGCTTCTTTCTCGTTATGGAGATTTATATGCAGTAGTGGATGGCCGGAACGTGGATAGATATACCTACCTAGGTAGGTAGGAAACAGATCAGCTTGGTGTTCATAGCTATTAAATAAGGAAGAGGATGGCAGGTCTAAAGTACTTATCTTCCTAGACACTTGTATAAGAAGACAGGTAGGTAGATAACTACCTACCTTAAGTAAACCATACAGATCGTTCAACATGTTAGCCATCTAGCCAAGTCCAGTCACTTTTGCATACAAAATAGCAAAATAACCTCACCTTTTCATTTATTTATGTGTTTGATCCAGTCTGTAGATATAATAGGTAAGTTAGGCATAAAAATAATACCAACATTATCTTGTAGATAGAGATACCTTATAATTATTCTCCATCTTCAAATAGCTTCAATTCAAGAGATCTTCTAGTAATTAATATTAGCAAGCTCATAATCCCTGCTGTCTTCACACATGTTTAGAGATAATAGACTTAGACTGGCGTAGACAGCTTCACTCCATTTTCAAAATGTCAAGAGTCTGGGCCTAGTATAGTAGAGAAGCTTAATATTAGCATGCTGTTTTCTCTCTTATCAAGATTGGTAACTTTAAATACTTATCTTCATCAATTATATTGCATTACTGCATGATGGACATTTGCTTATAACACCAATTAGTATACCTACCCTAGGTATCATTTTGCACAGAAGAATATAAAGCTTGTACTAACTATTCCATTATAATCTTCCAAGTTCTAAATATGGAGTCCATATTAGTCATCATTGGGATGGGAGCTTCCTGCTCCCTCCATGACCTATACAAACCAACATGGAGCCTAGGTAGCTGCAACTCTTCAGGGTTATAATTATAGTATATTAATTAGGAGTGGCATTACTATCAGTGAAGGGGATAGGTCATCTAGAAACATAATATACTAATTAGTATTTGAGCACTTGTATTCCTTTAAGGAAGGGGTAACTTCAACTTTCTGCATGTGTGTCTAATATAAATGCTTTGGTAGGTACCTAGTATGGCTGTCAGCTTGCGTCAAAACGTGTAGGTTTTTAGCTTCTTTATCAATGTAATTGTGTCATAAGTTTCTTTTAACTAGAGAGAATGCACGGACAATTTCAATGCAATAATTTATCAATCTCTGGTGTTGCATTTGTTGAAAAGCGGGTGATGGTGATGGATGGTTGGATATATAGATATATTTTGCAAGTATATATACAGTCACGACTGGACCTTACATATAGAGAGAGACCTCCCCTACATGGTATTAATATTTTAATTTATATTTCTCTGCATATAATAAAATACTTATTTTAAAACTAAACATAATTTTAAGGACATATCTCTCTATGTCACGGAGGAGAAAGAAAATAGGTAACTAAATCTAACCACAGTTTTATATTTTAAATGCCTACCTGCATTTTAATACTAAAGGCCTTGATAGAACTGTAGGTGTTTCTAGCAGAAATCCACATTCCATGTACACAAGAGAACCATCTCTTCAGTAACTTAAAGTTCCTGTCTTCATATAATAAGACTTAAATTTCTCACTGGCACCATATATAATTGGACGCACATAATAGCAGGTAGTCCAACAATAATCCTTTGATCTTCTTCCAATCTTAGGTACAGGAGATTTAGAATCGGATCTCTCTCTAGAGAGCAGGAAACAAGTGGCGTAACCCAGAAGAATAAACATTTACAGTAATCAGACATCTCATGCACAAAAATTCCCAAGACTTGGCCCTGCTTCCCCCCCTGGTATTCAATATAATCTCCTTCCATTATGGTCATTCGGGCTTTTAACTCTCTAAAATAACAGATTTCTAGTTAGTTTAAATCTGATTTCAATTATATTAACATAGCAACTCAACTTGTTGTAGAAGCTAGTCCTTTGAAACCACTTAAGTGGAATCAAACCAGGTTCTGTTAGTAAAGCTTTTTAATAGTCCAGACCATAGGCAACTCATAACTCTTCTAGAAATGGATGCATAATTGGTAGTGTGGAAATACAGGTTGGGATGTAAAACTTAAAAAGAACCTTGGATGCTAAATTGCGGTTTCAGAAACAAAGATCTTTAAAGATTCCCATCTGTATAGTGTCGTCTTCCTCACTTTCATCATTATTATCTTCTTCTTCCTGTGGTAGAGATAGAAAAGACTGGAAAACATAGGGGCACGACCGGGCAAGACTAGCAATAATTTGACATATAGCTGCCTGTCCTGGGAGATCTCCTCCTAATGCAAGGTATAAAGTTTGTCAAAAGCTTTTCTCAGTTACCAATGTTTTTTCCACATCATAATGGTTGGTTCTCTGCACATATTGCTTGTAAAATCTATATATTTTAAATAAACAGTTAACTTTTCTTCTATAACAAGATTAAAGATCAGAAAATTATTATATTTAGAGGAAGCTTGCCTATGCTTGTCCTCTCCCATTAAAACATTATTATTCCACGGCACTGCATATTCTTTTGCTTCTTCAGCATAATATAGGCTAATATGCATATTTGGTCAAGATTTCATTGCTAAAAGCTCCCTTCCTTTCTGTGTTCTAATGGCTGGTGTCTGGGTTGCTGGGGTCTGCATACTTTGACTGGGGGCAGGAGAAACACTTATCAAGGTCGGCCTTGTTATGGAATTTGCTTGGGACACGTGAGAGTTTAAGCACGCTCTGAATGAGCTTTTACCCTCAAGTGCTTTGGCACCAGCATCCAGTAAATTTTATAATTTTGTTCTACCTTCCTTAATAATGGTTTTCAAACAACCTCATTCATCAACAGACATAGAGGGCCATGCTAGCACAGAGTTCACCAAGGCAATAGCAGCAAAAGCATCTGTTATGATATCTTCTATTAGAATATTTGGGGTGTATGATGGTAATAACTGGAGAGCTGCCGTAAAGTCTGCACGTATCCAAGTGGTCTGCAAAAACAAGCAAAGAACTAAAGGAATAACAATGGAAGCACAAGCGTGTTCCTGCAAGGTGTATAAATCCAAATAAGTAATAGAAGACTGAAGTCTCCCCCATTTAGATGGAAATGGAAAATTTCATAAGATGAAGTAATATAAGATCTTGCCTTGTGGTGTTAATATGTAATTCAATAGAAATGTATAAGACATCTTAGATATTCCTGCAAATTCAGAGTGTGCAGGATCAGCAGGAAAAAATAAGATTAGATTTAAACAAGGGGCAATTTTAAAGAGAGGGGTTTGTTCAAGAGATAGCCCATGCTCACAACAGAAGACCTCCCTGGCACTAAGGGTTTTTGATTCTGCCATAGCTTGGAGATATAAGGTCTGAAAATGGTGGCGGCTGTGACTTTCAGTGTTAAATTTAAGATTTCCTCATTCAGGCTCGCTAACAGTGCATTTTCTGCAGGATCAGGTTGCTGAAGGTCGCTTAAATCCTGCGCAATCTTATTATTGTGGCATATCCCCTAACACTGAAAAAATAAAGGAAACAATCTTTATTTTTTATCCATCATGCCAGGTAATATCCACTCCCTGATCAAGATTTGCCAACCCCTTAAGTGCAGAAACCACATCTGTAAAATTAGAACCATGAGGCCCTAAGGTAAGTGGGTAGATGTTATTCCTCTTTACTCAATCTCTGGCCTTAAAACATGCTGGAATAAGATAAAATCCCATTAAGCTCCAATATATATTGTGGTAAAGACCAAAGCCATCAATAAACAACTGTAAAGGTAAAGAGATGCATCTATTTATATCCATTTGCTCAAGGTGTTCTCTTCTATAGTAAAGTATCTCAAGCTCTCCATGAAGTGGAGAAGAAAATACAAGAGATCTTACTGTATTTTTTTATTCATTTAAGATGCGGTGTATAAAAAACCCAGTTGTGGGGGGACTGGAATTGGAAGTAAGACCATTATAGAATTTATAGTCAAGGTGAACATGTGGTTTATGACTTAGTATATTAGACTCTGTAATATATTCCACAAAATCCTCTTAAATGAGGAGTTCATTTTGGGCGAAAGGAATACCAAAGTTTTAAAGCAATAATTAATGGACTTGCTCACTAGCTTGAAATGCTTGAAGTAATGGCTGTATAATAATCATAATTGTGCCATGTTGTTCAGAAGTAGCAGTTAAGATAGCATTTTCACCTACACATAAGACTTGACCTATGTGGGTTATATTGCAACCTTCATAATTGCAATAATAATATGCTATATTAGAAGAAAAAATTGGCTTCTTATTAAAATAATGTGCAAATCTGCCTGAGGTAGTCCTAATAGAGCTCCCCCATGCCCAGGATTCCCAAAGCTCTGTTGGTTTATCACAGAATTTTCCCATACCAATGTGCATTTGTTCACGAAACAACTTTAATTAAACTATTTGGGTGATCAGGGATACAGGGTCTAGAAAATACATCCATCTAGTAGTAGAAGCAGCTAGGCGTCTCTCAGCAGCAGAAAGGGTTAGTAGTTGAGTGGATACAACTGGTATTTTAATTCTCCAAATAGGTATGGTAGAGAACTGTCCATGAAAGTTTCTTTTCAAGGTATCAACATTTTGCGGCAGGGTTCTTAGTTGATGGGTTTCTGTAACAGTTTGCAATATCTAGCAAAGGGATTTATATTGCTTTTAAGATATCCCAACATCTTCACACCATAGAGCTAAAAGCATATGGAATGGCCGCATTAGTTCATAACTCTAAAATTAAGATACAATCTCAGAATGATCTACATTTCGCGAACCTGGAGTTGGGAGAGAAGGGGGGGGCATAGAGGTCTCTATCTCAGTATTATTCTTAGTTCTCTCAGCATTCTGCTCATCTACTGCCTGTTCAAGAAGAAGTACAGCTTCTTCATGAGGATCTGCAGGTTCATTTTCAATAGAAGGCTCAGATTCTTCAATTGGATTAATTACAGTCTCCCTAACATGTACAGAATCCTAGTCAAAGCTCAAGTTAGTATAAGAAAACTTATAACCATTAATCTAATATTAGTACCTTTGGCTCTTTATCATTATTACTAACAAAAAGATCCAGATCTTCATTAGCTGGTATATCCCCTAAACTCTCCTTAATTAAAGGAATAGGGATATCTTGGAGTGCTCTTACTGTAATAATGGCCTGTATTTATAAAGAGAGTTGAGGTTGTGGGGCAGTAATTGGAGGTTCACTCAAAAATGGAGAAAGTCAAGCTCAAGGGTGAGGTCTGGTAGGAGTTTTATTAATTAACAAGGAGTCAGGTAAAGTAAACAAGTACTGGCAAGGGTCTCTAAAGCCTCTTCATAACATCCTGTTGTGTAGTAATTAGTAGTTGCCAATATTATAGCAAAGTTGGTCATACTTAAAATCAGAATATTGGAGATTATAGTTTATTTACTAGAAGAAGTTAAACTGGGCAGTTACTATGTATCTAAGTAGAGAAGATTAAAAGGTTAACATTATGAGTATATTATATATGGAGAACCTACCTAGAGGTATTTGAACTTGAATGTTGGGTGATATCACCCATAATAAATTTCCACATCTCTTCACCCTGCTTCTTGCAAATCATCAGTACATCCAGTGTTCTTTTCTTAAGTCCATTATTTCTCACCCCTTTCACCCTAATTCTGATTTAGAAAATTCTTCCAAATCTCTATCTATAATATTTCAAGAACGTCTTACTTTTAAATTGCCATTAGATCTCCTCCTTAGGTACCTTAACTAGCCGCTGTTGGGAATGGATGTGCAAACCCCACAAGCAGCATCAATCTCAGTAAGTGCAGGCCATAGTTTCAACTTTTTTTCCATCTATTTTACTGGTAAATTTTAAATCCTTATTAATTCATTTTAACCTAGGGTCTCCATATGCATCATAATACCAATTCTACTTAAGTTTGGTCCTTATAAAGGCCCACTGCACATACTTAGGGCAGATTGCCAACAAATGTTCACTCCATTACTGCCAGTACTACAACCATACCATCAACTCCAGCGCAGCAGCTAGATAGCCAAATAGACCCAAATATCTTGTATTCGCCTTTGTTCACCACTGATCAACCTAATGCACCAGCAATTATTCCAGGAACCAATTATAATAACAGCTACCCTGAACCAGAATTACTAGCACCTCTAGAGTCTGAAAATAATATTCATGCAAATTCAGCAGGAGAAGAGGATAATCTAGAATACATTAGTACTGTTACTAATAATAAAGAAATGGATTTCTCAGATGAAGATGGTGAGCCTGGCTCCAAATGCCAGAAACGTGTTATACATGCCCATGAAGATCTTTATAAACAACACTTCAAGCCTAAAGAGGCTGAGCTCATACAAGAGCTTCAATGGATGTATTTGATATAATATAATCACCAAGAACTTAAAAAGCTTATTTGGAAGGTATTTCAGAATAAGAAAAAAACAGATTATATCTACAGCACAGCCAGAAACAAGATCCTTAATTACTGTTGAACTTGGAAGTGCCGTTCCATTAAGAAGATGCTAGTAAGTTTAATACTTAATTATTATTCTTAAATCTTACTATCTCAATTCAGTTCTAACTTGTTAGAACCATGTCGAAAATAAAAAAGAGAAATTTAGGAGAGAAAACCTAAGCTTTAACATGGCATCTTTAAGTAATAATACCCAGCTATTCAACTACTTCTGGAATAACTTTATCAATAACAAGTTTTTTCAAGTCTTTTACTGGGCTATCCCCATACTTAATCTTGAGTGTTTAAGTGAATTGGGAGTCTGATACCTTAGGAGTAAGATGGCCCTTTTAATGTTCATCTTTATAATGCACATTTTAACCTAATATGTTATGACCACGCTAGAGGTCATCGCCCGCAAACCCTAGCCAATCAGTCTGTCAAACCAACGGGAAGGCAGATGTGGGACAAATGCCTCAGGAACGGACTCTCAGGAGGAGGAGTCACGTGATCAGATAGTAGCCACGCCAAGACATAGTAGCTACGCCTACTATTAGTAGCCATGCCTACTATGCAGTAGCCAGCTACTACAGCTACTACAGCTACTACAAGGATCAGGAGTTATATAAGGATGCTTATTATTGCATGTAAATAGTTTTAGTTACTATACTCAATTTACCATTATTATTTAGTTACCTACATTACTCTACTAGATCAACTTGTCAGCACTATAACTAACAGTAGCAGTATATATACTTCTACTGGCCCTCCAGATAGTAATTAAGTTACTTCAAGTATACCTTAGGCAGCTAAATATCAGGCTTAAGGAAGCTTAACCCTCAATCTAAATACCAAATTAGGTAAACTCATCATTTAAACCAGGGTTAGAAACCTTTAGGGTTTCCCAAAGGGTTTTATAACATATTAAGCGTCAGTCAGTATAAGTTAAGTTTAGATTAACTTAAAATATAGCACCTCAAACTACTTAAGCAGGTCCTACAGTTCCTAACAATAATAAGCTTATACAGTATATCAGGGTACTAGAAGAACAACTTTAGCAAGCTAAAATGACTTACATAAAGTAACTCCAGCGCGCCAAAGCAGCCTATATAGAGTGAACTAAGCAGCTATAGGAGCAACTCCTTAAAATAAGCAATAGGTTAGGAAAGAAAGGAATCAAGCCTTAGGCACCAGAAGCTTTTAATAAAACATGCAGCAAGCTGTAATACTTTTTCATGCAATTAAATGTATATATCAGCATTAATAAGGATAAGTTTAAAGATAAAACTAAAAAGGTTATATTTATATCTACACACTTTAAAGGAACGGCATATAAATGGTTTAAGCCATATATTAAGGCTTATTTAAATAAATAAGAAAATCCCAGTGATAAAGCACAGGAGGACATAAAAGAGATATTTTAAAATTATTAGAGATTTAAATAAGAACTTAAAAACACATTTAAAGATGCTAATGCAGTTAAAAGAGCTAAGAGGCAGCTTAAAGGACTCAGAAATAAGAATAATATATTAAAGTATATTTCAGAATTCAGGCAACTGTCATTATAAGTAGAATAGGATAATAAAGCACTAATTATACAGTTTAAGATTGGGGTAGGATGGGAAATCCAGAAAAAAATAATTATATTAGAAAAAGCTAAGACCCTTAATAAGCTTATAAGAATCTGTAGACAAATCAGCAGTCAGCTGGAAGACTTTAAGGCCAGAAAGCACCATTATAGAAAGTCAAGGTACCAACCTCAGATAAATAAATAATAAGGTTAATAGAAAAGCAACCTATACAGATCAAAACTAATGGAACTTAATATAATACTTTTAAAGAATAAAAGAGAATAGCACTGCAGTAAAAAACTGTATTATGGCTGTAAAAAATTAGGATATATACTTAAAAACTATTAATAGAAGAGCAACAAGCTAGTAAAAAGTAAACCCAAATTAAGCTAGAAGAAACATAATAAGCTAAAAAAGATTTAAGGCATGCTTAAGATCTATATTATTAAGTACAAGATTGTTAAACAACCTAGTAATAAGAAGAAAGGTCTTGCTTAAGATCAACAGGAGGTTATCAGCATATTATTATTTAAGAATAATAAGAAAAGTGGAGAGCCAGAGGCCAGTAACATGGCAAGAATTAAGATTAATACAGATAAGTGGGCCGGTAACATAATTAGGTAAATACTTGCAGAAAGTAATAATAAATTAAAAGAGAAACTTAAATATAATACTGAAAAAGAGCTAGTACAAATTAAAAAATAAGAAGAAAGACAAGAAAGTAATTAAAATACACTTATTAAAGCAGTATATAAATATAGCAGCAATAAAGGCTCGCCCAGGGGCAGTGCTTTAATGCAATAATAGCAGAGTTAAAAAAACTAGAAAGACTTATACAGTAAATTTCCAGAAGTTGATTTAAATACAGATTTAGACATAAAGGACTTTTAATTAATACAGAATCCTAAAGAGATGGCACTAGAAGAAGATGTTAAAACTTAGATGCAAGAAATATATCAGCAGCTTAAGAAAGATCCTTAATAATATAACTTTAGATTATACAAAATTATCAACAAATGTTCACACTAGAACACGCAATATTAGACAGGCAAGAAAGACTAAATAGAGCATTTATAAAATTACAATAACTATTTATAATATTATTGAACATGCCAATAAGACAACCAGGATTACCATTAAGCTACTAGAGAAGCTTTAAAGAAATAATAGTAAGGTTATAATTACAGTACATGCATCAAGGCATAGTACAAATATGTATATTATGAAAAACATGATTATTATAAGTAATTACTATGGGTGGTGTGCTATTTAACAGTCTATAATACTTATAAAAGTATATAATAGATTATAGAATGAATTCTACTGCCAAGAATTATTAAATAAAGTCTATACTGTCCTTATCAAAGAAATAAATGCATGTGTAGAGGGTTTATAAAACACCTAGAATACTAACAAATTCACTAGAGCATGTGCTATAAAGATGGATATCTAATATATTATAATAAAAAAATAGATTTAAACTATTTCCTAAAATATGCACAGCAGCATCAACTGAACTAAAAATAATTAATTAAATTTAAAGTTAATAAGTATATTAATGAGCAGGACCACAAGTATCCAGAAAAGATACTAAAACACAATCTTTATACTATCATAGAAGGAGCGCATTTAAAAAAGAAAGCTAGAGTTAATGGGCATAAGGCTGAAGCAATAATTAACTTAAAAACTACAGGGAACTTCATCAGTATAGTATATATAGGGAAAAAACAGATTAATATAATTAAAAAAGTATTATTCAGACAGGTGTTGGCTATTAATAGAGAATTAATTATAAAAAATAGAATCACTTATAAGGCTAAAATAATTCTTAATATTAAAGGACAACTTAAGGAGCTAGTACTGAATGTTGTACTAGTTAAGCATAATATTATATTAGGCATGCTGTGGCTTAAAGAGAGGAATCTAACTATTAACTAGTAGACTAGAGAACTCAAGATCAGTAGAAAGCAAGAATCCAAACCAGATCCAGAGCCAAGCCTAGTACAGCTAATATTAGCAGCAATAGAAAGACCATTAGAATATATATAGTACACAGAACTTAAATGGTGAAAAGAACTAAGTATAGTCTTAGTAGATACTAAAATAGGACAGCTAATAGGAAAAAAAGAGTATAAAATAGTAATAATAGATAAAATTATTAGTATACTATTACCTGCATGCTATAAAAGATTTAAGCACATCTTTAAAGTATTTAAGAAACCTAAGTTACTAAAGTAAATAAAGCATAATCATACTATACCACTTAAAAAAGGAAAAGAATTAATTATAAAAGTGCTATACTCTATATTAGAAAAGGAGTCAAAAGTACTTAAGATATATATTAATAATTAGCTAGTAAAAGGCAATATACAACCATTAAAATCACCCACAGGATATGGAGTCCTGTTCACAGTAAAAAAGAATAAAAAACTCAAAATATATATAAATTACAGATTACTTAATAATATTATAATTAAGGATTAATACCTATTACTGCTTATCCAAGAAATACAAGATGCCATCAGAAAAGCTAAGTTTTTTATTAAGCTTAATATTATAGATGTATATTACTAGATATGCATGGCTAAAGAAGAAGAATAAAAAACTATATTTAGAATTAAGTTTGGACACTATAAATATCTAGTAATGCCGTTTGGACTAACCAATACACCAGTGTTATTTTAAAGACTTATTAATAAAGTATTAAATAAAGCAAGAGAAATATACACCTTAGCCTATATAGATAATATTCTTATATTCTTAAAGACTGAGGAAGCACATGTTGGACATGTAAAAAACATACTCAGAAAGCTTAGTATATATAAATTGTGATATAAATTAATAAAATGCAAATTCTATATTAAGAAAACTGAATTTCTAGAACATTAGATAATAACAGAAGAAATTTATACAGAAAAATACAAGGTTTAGGCAATTAAAGATTGGCTAAAACCAAAGAACCTATAGAAACTGCAATAGTTTATAGGGTTGTTAAATTATTACTAGTAATTTATTAAAGAATATTCTGCAAGGATGAAACTACTGTTTAACCTTATGCGCAAAGACACTAGATTTAAATAAATAAACAGCCAAATAGAAGCATTTAAAGGAGTTAAACATGCTATAATAACTGCACCAGTGTTATTAATACACAACCCAAATAAAAAAATAATTATTAAAACAGATGCATCAGATTATGCAATCAGGGCTTAAATAATCTAAAAAAATAATAAAAAGAGACAGTAACCAGTCACATACTACTTAAGAAAGCTTACACCAGCAGAATTAAATTATAATATTTATAATAAGGAGCTATTAGTTATTGTTGTAGTATTTAAGTACTGGAGAGTTTATATTAAAGGAGCTAAATAAATAATTATTATAAAATCAAATCACAAAAATCTCATTTACTTCACAACAACTAAAGAGTTAACAAGAAGATAGGCTAGATAGGCTAAGATACTAGCTTAGTATAACTATAAAATTAAATATTGCAAAGGATCAGAAAATAGTCACACAGACACATTAAGTTAAAGACCAGATTATAAGCAGGGTAGTCAGATAAAGCCATAAACTGCCATACTTAAGTATAATAAAGACAGATTTATTAAATATAATAAGCAAGCAGTAATTATTACAGCAACAATTATAAACAACAACCAAGAATTCTATAAATAAATAAAGGAAGCTCAGACAAAAGACCAACTATTAACAGAAATAAAAAAAGTTAATGGACTTGAAGAAAACAATAGACTACTATAACTAAAAGGATTTATAGCAGTACCACATATAATAAAAAAAGAAGTTATTGTAAGACACTACAATAAGCTTATTAAAGAACATCCAAAAATTAATAAAATAGTGGAATAAATTGCAAGGCATTTTTACATCCCAAATATCAAAAAAAAGGTAAAAAAATATATTTGTAAATGCAAAAAATGCAATAAAAATAAGATAAATAGGCACACACCATATGGAAGGCTATAAAGTGCAGACATACCAGCAAGGCCATAAAAATAGATTATAATAGATCACATCATTAAACTGCCTATATTGAAAGGATACAACTTAATACTAGTAGTAATAAATAGGCTCACCAAATATACACACTTAATACCAGTTAAAGAAATAAACAATGTGCAAAAATTAGCAACTATATTGCTTAGAGAAGTGTTTAAGCACCATAGATTTCTAAAAAAGATAACTACAGATTAAGGAATGTTGTTCAACTCAAACCTTTAGAAGTTATTAATAAATTAAATCAGAATAAAGCAAAAATGCTTAACTACTTATTATTTATAAATAAATAGACAGACAGAAAGAACAAATCAGATTATTAAACAGTATCTACATTATTATATTAATTACAATCAGAACAACTGGACAGGGTTACTGCCTATGGTATAGTTAGCATACAATAATATAGTTAGTACAATAACTAAAGTGTTACTATTTTTTGTAAATTATAGATATTATGCAAGAATGCCAGGAGAACCACTATAAGAAACACCAGAAGTAGAAAATATAAAATAAATAGTAATAAAGTTAAAAGAGATTTATAAGTCTCTGCAGAGGGACATTAAATTCTTTAACATCTAAATAATCATGCACTATAACAAGCATAGGTTAGAAGGATCAGACCTTTAAAAAAGGGGAAAAGTGTACCTCTTATAATAAAATATTTAGACTAAAAGGCCAAGCAGTAAACTTAATCATATTAAGTTAGGATCTTATAAGATTAAAGAAAAACTAAAATTAGTTACTTTTAGATTAAAACTACCTAAGAAAACAAAAATACACCCAGTTTTTTATATATTGCTATTAGAACCAGCACCAGAAAATACTAAACTTTAGAAACATCAGGAGATTAAGACAATTAAAAAGAAATATAAAGTTAAAAAGATTCTATCCAGCAGATAGGTTAATGGTAAAGTCCATTATTTAATTAAATAAAAGGGGTACAATACCTCAGAGAATACTTGGAAACCTATTAAAAATCTTAAGAATTACTAATGGGCAATAAGAGAATTTCACCAATAAACTACTTTAAGAAATCAGGGGAGAGCCCGTCAAGTAAATAATTTATAGAATCAATAGGCTTAAGGGTAGCAGCAATTATTTAAAAATTAATAGATTATTTACCAACATCCTTATCTATATGGTCTAACACTGTACTATCATAATTTAACATTTTTATACTATAGTCTTTCAACAACTGTTATTGTTTTTACAAATATTTTAATTTTGCAAATAAAGACTTAAGCTCATTCTTAGTCTTTTAAATATTGCTATCTATTTTTTATTCTTGACTTTTAAGTTTTTACCATTCAGCAGTACTATAAAATTATTTTTTATAAAAGCAGCCGTGCTTCATGCACTTGGCACACTTTTTACTGATAAAAGCCATAATACAAGATTAACTAAGCTTAGCACATAAAGAATAGGGAAATTCAGAAGGGAAACCATATAAAGCTATTTATTTAACTTGTTGGTAACAGATTTCTTTCTATTTTAAATTCTTGTTAGACATTATAATGAGCGCATTATTAAGGAGCATTACTTATAAAAGAGAACTTATGAGCATGAAGAGGGATGGCACTACAACTTATATATCTTTAGGAACAAAGACCTAAAAGAGGGGGAAGTAATGTTATAACCATACTAGAGATCATCACCTGCAAACCCTAGCTAATCAGTCTGTTAAACCAACAGGAAGGCAGATGTGGGACAAATGCCTTAGGAATGGACTCTTAGAAGAAGGAGTCATATAATCAGATAGTAGCTATGCCAAGACATAGTAGCTATGCCTACTATCAGTAGCCATGCCTACTACACAGTAGCCAGCTACTACAGCTACTACAGCTACTATAAGGATCAGGAGTTATATAAGGATGCTCATTATCACATGTAAATAGTTTTAGTTACTACACTCAATTTATCATTGTTATTCAGTTACCTATATTACTCCACTAGATCAACTTGTCAGCACTATAACTAACAGTAGCGGTATATGTACTTCTACTGGCCCTCCAGATAGTGATTGAGTTACTTTGAGTATACCTCAGGCAGCTAAGTATCAGGCTCAAGGGAGCTTGACCCTCAATCTGAATACCAAACTAGGCGAACTCATCATTTGAACCAGGGTTAGAAACCTTTAGGGTTTCCCGAAGGGTTTCGTAACATAATAATATATGAGACTAATAGAAACTAAATAGACATATACACCAATCTTGCAGTTTAAGTAAAGCTGCATCATGATACCATTAAAAAGAAAAAAAGTATAGGGATAATTCAAAATCTCTCTGAGCTAAATAATATTACTGGGAGCAGCAGTGCTGTTCTTTATTACTGGAATAAAATATCCCTTAACCCACAATACTCCCAAGTAAAGGTTGACAGGAATAACTTCCATGAAGTCATTCCTGTCATTCATGCTGCTCAAAAGCCAGCATCCCAGGTTTCTCTTGATAAGATCTATAAAAAGACTTTGTTTGCCTGTCCTCCCCCCCCAAAGCATACTTAGAGAATTTTTTTTTTCTTCTTTTTTCTTTGCTAATATTGAGTTGCATGATTGATTTTATACACAGTACTATATCTCTTAATTTGCTGAGCCTAGTTTAACATTGTTACAAGAAGACTGTACAAGTATCTAGCTATTGATTTCCTTGCAGTGCTTTCCCTTTCCCTTACATGACTGAATAAGTAACGAGTACCCATGGCTTTTTTTCCTCTTTGCTGTTTTTCTTTTCTTTTCTTTTCTCTTTTTTTTTAATGGCATATCAAGTAATGAGCATCCTGATGAATGGTAATAATTTAACAATTACTTAATGTATCTCTATATCTAATGAAAATTTATTATGAAAAGCTGGATTGCATTAGAATGAATAATATTAACTCAAAAGAGTAACTAACAAACACTAGATTTTTTTTTGTCTCAAAACTACCTAGGTACTCTCCCCTAAGCAATCATCACCAACCTTGCTGAAAGGCACAGGTATGTTCCTTATTATCTATCCTACTAGTGCCTGAATACTAAATGCCATGAGATTAGTACCTTGATAAGGTCTAAAATGGATTTAATTGACGAGGCTAATAAAGCGACGGCATCATATGCCACTATCCCCAAAACTGAGGAAGGATATGCTGCAAATCAACAGGAAGCTACTGCAGGTCATTACTCAAAGTGCATAATCAAAGAAGAGGTACCTATCCTATCAGTAAATACCTAGAATACTACATAGCCGATAAACTAATAAGATATCTTATAGAAAGCCTCCCCATCACTTCCAATGCCTGCAATTCCCCCACCTCCGCACCTTGCTTTGTTGTCTCTAGAAGCAGCAACACCAATATTGTCATCTATGGAGCCCTTTTTGCATCCAAATTATATCCATTATGAAGATTTGCAAACAATCCCAGTGGCAGTCTATACGGGGAATATTCAAATACTGGACTACTGGGAACCTATGTCAGACATTCACAACTGAACTGCAAGGCATGCCTTGCAGCAATTAAATCTTTCAATTACCATATGGCTATCAGTAGATGTACATGGACAGCAACTGCGCTCAAATGCTTGAATAATGCAGTTATTCTATTTTCTTGAGAAGCTGGGGAAAAAAATGGATATTCCTGTAGTTATCTGGGATCCGGAGGGGCGCATAGACTTTGTAAAGTGCGGACATCAAGAATTTCAATACGCATGTCTTTAAGTAGTCATATTAAGAAGCTCATACATGGAACTAAATGAAATAAATGAGAAATTGAAGATTAAACATAAATGCAATATAAAAATATAAAGAGTCATGTTTTAGGCAGTGTTATAACATAGATTACTAGAGAGACACATTTAGAAGTTTTTGTCATGTTACCATATGAAGTCATATTACCAAGTGTAGACACATATTAGTAAGAATACACGAGTTTTTAAAGAACATCATATTAAATAAGATAAAATATATAATGAGTAGTAATAGCGGCCTCAAAGTCACAGTACAGGACAGCTTGAGATATTAAAAATCTCTCCGTCATAGTAAACATGCGATAAAATAATAATTCTAGTAGAATTATTTCCACATACGTGGACATATGGCCATAATACTTAAACGTTTTTTAAAAAAAAGTAAGACTTGAAAATACATATTTAATTGTAATATAATATATAACAGCTGATAAATATTTTACAATCTTTACTGTAGATCCACAATAAATTACTGTATTTACGGTATGTTCACAGTTAAGGATGATAAAATGGTAAAGTTATAATGGATCCTCCATTATCCTAAACCTAGGAACTCCCGTAAGGTAGGTAGGTATTACACAACCCCCGTGAGTGGGTCCGCAGGAAAATACTTTTTTTTGTGACTTGACAGGAACAGATATGGGATGAGAATCCGCGGGAGAACAACGAAGAACATACAGACGGTTTCCATATATATTTTGACAATGAGTACTATGTCCTCACACTATTCCGGTGGAATGATCGGATGCAATGGTGTTGTTTGATTCTACCTAGCAACCCAAGCGCATGATCTATATAAAAGATAGTTACTCCATCCCGGAAATAATGTAATTACTCCCTCGGTTATGATTCCTAGCTCGCTTCGTAGACGACCCACTGAGTCCCCTTTACCCCTTGTCTTGTTCGTTCGATGGGCCGACGAAATGTCAACGTCCTAAAAATGCCTCTCAGTCTTACACACGCCGATCCCAAATCAGCGCTGCACTAGCAACAATTGCCATAGAGGTTTCGAAAGCCGCAACCGGGATCCAATTGCCGCCATTTCGATACATAACCCAGGCAGCCACTAGGCGAGAGGGTACAGAAGAGACCATAATAGCAGTGTCTCGTTGGTAGGTCGAAATAAGATAGTATGTCCCCAAAGCAAGAGAGGTCAGGCTGTGAAGCGACGCCATTAGCTATCGATCCCCAATTGGGGTTGCAGATATGAATACTAGTACTTACCCAATACATTGCACAACACCTTTGGGAGTTCCTTTCAGCGAAGAGCCCTCAAAACTAGCTACCGAGGATGGACACATAATGCTGTAGAACGCATTTCCCAGGAGGAAAACACCTTGGGCGGCGAATACCGCACTTGAGACACCACCCATGCGGAGGCCAATGTTTTGGAAAGACATAATTTTGAATATTTTTGTAGTTCGGTAAGTTGTGGTATTCAAGGTCGCCAGGGCTTGTGCTTTGAGATGTAAAATTTTTATATTAAGAGCTTCAACCTATTTATTATCTTCAACTGTTCAATCTTGGCCGCTTACTAAGGACCAGCCTCCCCGCAAAAAACCCGCACCTGATCATCTGGTAGGTATCTTGGTTCTAGCCTCGTATTAAGAAAACAATGAGATAGCTCCTTATATATATATATATATAGATCTTTATATTACTTATAGTTATGCCGAATCGGGGAGGACCGTTGGCCATGCGGGAGTTCTGTATCCCCCCTTTGTTGAACGGGCGCGACTTTTGAAAGCTACCTAGGTACCTCTCTAGATGCCCACAGCTGACGAACATAGACCCGAGCAAATTCCTTCTTGCTAAAACGCAGTATGTTTCATAATCCACGGGATAACTTGGATGTTGTGGGTAAACCAGCCGCGTATGTGGTAATCAAACTCTTCGTGCATTGAATTTGGCCCCGGGTTGCCGTGGGCTAAATTGTGCACACGCTTAGAACCACCACCAAATATCGATTTACAGAGGTCCACGCAAGAGATATTTCCTCGAATATAGTGCAGTTATGATTGTTTATGTTGAAAAAAAGAAATGGGTGCGAGAAGTGCTAGTATCAACTCTGCTCTTAACGATCCGACGGTATTTTATATATTTTGATTGATACATCATGCATCGTAGCCAGCAGGTAACTGCGGGGTTCCTTTAGCTTGTTAGTGTTCACACAGACTGAAGCACGCCTTTTCAAACTTGGATGAGATCTCTCTATTCCTAAGGCTTCTCTCCGTAATCAAGTCCAATCTATATTGTTTTGCCTCGTCCAAGGTGATTGGATGGAAGTCAAGATTCTGCCGGACTATTTCTTGTAATTCCACAGGAAGACGGTCTCCCACGGCCCGGTGGACTATATCCTTTCCACCCTTGCACCAATCCTCTCTCTGGGGAGGTACATTTGCAGTTGAAATGATGCGTCTATTTGGGTCAATTAGGAAGAATGCAAGGATTTTGCGGTGGCCGGGCTTTGTTTCATCATTAAGAGAGAATGGCGAGACACAGTGCTGAAGAGTGTTTGGGAAAGTAAGAAGTCTCCCCTGGCGGGAGGAAACACTCCCAAGTTCTTGAGTTGCATACGTGTCTGTATTTCCAGCAAGACCATCATCCACCCCAAAAACATCCTCCAGGAATTGATACCTTCCAGTTTCATAACTGACATCCTGGAAATACATCCCATTAAGTCGGTGCCGAAATGCAAGTTCGTTCTGCGTGACATTCTCCGAATCATAATAATAGATTGCGGTGGCACAGATCCTCTCATTCTGTAGACATACTATTAGCCTTTCCTCCATCAGGTGGGGGTAGGTTGAGAAGAGCCATACAAGCTGCCCTTCCACATGCCATGAGCCTCCTTGGTAATGGGGATTTTCTGGGGTGAGCTCAATATTGGCGAGCTTCACAATCACCTGTAGCCCTTTCTCGATGAAACCCGCCCGTAATCCAGTCGTCTCAGAAGTTTCGATTTTGCTTGGGGGCTCAAAATCTCCAGGCTCCGGTAGGCGAAGGATACGAGAGTCTTGCCAGTCCCTATAACGGTCGCGGAAGTCTATTGTGCCCTCAGTGCTATCACTCTCGTCACTATTGTTGCTCTCCCTCTCATCCTCTTCCCCCTCCTCCTCTTCCTCGCTGTCATCGTCGTCACTTTCTTCCTTCTCACTCTTTCTGCTATGTCTGCGCTGGGGTTCCGGTTCATCTGTTGGCAGATACTCAACCTTCCAATAGGTAATCCGCCTTCGCATAGGTTTCTCCCTACGACCCAGTGTAATCTCCCAGAGTGGGATCACTCTAGCCAGCACCCTAGCAATAACGTCATAAATCTTTCGATGCCTAATTGGGTGGAGATTATTGATGTATGATACAATCTCACAACCCCCCTCCGAGTCCAGCTTAACCTCACAAGGAAGCCATTGAAACTTTGAACTATAAGGGTTGAGTGCCTTATCGGGCATCGATTCTGTCAGAATTTGCACCTCTGTCTGGCATCCGTCGCCAATACTATCCAAACAGCCATCAAGCCCGATCGTTCGATCCTGCAGGACCCAGGTCCGGCCATAGATGAGCGGGAAGAGCGATGGGTGAACTAGGTTGACAACTTGCTCGTGTGACCAAGGATGGTAGTCCTTTTCATTGGTAGGGACATCCTCGAGTGGTATGACTGCCTGTTTTAAAGCCTCTCGAAGATCACCCGGGATGGCTGTATCCGATTTCACCACACCAGGGTCATAGGATTCCAGGATACCTGATTTGTGATATTCTTCAGCCTTCCACTGTAGTTCCTTTATGATCCAGTCCATCATCTTAGGAGTTACATCTTCACCACTCTCAGCAATTTCATGTCGCCACTTAGCGGTGATAGCTCCGTCGTAAACCTGATATGGAAAAGGAAAATTCAGGGATGCGTTCTCTCTGACGTTATCAAATTTCAACAAAACACACCTTCCGATCCCATTCCAATTTGTCGGTGATAGACTCCATAATTTGCATCATCAACAGCTCTCGCGTGGTGAAAATATACCTTTGCATGAATAGTTATTTAGGGTCCGTGGTTCCGAGCCTTTGAGTAAGGGGGCTTACTCCACATCGCCGCGTTTAATATCAGAGGAGTCCAGTGCATTTGGAAAGAGCTTATATGGGACCCCGCGCTCACGCTGTTATCTATATCAATGATGTGAGAACGGAGTCTTGTAGAGTGAGTTCTTACTAACAGCGGGTTTCCAATCAATGGGTAAATCAATGCCCGGGAGACCGGGTGTGGACGACATAGGGGTTAGCTGAGGCGTCCGTCTAAAACACAGCCAGAGTACTGAAAAAAAATGCTGATGGAATTGTGTGTGTAGGTCGTATTAGAGGTGAAAGGGACCTTAAATAAATACCCTCTTGGTGGGGAAAATACACTCAGCCAAGAAATGGGGGCTAATTACTGTGAAGGCTAAGACTTGCATTTCCCAGGCAAATCGACCCCTAAGAGCGACGGAATCCCACGCAACCAAGGAGGTGGGTAAATTACCCGGGGAGGGATTACCGAATGTATGTAGAGGACACTTCGCCGTTTGCCCGCACTATAGATTATTTCTCGTATTTGTACCCACCGTAACCGGAAATCGAAGACATCCTCACGCGCGCGCTAAGATGAGAAAGTGTTTTCGAGCCAGGTCAGTCTCCCACGTCCATTTCACTGGGTCGATACCCTTGGTCGGCCGCTCTTGGTTCGTTTGAGAGAGGGTTTTGGCGCGCTGGATGGGCTTTCGATTAATGTTTCAAGTAATGCATTGTAATTTCACATGTCGTTCTATGTCTGGAATAGAGGTGACGGCTAGGGAGGAGATGGACGGGATTAATGCTCCTGTTTTGGGCGCTATCTAGTACTAATACACACCCAGCGCTGATATCAGTTTTTCGGTCAGAGGTTTGCGGAGGGTCTTGATCGGGGGTCGATATTGTCGACATATTTTCGCCAGCAAATCTAGTGCTAGGACATGGATGGCAGCGGGGATGCTGGTGCTGTAACGCAACATGAGGAAAAGCAAATTCGGATGTCTTATTGATCTATCGCCTTACTTCTTCCGCTCGCTCTTTCCCATCGAGCTATGATTTGATAGCCCTTGGGCTGAGGAAGACCCGGTGGGCATATTCTTGTTCTAGTCTATCCCAGGACACTGCCTTATTTATACTTCTGCCGGTATGGCTTTTACCTCATTAAGTTGTCCAAAGTAGATATATTTAAGTATCAGGATGTTGATAACACCCCCAACCTGAATGAGGCAGTCCAAGGACAAGAGCAGATAATCAAGGCGGCCTCACTGTCGTGCAATGAAATTCTTCTACCTTTCGGCACAAGCAAAATAAAAGTCTTAAACAGAGTTTATTTTACCTTCATAAAGGGCCATTAAGTTCCGCTCTGCATTGTTGAATTGATGCACCCCACAGCCAAGATATGAGGGGTAAACAGGTATTATTCAGCCCATGTGGAAGAATGCTCGTACTAGACCAGAAGATAGATTGTCGGATAGCTACACTCGACATTCAAAGCCCTTTGTCAATACTCGTTTAAAGTGCAAGTAAACAATGCCTGATTATATTCATATTTATTATCCCAACAGTGTATCTATAATAGAGGGACTACGCAGGTGGGTACCAATTTCAGCTGGAGCTTGACATTCGACTAGTTAGTATAGCAGTAAGCTGGAATGTGTTGCAAGAAACCCCACTCACGTTGGCTTTCGGATAGCAACTCCCCTTCAACCAGCCTCCGTGTAAACTGTGGCGCCACCGGCAAGCTCAGCTGGCAGCCACTGTCCTGCGACGGTGTTGTTGTACTTGAGTTGAGCCAGAGTGAATGTGTTCAGCTCAGACACCAAAACGGTGGAATCCAGGGGCAAAACACGGTGCACCATGGCATTCTGGGTTTGCATAGAGATATACTCTTCGCCAGCAACGGATGAAATGGTGGAGTCAAAAGTGACGCGGATCAGGGCATCGGCCGAATTGGTGCTAAGCAGCGAGGTAGACAGGAGCCACAAGGCTGGGCCAGCTGCAGTGGAGGCATCCGCGATATGGAGTAAGCCAGCATTCGTGCCGAGGATCCCATGCCGGAGCGAGAAAAACTTCATCTTGCCATTGGGTCCGATATGGCCGAAGGTGCCGGTGCCGCCAGTGGCATTACCAGCGAGAGAGAACCATACACCACTCAAGGGACCGGAGGCAGAAATCATGCCGACGGGGTTGTGGCCAACGCTAGATGGGATTGGCATCTGCTTCGTCTCACCGCTGGTGACGTTGATGCGCATGATGGATGAGTCGTTGTCTTGCGTGACGTAGATCAATCCAGTGGTCGGCTCCTCCTTGATAAACACGGGGCTGTTGAGGCACTGGTATAAAGTGTGGTCCGTGGAGTTGCGAATATCGGCGGAGAAGACATAGTACTGGCCAGTCTGTTCGGACGCCACCTTGAGGCCGGCCCAGACGCGGTTGCCAATCTCAAACACACAATGTGGACCGTTTCCAGGCTTAGGGATATCGATAGTCTTATGGGTTCTCGGTACAGTCGAAAGGTTCTTGCCGGGGTCCACGAGCAGCAGCTTGTTGTCGGCTTGCAGTGACAGCCACATCAAGCCGGGGTATTTCGTCGATGGCCAAACGCCGTGGAGCATGGAACTGGCGTTCCTTCCCATGGGGAACGAGTGGTAAGCAATGGGCTCCTCGGTGGTTGGATCGAGCTCAATCTTGACAAGCTCGCTGTTCGACATCTGGGTCAGCAGCAGGAAGTTCGTGTTCGGCACGCGCGCAAATTCATGCGTCGCAGTAGCAACCGGCATCAGATACTCAGTGAGACGACGGCTCACCAGGGCGTTGGAGCTGATCGAACTGTTTGACGACGCGGTCGCAGCGCCCAAGGCCAGCGCGACCACGAGCGACTTGAAAGCACGGCACAACATATTGGAAGCTCCCTCCTTGAGACTCCAGTGTTTTTTGGTTCATGATTCTGTGCCTGGGCGGAATACCTCCTCTTTGAAGGCCGACCACTGGCCACCAGATTGTTGTTGACCAGGAGGTCCACCTCAGGTCGGAACGATCAATCTTGAGGCACCTACCTTTAAGGTAAAGCAGTACAACACATACCCCGAGGTAAGGGGGGAGGTATAAATATTACCTGTACCTTACGCGAGCATGACAAAAGTATTTACCTCGCTAGTATCACTGCTAGTATCCCCATGTCTCTTATCCAATAGTCTTGGATAAGCTCAATCACTAGTACATAATCAGCAGGCGGTCAAGGAAGGAACGGCGAATGTCTTCGTCATCGCACTGTATAGTTATTACAGGTCAAAAAGCTTAACCATTTTCTTCCGATGCAAGGATCATCAGCGTTCTTATCGAGTCTACAGGTCGGCCAGCCCCGCGCTAGCACTCGTCCTTATCGGAGCAGCAAGAGGATGATATCGTACTTGCTCCCTCTGAAGATCTTTTACGGTTCCTACTTCGACTGCCCAACAAAAGGGGGAACATGGGGTTTTCAATGACGTAGAGGATGTTTTTGTAGATTTCAGGCGATAGATGAACACGTCGAATACGAGCGACTCGTATTCGACGTGTTCAAACAACCGCACGACGGAATTCAAGGGGGGGGCGCACATGCCCTCTCTTTTTGGAAACGATCTCATTGAGTTCGGGCCAGTGTACAGCATCCCCTTACATCTTTCTGTGTCAACGCGGCGGCTTAACTGGGTCACACTGGTGTAATTAAGAAGAAAAAAAAAAAAAAAAAAATCTTGGATCTGAAAGAAACGTTCTGTATTCGTATCAACAGAAACAGCAGTCCAGTTCTACCATATGGCCTGTCTTTCTCCACCGTCCGGAACACTAAAATACCCTCTTGTCGCCAGATTCCTTTGGAGTTCGCGAAACTTACTTGTTTTTGCCTTCTTTTCAAACAATATATCAATCTCTAGGTAACTTAACCCAAACGTCTCGGGAAGACGCAGATAACACCAGACAAAACACACAGCACTAAACACCAGAAAGAAAAAACAGGATTTCCCTTTCCAATTCCAAGCCGTTGGATTCAGCATCCGGGGAGTAATAACATTAGTCACAATCGCAGCCGCATTGTAAACCATCCGTGCCAGAACGACGGTCTTCACCTTCAATCGCGTGGATGGAATCTCTGCAACAAGGACATAACACACCGGCCCAATACTGAGGTCATATATAAATGTTAGGACGATGATCAGCGACCCCAGGGTCCAGGACTGAGCCGTCGTGAATGGGAGAAAGCTAATCCCACCAGCGATTGCGAGAACAACCATCGAAAAGACCAGGCCGAGAAGATACAGTCTTCGACGGCCGGCGCGTCGCATCAGGAACCAAGATAAGATGCCGCCCACGATCCCAAGGCCGTACATGCCAATGGAGAGGTTGAGGGCATTTTGGGCGCTGAGACCGGCTTGCTCGTAGAAATAAGCAGCGTAGGTCGCGGAACTCGAGAACGAGGCTTGTTGGGTTACCCAGATCATGCAGGCGATTTCTGTCCGGCGCAAGTCACTACCTTTGAAACAGTCAATGTAGGAAATGCCGACAGTGCCGAGATATTTCTCGGTTTCATCTGTATGTTTCATCATCGCAATGGTTTCGTCGACATTAAACCCCTCTTTTTGAGCCTCGGTCAGGCGGAGTAGGGATTGTCGAGCTTCTTCGGGGCGGTCTTTGCGAATCAGCCACCCTGCTTGATTGTTAGTTCTCAATTCTTCCACAGTGAAACCGGTGAGGGTCCGGGAAATGGAAGGGGGAGGGGGGCGAAAGACACACATGGAGACTCTGGGGCCAGGTAAACACCAACCATAATCGGGACGGCCAAAGCCCACTGGAGTGCAAACGGAATCCGATACGACCATTCGGAGGTATTATTGACTTGGCTCCGCACCACTCCAACCGCACAAATCTGACCTATCAACCAACACATGTTGACGCTACTGAGAAGATACGCCCGAAGTGCGACCGGCATGACCTCCGCTGCGTACGTTGTTGATAGTGTCTGGAAGATCCCCCACGGAATTCCACACAGAATTTGCGCCGCCAGCAGCATTTGGATATTGATGGCAAAAAAAGAAAGGAAGATAAAGCAACACAGGAAACCCAGGGCGAGGAGGATGGTCCGACGATACCCGAATCGATCTGCCAGGAATCCGTTGATAAATAACCCGATGATCTCTCCCACCACTGCGCCTGAGGTCAAGCCAGCTTGCCACGCAGGGGAAATTTCATAGGATCCAGGCTGAGATGGGATTGGTGCGCCATATCTCATTTTGAAGGCGGGGAAGGTGAAAAAGCCGAAGATCAAGGTTGTGTCGTAGCCTTCCATGATTATCGTGCAGGAGAGAACGATAGACCAGGCTATGGCCTTCGGGTATAGTCTGCAACCGGCAAGTAGGGACATCTTCTGCTCTGCTCGGGTGGCTGCTCGAGCACCGGTTGCTAGTTGGTCGAGACCAGGGATGCCTGTCGATATAGTATGAAAAAGATCCCCATGGTCGGAAGTTTCGGGGCTACTCGCATGGTCCAACGAAACATGGTCAAAAGATACCCCATCCCTCACGTCACTCTCGATTGCAAGGGAGTCGGTTTTATGTGCCATGGTGCCATGAAAAAGGCCTCGATGCAGGACAGTGCCAAATGTAGGATATCCCGATCAATTGGTTAGTGGTTATCAAAAATGGTAGTTGATGATCAACTGGCGTCAAAGCCTGTCATGAGTGACAAACGGGAGGCGTCTGGAGTAGCTGTGAGGTAGGTACTCTTCATTCATGGCGCGAGCAGGAGAGTCCAATGACGACAAGAGTCGCCCTTAAGAGTGGCTTCACTACTAGGAGTCCGGAGGCCTGGGTATCATTTCCCAAGCGCCAGGGGGTGAAGTTTAACCGTAGATCTGGGTCAGAACATAGAGGCTGAAAAGGCTATCCACGCTTTTAAGAAGAGGAGAGAGGCTGGAGGCTCCGCATACCCCATGAAAACGTGAATACGATCCACCGCGGTGGGAAGGAAGGGATATTAGAGGCCTGGGAGAAGTGGTGATGTTGTTACAAACACTAACCTCCCCGCCACGGGGAATGTGCCGGTCCCGCAGCTTTCTTTGTCCATTCATTCATGGTTTGGAGGGCTTGGATTCCCCTTTTCCTCAATATTTTGGGGCTAGACTGCGCTCAACGTTTGGGTTAGTCGTGATTTAACTTTGGAACCAGTGGGTCGAGCTTCTTCTCTCATGGGCCCATTATTGGTGTTGACCATGGTCGCGCGACTGATTTGTTGGAATCTAAGCGAGGTGTCCAACAGGCTAACTAACCCCCACAAAAGATCAGATGAAAAAAAAAAAAAAAAAATAAGTCGTGACGCAAGGTTCTGGCCACCCCAGATTGGGACATGTTTGGGTTGTTCCTGATGGAGCACGGAGCGGCTGCCGTGAGATGCGAACTAGTCTGACTTACGAAAGCATAGGTTAGTACTATGTAGGTATGGTACAAATGCTCCTTTAACTCGGATTTCTGTTACTCACACTAAATCAATAATAACTATTATTAACTAATTCCGACCGAGGGAGACAATCACGTATGCAATTCTCTATCTGGGGGACGACATCTTTAGTCCCGTGTGGGCTGCCCTCGTGACCCGTTCTCCAATGCGAGGAACAACGGCATTCATGGTGTATTGTATTCTGAGATTCTTGACGACAGACAGGCTATCGCTTTTAATGATGGATACAGACCTGGTCTCTCTTCTATTTTTAAAAGTATGTGCTGGTAAAGGTAACTCTCCACGAAGATCGGCATGGAACTACCTACTCACAGTAACTTCGGATACAATGACTAGAAATTAGGATTACGGCATCAATAGTATATAACTAGGTAGTTAGTTAGGCTGTTTGTTAACTAAGCATGGGTTGATGAAGTATCTTCTCCTCCTCCTATTAAACCCCTCTGATGTACGTCCGTATTCTGTATCTTACTTCCTCGCTCATTACTACTCCATTCTAGACCATCGACTTTCCTAATACCACCAACGCGACCTATGCGCCCGCAGGCAAGCTGATTAATAGTGCGGGTTAGCGGGGGCGCACCAACGATGGAATTGCCCCCCGAGGGGTGTGGATCGCAGATCCATCTAGCGGTCGTGAACTTGCAGAAGCTCATCAGTATAATGGGCTCATTCGTTTACTATATTGCTAAGTCTAATTTCTGTATCATCAAGTACGACGCGGCCCATTGCAAGCATATATGGCACATCTACTGCTCACCGGCCAGCCATTAAGCTTACGCTTGTGCCAGTCGCGAAGCTAGCCATTTATCGGATATCAGCCTAGCCTTTGCAAGTTGAGGAGCACACGTTGTGAGATCTAGTGCTTGCTCCCTTACTGAGTACTCTAGGCCCTATTGGACAGTCTTCCTACCCTCTTACATCTCCCCATACTGGCAGATCGTTTGCCTCGTCGATAGGATTTGACCGTCTTAGCCGAACCTAGTCGCCCGAGGACCTTGACAGGAAAACCTGCTCATCGAGATGAATGTCCCCGGGCCTAGAAAATAAAAGTCTCCGACTCGCTATAGTTACAAACCGACATTAACCTGGTGGGTGTAGCTTTATCACCTCCCTTAAAATGTCCCCGGGTCTAGAAAAGAAAGTCTCCGACCCGCTGGCTATAAGTACAAACCTTTGGATCTACTTTTTGGATATTCTCTTCCACCGTCTGAAAACTTATTACCAAGGATATACTGTTTAAAAAAGTTATTTACTTTACGATAATGTCTGGGCCTTGGCTTCTCTACGCATACCCTTGGCAACCCTTCCCACGACGGTTAGTCATTTATCTTCGGGAAAGAAACATTCCATCATCCCTCGTCACATTGGTTCACGTTTCGGACGTTCAGTTCGGCGGCAAGGTTCCTACAGGGTTTCCCCCAAAGCCACCAGGGAGCCTTCCAATCCTCGCCATTCCAAAAACCTCGTCCGGACCGGAGGAATTCATATTTATCAAGCAGTCAATCGCAATCATGGAGTTTCTTGAAGAAGCTTGCAATGCAGGTCGATATGGATTTCCAAGGCTTCCTCAACCGTTGACTTTGCCAATCAATGAGCCAAGAACCGATGACATCTCTAATCTTACCTTAAAGGGGGATGATAACGACGTTGCTTCACGCGCTCTTCTCGCAGCAAGACACAGCGAGTTGTTAAGCCTGGCGATCGGTTTAACCGAAAGCTGGAACCCGATTCGCACCTTTGGATCGGGAACGGGGACAATGCGAATACCTTCCGCGGCAAAGGAGATGTTGGGATGGACTCACCGCAACCTGCTTGCCATTGAGAATTGGTTTGAAGAAAATGGGTACTCTGTAGGGCTGAAATGGGACGGCAGTGACAGTAACAACGAGGGCGGACCACATGAAAGAAGGCAGGCCACTATCGCGGAGATTGTTCTTTTCCAATTTTTCGAGTTCACCAAGGATTGTTATGGGATCGATATGACCCAATCGTCCGGGAAGAAAGCGCTCGATGTTTATGGAAGAGAGGTGGTAGAGAATTATCCTAGGCTGAGGAGCTTCTGTGAGGACTTCTCCACCAGACCTAGTGTCAGAAGGAATGCGGAACTTGGGGACGTGCCGCATGAGACATGGGTTAACAAAATGACAGATTGGTCAGAAGGAATTTTTGACGGTAAATAGGAATCCAAAGGAAAGTGCTAAATTAGGTGGAATGAATTATTATTGCTAGACCTTGATGGATGTATGTATCTAATAGGGTAATGAATGCAATATCGGATAATAGCCGCAATAAGATACGATCTGGTACTCTAAAGGACTCTACAATATTGGGACTTTATACCTGCAGTCAGCGGCATGTCTAGGTACCATGCAAAGGCTCTGACTAACCTACCTTATACTATGCTGTTATACCTGTATGCCAGACATATGTATTCTTTAAAAAAAAAAAAAAAAAAAAGAAAAAAGGACATCACAGTATCGGATTACTTGACGCTTTTACAGGAGTAGGAGGGAGATGTTATAGAGCTTGTCAGGACACGAATAATCTAGAGTCTGGTCTCTAGGTCTTTCCCCCTCTCATTGTACGGAAAAGATAAATGGTCGAACTCAAAGAAAGAGAGAAGGATGGAGAAACAGGAAAGGAAAACAAGAAATTGGGTAATCTCGTGTTCTGGTTCTTATGGCAATAGATGATGCTAAGGAAGAAAATGGAACTTTACATTGATTCAACAGAGAGCAACCAAATATGCAATTTTCTTTAAGCCTAATGAGCAACATAGTTCATTTTTGTTTCGTTAAGATAATAAAAAAAACCCCACAAAGTTCATTTGTTCCCTCCCAGAGATATTGAAAACAAGAAATGATGGCAGAGCATCAGCAGAGCAACTCAAGTGGATAAGAAATACCGGGTTGAAGGATGAATAAAGGAAATTAGATCCAGCACAAGAAAAAAGAGAAGGGTGGGAAAATATCTTCCAGGATAGCATCCCCACTGTCTCCTTGTCTTTTTGGGTTGACACGATTCTCAAGCAGCCCGATATCTCTCAATAATACCTTTGTGAGGAAAGTACACTTCGAACTTTCAGTCTCAGCAAGCCATCATCATATGTGACTAGCTTTGAATGTAAATAATTGCAACGAGAGAACTGGCGAGATGTTCACATCCACGATAACTTACGAACGCCCTCTGGTAAGTACTGTTATCGGGTTCCACAGGCCCTTTTGGCTGTCTTTTCCCAAAGACTAGACCCTCAATCATGTCGACATTCTTGTGTTTTTCCGGTGCAGCATTATTGCTTTGTTCACGCAAGTTATAATAGGCGATGAGCCGCTGCCATTCTTCTTCATCGGGCTTCCAAGTCGTCAAGTCACGCACATCTGTGTCTCTGAAAACCATGATGGCTCCGGTACTTCCAGCATAAGCCTTGGCATAATTGAAATTATTGGTTACATAAATGCCAGATCCAAACCCCATGGCTTTATTTATCGGACTGATTGTAGGAATGAAAAAGGTCATTGAAAGTTCAAGTGCGAAAAGGGATAGTCCTCGGAAATAGAGACCTTTTCGAGAAAGAAGATCATCGGGGAAGAGATCGCGTGCCTCCTTAAAGAACTTGTCTTTGTCTTTTAGATGCTTGATTGACACGACCTTTATAGACTCAGGTAGACATTGCCTCCTAGCCCAAGGGTAAAGGTCCATAACATGGCGGGAGGAAACCGTTGGTCGAACAAGTCTTGGCACAGCATAAACGGCCCAATTCTGGGGCATCACTAGCTCCTCGTACACATACCCCATTGCCTTTTGTTCGACTGAAAATGGTAGTTTGCGCTCCTCAAGATATCTCCCAAGAAGGAAGTTTCCAGGACTTGTTCCTATAGGGACTTCGACCAGCTCATCCTCAATCCTATAAGCTGGGTCATCGATCATTTCTACTACATTCTCGTATCCACAAAGCCAAAATATTGTTCGAATCGACCCGGCCATTTGGATGACTAGGACGAGAGTTAATAAAGAATTATGATTATGGACTAGTGCAGTAGCATTTACCTCGACCGTCACCAACAATCTCCTGCAAATCATTGGGCATCTGCCCGGGAAACTCCTCATCCTGCACCCAGATAGGCTCAAAGAGCTTGGTGTCAAGAGTGGCCGAATCCCTGAAACCCCCTCTTTCAAGAAACTCTTCTTCTGTCTCCTCCAAAATAGTGGGTGACTGCCGGAGTTCGTCCTCTCTCTGTAGGGTGCTTGGGTCTGGAACGTCGCCATACTGCGACATCTGGGGGAATTGTTCCTGTATATCGTTGCCCCCATCGTGCTCCCTCAGACGCGTTATAGCTTCTACAATAAAATCCCACACACTGTGTCCTTCGATAGCAATGAATCTTGCCTGCGTTCTGATGTTCCCCATTGTGCTCGAAGATGACCGAATCGCTGGCCGCTTTGGGGTTACCATGTGTGTTACGCAAGACCCGAGCTCTGCGATGAATGTTTGGGCAAGGAGAAAGTCGGTTGTCATGCTGTTTTGGGATATGAAAGTCTTCCAATCCCCCCACAGCTTCTCCAGTACTGCCCTCAGTACGAGGTAGTCTGAGTAACGAGTAGCACGATTTCTCTCAAACACTTCCTTGGCTTCCTGAAGAACAGATACAAACCGGTAAACAATACTTTTCACTGCCGCCCGAAGCTGAACGAACCACGCCACAGCCTCATCCCAATCTGTCCATTCCGGGGCGCTCAGATCTTCTATGTCTTTTATCAGCAAAGGCTTACCAGGGAACGACTCTAAGGCTGGTGCACTTGGAAGAACTACGATATCAAACTCTCGGCGGCCCTGGGGCTCGCGTTCTGGTGAGGCCATCGAGATAACAACGGGGGCAATTTATAGCCTGTTAGGGAAATGGAAGGCCCTGTATCATTACTTTCTGATCTCATAGAAGTCTGAAGTTAATGAAATATACCTACTGGGGTATGGGTATGGTAGCTTGATAAAGAAGGAAGCGGTGGATGGATTACAACTTTCACTGAGTAGGTTAATGTAAGTAGCAAAGTTGTTTGTGGGAGACATTGTTCCTCGTCTTAGCAAAAATACCAAAAGTGCGGTCACCTGACGTGGATAAAGGTTGCCCCCAGCATGTGTCATTATTGCTCAAATCTTCGCATGTCTGATAAGTTGCACAAAAAGAGTGGATGGGGATGGGTGCTTCCAAGGCCAGTTAATGATTTTAACACGCCTGAAGTAAAACTACTTCAAGTAATGTGGCATTATAGAATTCAAGATCCAAATGGTCACTGTGGAATGATGATGAATAATGTGTTGCGCGGAAAAGGTTGTGGGTTGGATATATTCCATTTATGAGGAGGTGAAAGGTTCGAGGGGTAGAGCCCCTGATCACCTAGGTACCTATTGGTACACAACTACACCCTGATATCGCAATCACGGTTCATCTACCGTTCTGCGTCAGAATCTCCACCTACATAATGATGGGATCGCCGGGATTCAACCGGATGACACCTTTGTCACTATCCACGAAGCTCTCCACAACCACCTCGTTGTGGTATTCAAGAACCAGATGCAAATAGTCTAGAAAGAGTCATCGTGTTCTCTGCAAAGATGGTGAAGAGATGAGTAGGCACGTGCCCCTACTCACTGGAAGAATTAAACCCCAGGAAACGAACCAAGAAACACTAATATCAGCAGAGAATATTGGCGTTGCAGTCCCATTAAGCCGTCTCATATTACCGTAGCAAGCAGAAGCCTTGGGCGTTAATGCTTGCGTGAAAGATCGTGCCCCGATGGCAATTCCACGAGAACATCACAAACGGCACGACCAAGCCGGGGAGCATGAAAAAGAAAAGACCGCCGCCCTGAAAAAGATGGTACGTGTGCAATTGAAATGGACGGCACTTATACGGGTGGACATAGTGTTAGGTTTGGGAAGAATGATTTCCTACAGCTGGAGGTGGAATTCATAGGGTGTGTTTTTCTCTCTTGATATAACTGTTAAGGGGCACGGGAAACGAAAAGAACCTTCGTACGACATGCTAACTGAATGGTGAAATAACGGAAATTACTCAAGGGCACAGTCGACCCTCATTGGGTCGTGTACGCTAGAAAGCCCCAGCTCATACTGACTACTGTGTACTGCTTTGACAACAGGCATCCAGGACAAGTCTTTGACCAGCAATAGACGATCCAGGATAGGTCAGAGAGTACTAATGAAGTTAACTCAATCTTCCACACACCAACAACCAAGGGAGAAAAAAAAAAAAAGGACGTCAAGCAGTCCGTCAAGCTTAATTATTGGCAGATGGTAATTTAATAATAGTAAAAAAAAAAATGTGGACTGTTTTAAAGTTAACGCCAAGCATGAGGAGGGGGGCTGTGCACTCGAATACGAAGGAGTGAGCAAGGAAGAATCAACACCCCACCCAATTTGATGCAATAACTCTAATGAAGCTAGATCGAGACTTCAAGGACGTGACAAAAAATATCCGTCGTGGAGAAAAATACTGCCAAGCAACTACCATTGATGATTATGTCGGCTCAGCATTGACAACGTAAAATCCAGTCTGCCGTCACTATTCTAGATGGTCATCAAATGATCGAGGCCGCGCCTCCACACGAAAGAGTGGCGTCCCTCGCCTGGCGCATAAGCTGTAGTTTCAGACAAATCAACGCCGACTTTCCACAGCCACTGGAACAACGAGTCTGCCAACAATGAATTATCCTTGTACTCGGGGTACTGAGCTCAACGCAGGGGCAAGACGAGAAATGCCTCACCAGGACAACCTGCCACCTCATAGCTCGTATTGCATTCGTGTTTGGCCACGATAGAAATAGGTCACTCGATGGTTATTGGGTAACCCCCGCGACAGACACCTGGGGAAACTGAAATCGAATGGTCAAGGGTCTCTTGCCAAGGAGGGATCTTCCTAAAGTCTCGTATTCCGGAAATTATCAGCCGCGACCACCGCCAATCCCGCACCGTCTCGCCCTTCATCCTTGGAGGTGATGAGGCTCGAACTGGGAGGCTGAGTACTGTGGAGAGCATTGGCCGCACAGTAATATAAAGCCGGCCCCCTCTAGCCTGAAGAACTGTTCGCCTGTCAATCCATTTTTACTTCTCGTTTTTATCGGTGATTTTATCGGTCCTTCGTACCCATCCGCTCGTTTCACAATGTACGTCTCCGTCGCCATCCTCGGCTCCCTCCTCGCGGGCCCTGCCCTCGCAAGTATGAATGCCTTGGCAGCCTTCCCAGCAATGGATATGAGCAAGCGCCAATCTGGGGATTCCTTTATCCCTGGCTCAACTCCAGGCTGTCCAGATGACTGGCCAATTTGTGGCACCAGCAATATCTGCTATGACCCAACTCAGGGAGATGTCTGCTGTCCTGGGGGTACCTGTACGTAGTAATCTATTATTTCGCAATGTTAAACGAATTTAACTAAATATTCTCTCTTTATAGACGCCTGCCCAGGTGGTTCATTTTGTCTGCAAGATCCATACTGCTGTCCTGATGTGTGTATTTCCTCATGCCGTGGTGCTACGGCTTCCCCGCATTCCAAACGGCAATGCAGTGATGGCTAATTATGTGTTGTAATACTAGGGTTTGGACCCAGAGACTTGTGCTCAAAACAATGGAATAACCCTCACTTCGACAAGCGTACCACCGACCAGCGCGCCCACCTCCAAGCCTGTCATCCCAACCGGAGGCAGCTCTGCTTCAACACCCGTTGTTCCGGTTCCAACCACGACTACTACTCCTTCGTCCGAGCCACCGGTATTCACTGGCGGTGCAAACGCTCAGGTTGGTGGTGCCGTGGCTGCTATCTTGGGTGGGTTGGGAGTCGTTGGAAACCTTCTTATCTAGGTTATCTCTTCTTCCTCCTAGCCGTGAAGCACAATCGAGGAATGACAAGGAGAGTTGGAGGAGGTGATAGTAGGGGAGATTTTATTTTTCCTTTGATACGCGGTGGTTAATGGTAATACCGAGTTGGAATTAATGGACTTCATTCCTATATTGTATCCTCTTTGCGACAGTATGATATATATATACAAGCAAAATGCCCTTTGTTTTTTGTTTATATTTCTCTTTTCACATTCAGTTTAGGAAATTAGTGATACATACCTATGAAGCAACCTAGGAACGCGAGATGTAACCAGTAAACAAATTTGTCTTTCACCATATTCTTCCGGGTACAGGAAGTAGTCCAATTGGGTAGGTATAGCAACTTTGCTGATTGCTTCTAGTACATCAGGGCTTCGGTGATATTGTGGTCTTCCTCTCCATGGTGATATATTTTCACTTGTCCCTAATCTTATTATGTGTCTCTTCTCCTGTAATTTTCTGCACCGGGCCCAAGTAGTCATCCATCAACTAGGTAGCTAATCAGCACAATTATTTCAAGCATGGCCTCCAAGACATATATCCAATTCCCTCATGCAGTTACCAAAGTGCGGTCTAGCCTCCAAATATGTATCGTATTGATCTAGTATGCTTGATATTATGCCCGTGAATTGTAGGGAATTTCGAGACAATTTCTCGTAGCTCCGCAATTCTCAATATTTCTTAATTACCCTCTAAGACGAAGGCTTGTGGAGATAGCTATCGTTCGTCACATACGTGGTATATTTATGGTAGTCATCATTCGTTAAAAGCTCTCATTGTCAAGAATACAGGTAGGAAGCTGGCGTAAACTATATAAAAAGAAGAAATTTATAAGAAAAACGCATTGTGCTGGCGGAGAAAAGCACTTGTACCTTGTCTAATACAGGTTCACACCCGTTGTCCACTAGAGTCAAGTTCAGCCAAGCTCCCACCTCCATACGGCCTCGCCTCAAGCTCTGGCTTGATAGCACTGGAGACCTCAGATACGGGCATATGTATCGGCCGTGTAGCCTTTCCTAACTCAGTCGCAGGTGGAGGGTAGAACCAGGTTCCAGCTGCAGGTAGTGGTTGATGCCTTGCTCTGTGGCGCCTCCAGAACAGTACCCCAAGCCCTAGTAATATGAGCGCTCCCAAGGCTACTCCTGCACCAATACCGCCCTTTGCCCCCGCAGACAGGCCTTCATTGTGATTTGGAGTTGTCTCAGACATCCCACTTGATGTAGTAGTAGACGGGTCAGACGTATCAGTCGTGGTTGTGGTAGTGGTAGTAGTTCGAGTCGGCGTGAAAGTAACAGTTTTTGTGATTACACTTATTGTTCTAGATGCACTAGGTGTTGAAGAGCTATCTGGTGCTGCCACATCAGCTGCTTTGAGAATTCTAAAGCCACGCGATGGAACCTCTCGTTCAGTATCATCGTACGGAGAGTCTACGGAAGACACCGTTGGTTTCAGGCGGTAGACAAATTCCCCATCGTAAGCATCGATTTCATCGTCACTCAGGTCAATCTCCCAAGCCCAAGTTCCACCCCCTCCTGAATACACGCTCGCTGTAAATCATTTCCCGTCAACCCTGACACCAGAAACCCGAGGCGCCCGTGGAAGTATTCTTGACGTACCAGCTAAGCACTTTGTGTATCCATTGCCATTAAAGGACGTAATCCAAAGAGAGATATGACCATTAGAATCGAGCAGCTTTTCTCCGGTGATTGTTGGCTGCCATGTAGCTATATTACCCCACTGTTAGCCATCACTTTCTCATCTAAGTTCAATCTAACCGGTGTAAATCTTACAGTTTACAATCCAGGAGAACTCAAATATTTTGCCTTGGATTTCGTCATTCGACGGGTCAAAATCTGCCACTCCAGGAGTAGGAGTGCTGAAGCCGTATTGTGCTGTAGCAAGCCTGAGGAAGGCCAACACACTCAACAATATGTACATCATCCCCAGATGTGCCATGTTTATAGACGTACCAGAGTTTGAGGAATAACTAGGAAGGAGGAAAAAAGAAGAGTGCTCAAAGGGTCAGCTGAGAAGAGGCTGAACGGTGCATTAAAAGAAAAATCTCAGTTGCCATCATACAGCCTCGCTCTATGAATATTATTATTGGCAGTGGAGGTCGCTCAAAAATATCCAGTAGTCGTTGTTAGCCACCTCGGATACGAGAGAATACCAGGATTCAAGACCGGAATTGGCACGCTTGTTTGGTCTTTGGGGGCCAGAACATATGAGAACATGATCCAATAAGGGCTGCTAGTATGCCGCCAGGCTGAATACCCCAGCGGATTGATATACCTAGTTTGAGAAGCGAACGCCTAGTGAAACGATACACCCAAGCAAACCCTGATCATGACTGGGGAGGGGCAAGGCTAGTCCCCTCACGCAATGATGCAAGTTTTTGTATAGCTATAGCTAAGGGGTCGATTCTTGACACTCGTTTATATCTATGGGCTCGCTTATGTATGTAGGTACAATACATCGCCTTATTGCTGGCCTTCTCCAGTGCAGATGTAGCGAGAATTCAACAATCCGAGACTTATTTAAAAATACGAGTAGTGGAGGATGACATTGTACAACTTGATAATTTACCGCTATCTAACAGAGCCTTGGGGGCTTAGTGTCAACAAGGCTGCGTGCACTTGACAGCCTTTGGCTTGCTTATTTTTTGTCATGGACAATGATTGGACTGAATAGATTAACAAAAGCCTCCGCTAACGCAAAGAAGCACTAGACAGGAAATCAGGAACACCGATGAAATACCTCATAATAAAGAGCGAATGCCACTGTGATGCAACAGATGCTTGCTCCCATTCCATAGATCTTATGCCCATTTCCAAAACAGGGAAGAGCTAGAACCTTAGTACCTATCTAGATAGATAGTAGTTACCTACCTAGGTACCTTACCTACATGTATCGTTTGTCAGCAAGGAAGTTGATCTTTCAGATATATCAATCTATCAGTAAGGTAGTTTTTATCGTCAGGCATTTGAAATATCACGCCTCTTTCGACTGGCCCCCACGTCTTGTGGGCCCAAGGACACCATTACCAAGCGTATAGTCTGTCTCAAACAACGTTGCGGCAGCTTTGTTTGTTGATATAGCCTGCCTGACTTGTGGGTGCTAAATGTTACACCTCGTTTTGCAGCTAGCTAGGTACCTAATCATGCCATTCACTGCTTCGCGTGCGATATATATCAACGCGCAAAGAGCAATTTGACCTTCTTTAGAGCCCAGTAACCCACACCTCTATTGGATAGTTAGTGCCCAACACTGAAAATGTAATTTTTGCCGGTCAAAGTCTTATCATCAAACATAAAATCTATCGATATCATAGAATCAAGCGAGAAAATGAGAAATAATAATACCGACATAAAATGTGATGTTCACGCCCCGGAATGGACTAACACTTATCCGACACGACACGGACCGGACCGACCAAACTCCGTTACCGACTTTCATGAATGACCTCAATTGAAAACCCGACTTAGTTATTTTTCGGTTGATCGGCTTTGACTGGATCCAACACACAACAACATGGCCGCCACCCAGTCCGAGACAAATGGCGAGCATTCTGGTGGTGAGGGAGTCGTTTCCCAGATAAAACCCTCGATCGGGCCTTGCGAGGACGGCGACCTAGTCAACGAAACAACGGCTCTGCTGAGGCCAGGAGGAGTCTCGTATGATGGCGTGCGCACGTCACCCTCCTTGGAAGACTCATCTACACCGGGTGGTAACCATGCGGACGATGATGGCGAGGACAAACCTCTACCCAAAGTGCAGATTATGCTTCTCTGTTATGCCCGGGCGATAGAGCCCCTAGCCTTCTTCTCCATCTTTCCCTATGTCAGTCAGATGGTCCAGGACAATGGGGGCGTTTCGGACTCAGATGTTGGCTTCTACAGCGGGCTTATCGAGTCATTATTCTCTTTGACACAAGCAATTGTTATGATCTTCTGGGGCCGAGCAGCCGACCGCGTGGGACGGAAGCCGGTCCTCGTCTTCTCTTTATTTGGCGTCAGTCTGGCGATCGGCCTTTTTGGCTTTGCAAAGACAATCACACAGATGATCGTTTTTAGATGTATTGCTGGTGTATTTGCGGGGACAATTGTTACCATCCGCACCATGCTGGCCGAGCACAGCACGAGCAAGACCCAGGCCCGGGTATTCAGCTGGTTCGCCTTTAGTGGGAATCTAGGAATTTTCCTGGGACCCCTTTTGGGTGGTGCCCTTGCTGACCCTGTGCACCAGTACCCTGGGACCTTCGGAACAATCCGTTTTTTCCAGAACTATCCATATGCGCTCTCGAGTCTGGTAGTGGCCCTGGTGGGGGCTACGGCTACCCTGTCAAGCGCCTGCTTTGTTCAAGAGACGTCCAGGAAGGAGCCCGCAACCGTAAATTTTGGTGGTGAGGAGGGGATAGTCAACGTGCTGGCCCCTAGCGACGATCTTTCGACGATGCAGCTTCTGAAATCACCGGGTGTGGCAATGGTGATTTACATATATGGGCATGTGATGGTCCTCGCCTTTGCTTTTACGGCCATTGTTCCGGTGTTTTGGTTCACCCCGGTGGCCCTCGGTGGATACGGCCTCACGCCCCTCCAGATATCTCTGATGTTAGGCTTGAACGGCGCAGCGCAAGCGGTATGGCTGCTCCTGATATTCCCTCCCTTGCAACACAGAATCGGGTCGGTTGGAGTCATTCGCGTCTGTGCGGCGGCCTATCCATTCTTCTTCCTATCCTGTCCCCTTGGAAACATTATCCTACGGCAAGGGACTGAGGCCGCCGAAAAGGCTTTCTGGATCATCGCTCCGGTCATGCTTGTAGTTGGCTGTGGAGTGAGCATGAGCTTCACGGCGATTCAGCTCTCCCTCAATGACGTTGCGCCGTCGCCAAAGGTGCTGGGGACACTGAATGCCTTGGCTTTGACTGGAATTAGCGGATTGAGAGCCTTCTGTCCAGCATTGTTCACTACCCTCTTTGCCCTTGGAGCAAGGACACAACTAGCAGGGGGCTATGCCATCTGGATCTTTCTATTCTTCCTGGCCTCCAGTCTGTCCGTCGGGGCAAGATATCTTCCCGGCACCCAGGACCCCCGCAAACATCGAAACGACCCCTAACAGCGTGTGTTATATTTTAATTGCCAACGGCAGAGGATCTGCTGCTATACGACGACGGCATCTTCATATAGAATACGGGCGCTTGCTAGGATTGCGGGGGTCGTATGAACGCCACCCTTGTTTCTATTTCCTTTTTTTTTTTCCCCACCCATACGATTTATAGAATAAGAATTTAATAGACCTAAAACATCCCTGAACAATTGTTGTACCTACCTTATGTGCCTTCCCAGGACTTGCTAAGACTATCCCCGCACTGCCCAGGCCGCCTCTTACCGAGCGTTCTTCCAATCGGATGCAGAGTCCGCTCGACACATCTGCATCTTTTCCCTAAAACGGCAAGTGGCGTTGCAGCTCTTGTTGTGTAGTCCACACACCTCTCGGACATATGACGTCGCTCGATTATCCTGCCTCTTCAGTTTGTTTAAATCTCTTCCTCTGTAGCTACCTATGTTCTATGTCGGACTTGACACACTCTCTTTTGTTTTCATTTGCTTCGCTATTTTATTCCAACAGCTGTCACCATGAGCGACTGTGATACTTCTCCCATCCATGACGATAACCTAAATCCGACCTCCTCCCTCCCCGATTCCAAGGCGGAAAATATTACCCATCGGCGCTCGCGGCGGCCGACCTTCATGGAAAATCTGGCAGACTCGCGGGAGTCACAGTTCCATGGACCGGACAGGAGTGAGCTGGAGCGGTACTTTGTATGTGGAAAGCAAGGACATGGAAAGCGGACTGAAGACGATCGACGGACAATCAATATCAGACTGACCAGATGGGGATGTCCATAGCATGGCCCTCGAAATATGACCAAACATTCGAAATGGCCCATCGTAATGCGACTGCAGGGGAGTATAATGCCTCAAATGATCATGCCGCTCTTGATCGTCGGGGTCTGGGCGACCCTCATTACCTGCGTTTCGCATTTTTGTCACGACCGTAGGACTTCTCATGGTTGATCACTATCCATTTTAGCCCACACTGACTGAACGCAGTTGGCATTAACAACATCCTACTCACTGTGCTGGGCTTTGTGGTTGGTTTATCATTGTCGTTCCGCGGTTCGACTGCGTACGAAAGGTAGGATCTACGATGACTAAAAAGCATTAATGGAATAATTAGTTGCTGGCTAGGATTGACATGAATCAAGATGGGCGGATGGACGTAAGTACTGGGCTCAGCTTGTTCAGACGTCGCGTAACCTGGCGCGCCTCATTTGGGTGCACATCGACGAACGGGAGGCAGAGCAGGGCAAGGCGGATCTCTTGAAAAAGCTATCTGCCATGAATCTCATCCTCGCGTTTGCCGTTGCACTTAAACATAAGCTTCGCTTTGAGCCCGATATCGCATATGAGGACTTGGCTGGCCTTGTCGGTCATTTAGACACCTTTGCTCGCGATGCCCATGACCGTGATGTGTTGTGCCCCCGGTCGAAGACCCCATGGAAATCCGTAGGAGAGTATCTGGGCGTGTCATTTGCCAAGTCTAATCCGCGCAAGCTGGTCAAGCGGTCAAAGAAGCCGCTGGGACATCTTCCGTTTGAGATAATAATCCACTTATCTACCTATATTCATTCCTGTGTGAAGAATGGCACCCTCGGTCCGGCTCAATACCAGGGTCACGCAAGTAAGCGAAGGAACTCGCTAGTGCTTGAAGGATTTTTTCGCTTACGGGATCGTGTAGTGACGATGATATCTTCGCTTAATGAGGTTTTGGCTGGAACAGAGCGGGTGCTTGACACTCCTCTACCGGCTGCATATAGCATCGCCATCTCGCAGATTTCTTGGATCTATGTCATGCTCCTTCCCTTCCAACTTTATAGTTTCTTGCACTGGATCACCATACCTGCGTCGATAGGTAAGAAAAAAAAGACCGTTTCCCTTCCTTGGACAATAGCCCATGTCGCTCACCGTATTTGGTCGTAGTTTCCGCGTATATCATCATTGGCCTGCTCTTTATTGCTAGCGAGATTGAGAATCCGTTCGGAGAGGACGTCAACGATCTACCACTCACGATATACTGCCGTCAGATCGCGAAGGAGCTCGATATTATCACGGCCACTCCTGCTCCGAACGTGGATGATTTCATGACTCGACCAGAAAATCTGGTGCTGTTCCCACTGAGCCACGCTGGCTATCCCGTGTGGAACGACCAGTCCCGGGAAGATATCTGTGCTGCTCTCCATGCCAAGGTTGTTGCGACTCCAAGCCGAAACTTCGCCGTGGACGGATCCAACACCCCTAGCACGGACATGAGCCTCTCTTCATCCAGGACAACAACTATGGAGTCTGTTTAATGCTGTATGAAGAGAAAGGGTAATATGCAGTACCCCTAGTGAGGTGCGGACGGAGCTTACGGTCTACAATGTGTCTACGCTTATGAGCTATGCAACTTCCTTTCTTTTCTTTTCTCTTCTTCTGAAGGAACTTATGTACGTTTAAATATTTTCTGTTTCCAATTGCGCTACCCTGATTTGTACCATTTTAGAAAAGGGTATGGACAAGTCAGGTTTAGCCTCAACTTTCTTGTCCTCCGAGTCATTTCAAGTGGAATCTATCTAAGCGAGAAAGTCGGTCAGTGCCACGGTTGATCTCTATGTCATACAGAGTGGAGTGTATCCAAATCAGGTTGGAGTAGGTCGCCGGTGATCTCTTCGCACCAGTCAGCCTACTCTACGGGTTGATTCTCTTTAGGTTCTTATTACACGATGCTAACAAAATGATGTGCCTTACTTCCCCTATGTACTGAATTGAACCATGTCCGTATGATGCGTGTCCATCCTGCTTGTTAAAAAGGTCCAACATTTCCATTTGAAGCCTTCCATAACCCGTCATATATACTTTGGGTCCAGATATTCGGATTGCCGGGGTTCGCATGGGCGTGACCCAAAACGCTATGCGGGAAACGCATATTCTGCGCCGAGATAATGCCTTGCGGTTTCAAGACGTTTGCTAGCCACTGTTGGCCTGCATTATCTTTGCCGTATACATTAGAATACTTAGTTGTAGCTGACCCCACCCAGGTGGTTGCCACCGTCTCGATGTTGTTGAGGGTCGTGTCGATCCAGTAGCAGTATAAATTACGCAACCCGACCCTAGGCTGGCCAGTGACCTGCGCGGGGACCGTTGGTTGGCCAGTGCCAAAGACACCAGGGTTAGTCCATGAGTAACCGATGTCGAACTCGTCAAGTATGTCCTCCATGTATTGCGAGGTGGCGACAAATTTGCTCCAGATGTCGTTGTTTTGCATGTATTGGAAGACTGCCGCGGTCTACTCCCTGGTGTCAGCTAGCATGTAAAAAGAACCATCGCTGGGGTAGACTTACATTTCGATGCATCAACCGAGTCGCCAGGTTGGAACCTTCATTATCCGAGCTCGGCACATTCCCATGGAAGAAAACCTCCTTCCTCCCGTTCATTCCCCTGTCCGCCAACGCGAGACGGTCCTTGTGCGCATCGCTACCGAGCCCAATCGCCATCTCAAAGAAGGCACAATTCTGGCTCCAACCGGCATTGGCAGGTATGAAATTCCTGCTAACCCCGGCACTGTTGGGGAGGCCAATGACAACCTCTGACACCCAGTCTAAGGACGCTGTGCCGTATCCTGCGGGCATTGGACCGGTGACAAGCCAACGCATGAATTGGGTCAGTAGCTGGGCCTCATAAATATGCTCTGTCACGTATTGTGTGGTGTCCGTTTGCGCCTTTGTAAGTTTTTCAACGGTCGTCGAACATTGAGTGCCGGTCCGGAATCCATACCACTTGTTGACTCCACCCCCGTTGGCAGCGGCCGTGCAGGAGGGGTAGTTTCCACATGGCAAGGTCCATTTCACATTAGCACTATCGTACCAGATGAGGTTCTTGGCGTCACGCTTGGAGAAAACGTGTTTTGAGCTCCCGCTCGAGGGTAGTAATGTGTGGTTTACACCAGAGATGTCATTGAGATCATCGAACACACTATAGTCAAGTTCGCGCTTTGCCACCACATCGGCAGAGCAACGATCTCCAGTGCCATATGGGTCAAGCCAGCATACATCATCTCGCTTGGCAACATCATCAGCATCATCACCACATAGAGGGCAAGGCGGGATATCGCCAACGTCAACTTGACCTGGACAACTGAGACCGGTCAACTGAGGAACAAGAGGGCCGTAGACCTTTGCCCGCTTGTTAAGGCGGTTAAGCCCCGTTTCATGACGCTTAACGGACAGCCCATTGCTCTGATCAAGGCTTGCATTTCTTCGGGCCCCTTCAATTGTGGATCGTTTGCTACTGCTTCCTGGGGACCAACACGCCGGGCTACCACCGGGAGGATATATCTGGACGGTATCAACAGGGATGATAGGAAATGGAGAGCTTGGTAGAGCCCAGCTAAAGGCAGCTGGGGCGTCAATCGTAGCGTATAAATCGGCACCGGCATCAATACCGTAGCAAAATGATGTACCACTACTGCCGGTTTGTGCCTCAGCATGGAAGGTAACATGACCATCTGCAACGAGATTGACTGCACAACTCTCTAGAGGGATGAAGTTTTGGTTGAAGTCAATGCCAAACGAGATGGTCGGCATGACATGCGCTGTGACGTGGCCACTTAGGCTAATCCCATATTCGAATTCCGGTTGGAGAACATTCTGTGTCCCATCCTTGTTCCCATTGCTGGAAGCTTCAGGGTCCCAGTCGCCGTTCGCGACGGGATAGGTTTGGCGAACATCCCATGAAGCCAGTGTAACGCGACTTTCAAAGTTAACGCCGAGTGTCGCCTGTCCTTCTAGGCGTCCAAAGAGTTTAAAGTTGGGCCCAATGGTAACAATGCCAGGCACTGAAAAGGTGGCTCCAAATTTATCGGCAGAAAACATGAGTACGTCGCCCGTATCAAAGAATGCAGAGACAGCGGCATCCACCACAAACTTTGCACTGACTTCGCCCTTGTTGCGGAAGTAGAGGTATGACTTGCTTAGATCAATTGGATTGCCTAATGTTGCAATTAGGGTGAAGCCATAGTGGACATCCACGTCGACATGTGTCTCTGCGTGGATGTCCATTTTACCAGCAAAATTAGGACATGACAGTTTCTGATCGACAATGGAGAGAATAAAGTCGTCACTGTATGTATGGCCAATATCCAATCCACCTGAGACTCCAGTGACGAGGCCACGTAACCAGTCTAAAATGTCGCTAATATAAGATCAGCATAGGAAGATATACATGCAAAAAAAAACAAAAAAAAAAAGGGATAATAAATGAATAAATAAGAAGAATAACAAACCTTCCAAACCATCGCTTATGAAGCTCTTCCTTGGATATAGCCCCAAAGTGGGCATCATCGCGCCATTCTTCTTCCAGCCAGCGTTTATGGTTGCCTCCCAAAGCATTTAGACTACGCTTCTTTTTCTTCTTGGTAGCCGCTCTATCAACAACGGTCTCCCAGTATCCATGTTCATTGCTGAAATCAATTCTCATCTGTGTATTGCCCAGGTCTCGCGGCACACGACGGAAATCGTAGTCGAAGGTGAGGTCATAGATGGTGTCACGCACTGCAAGGTGGTTGAGATCGTCCGGCAGGGATTGATTGGCACTGGGAGTGAGTATCTTGGTGACTGCGTATTTCCCAGGGCCACATCCCACTGGCATCTCAATGATCGTCCCTGGAGCACCATGGCCAAGGTGGATCTTGCCACAGTTAGATCCCTCACTCAGATCAGTACACATCATCCGAACCGTATGCTCTCCCTCAGTCACCGCGTCAAAGCAATCAAATACTTCCCAGTGTGAGCCATCACGCTTATCAAGGGTTACTTGTAGTTCATCCGGACTGGTCAATACCACGAACCCAAATGGCGAGTTCTCAGGGTCCTCTGCAAATGGGACATTATTCGTACCACCGTAGGTCGGGTCTACCTTGAGGGTGAAATCGGTGTCTGCTTCCTCCTCCGGGGGTGGATTCTCAAAGAGATAGTCGAGGGGCACTGGCATAAAGGGAGAACTGCCATCAGGGGGATCACAACAATATGTCCGTTGACGCTCGGAATGCCAAAAGCCACAGTCTTCACCCTCCCCTTCGTATGAGGTGGTGAGAGCAACCTGCTTGCCCACATCGCAATGATTATCATCGCAGTTCCCAGGTTTACCATGCCAGGCACAATTCTTCCACTCTTCTTCCTTGTTACAGCAAAACTTGCGCTGGCTATTCCCACGACAGCCTCCATATTGCCAGGTCATCTCATTTTCGCTGCTTTCACAACTACCTCCGCAGTCAGTCCAGCGACAATCGGGCATCTGTGCTTCAGCCGGGCAACAAAGGAATTTGTGACCTGAGAGACATTTGCCCCAGGCTCCATACTTGGACATCATGACAGCTACTTCACTTTCATGACATTGGCCGTTGCAAAAGGGCTCGTTGCCTCTCCACCAGCTATAGTTAACCGTTAGATGAGGATGTATAGATGAAGAGAAGAACCAACGTACCATTCGTCAGCCTTAGGGGCCGATGAAAAGGGGCAGCAGAGTGTCTGTACCTTGAATGCTCCTGTCCAGAAATCCTCATCGGTGCATTGTACGTTAGTAATAGCAACCTCTCCAACATGACAGCCCGTTATACCACAGTCAGTAACACGGCATTCCCCCTCGCCCACGTTCTCCCAAGTATTAGCGATCAACGCCTGATCTCCCTTCGCACCAAGTGCTTCGGGATATATCACAGCAGATAGTGCATCGAGCTGCAAGGTATCAAGGTCAATAGCCCAGATAAGTAGGCCCCCAAGGCCAAGGCCGTTTGCAAACTCGATTTTTGCCTGAAAGGTCTCCATATCATCGTATGAAACCCATTGGTCACCGCCCCAGGTAATCCACTTGACAGCATTCTCTTGATCATGATACGGGGTGAGGTTGTACTCCTGAATGATATCCATAATCTCAGCGTAAGACAGCGTGCCCGAGTTCTCAGTGCAGGGACCAGGCGAAGCTCCGCCTTTGAAGACGCAGCCGGGTTGGTAACATGATGGATCAGCAAGCTGGAAAGATCTCCCGTAAAAGCCCAACCCAAGGTTGACTTTGGATGCGGTTACACCGTTTCGCCAGAGTAAATCTAGTGCCTTGCTGATTTCGGTGAGGTTCGTATGTGCCAGAACATGAGACCCAATTGGGTTATCTGCGTCCCATACGCCATGGAGATCATAGGCCATGACATTGACCCAGTCGGCGGCGTCAACGCTGGCCTTGATGTCAAAGTGACGCATGTACTGATAAAGGTTTTAGCGAGCAGCTCCATATGAATACATGAATGGAAAAGACGAACCCAGTAACTTGTAGGAGCCGTAAATGAGATCTCCTTCCGCGACCCTCCCATGCCGTCAAATGCGGCTCGCATTTCCTGAAGAAGTTTCGTGAGATTCACACCATCATTAGCATTGCCTCCACGATCCGTGGCTCCGGGGTACTCCCAGTCAATATCGAATCCGTCGAAACCGTAACGTGTCAGGAAAGTCATAGCTTGAGTGATAAAGCGGCTACGCTTCTCACTAGTGGAGACCATATCCGAGAATACAGCCTGCCACACCGTAGAATTATCATTAAAGGACCATCCACCAAGTGCCATGATGACTTTCAACGCCGGGTTGTTGCGTTTCAAGCCGGCAAATTCCGTGAATGTGTCTACACCGGGATCGGTGCCATCCTCCATGGTGATTATTTCGTACGTATCTGGGCGAATATATCCAAAGGAATAGAAAATGTGGGTTAAGCTCCCCACAGGAATATCCTGGATACCCATGCCAATGCATCGTTTCTGGTGATTCCACGCCTCGTAGTAACCGATAACGCGCTTCTGGACATCACCATTTGATGCTCCCGACCCAGGCTGATCGCAATTATTCTGGCAGTTGGTTGTTGGGTCGTCGGTCTGCTGACAGAACTCCTCTGTCATACCGCAAAAGCCATAGGCACTGCAACAAACATTCAAAGGACAGGTCTTGCCAGGGGGATCCGCGTCCTTACCACACTCTGCGTGAGCATCGCAGTTGCTCCAGCAAGCGTCGTTAGGTGACTGGCCAGTTGTGCCGCAGGAGGCCTCTCCGTAGCCGCACCAGCCTGTCTTTGCACAACAAGCTCCATTGCTGCAGGGACGCGTCTCACTGCATGAATAAGGGTCATCTGACTGACGAGCCTGGAGGACGTGATAAGGTTGCTGGGAAATTTCATGGGTCACAACCTCATCGCGCTTGCAGAGGCCGTGCTCCTCACGAATTTTTGCAGCGAGATCTTCCTGTCCCCGTAGAACCGTGGGAATAGGCACGCAAATTGGCTGAGCTCCAATATCACGGATTTCATCCCAGTGATCTGGATCTGTGTGCTTATGTTTATGGGCATGATGGGGAAAGGAATAAATGACTGATGAGAGTACTAGAAAGATGTGAATAAAAAGGAACACTGGCATCATGTTGAAAGGCAGTTCAGTTTTTGGGCGCAATCTGGTGCGCCGTGAACTGAGGTAGAGGACAACAGAGATAAACACACACCAGTCGGAGGTGTTTCGAGAGGGGCTCAACCAACTTCAAAAAGCTGATGTATGTTTGACCCTGGCTTGATTGGGCATGGAAGATAGAGGAGAATAGACGGATGATATAGCTCGCTCCAGCTCGTCCGTGGACAAATTGGTCTAGCGATATCCTCTAGTAAAGGCATTATATTGCCAAGGGCATGTCCAATACAACACCGGTTGAAGTCAGGCCTGTACCTGCATAAACGAAATGAACGTCTCCAATAACCCGATATTATCATGGCCTCCGAATTGCGAGTCCAGCCAATGGTTTGTGCTTTCGAGATCTATCGGGCGACGGTCCATCCCGCAATTTTACGCCTCAAGCCTGGTCTTGCATGGTCTGGGTCTCCGCAATTGGTCGCCCTCATCGGGAGGTCCGTGGCATAAGGGCCGATATCAAAGCGCCCAGCCCTGGACCCAACTAAGGGTTACATTGACAGGACAGGCCCTAAAGCCTAGAGGCGAGACTACGCGAAACGAGCCCTGACGAAACGAGCCTAATTGGAGGGGATGCAGTGCCGCGATCCCCTTGGCTCCGCTTGGCAAGACTTGGCTGCTCTGCACTACCTTGCAAGAATGTTAATAATGCTTATGAAGAAAGCGACCCTGAGGCTAGGGAAAGGGGCTAGCGTCGTAGCCTGCTTCTAGATGTCGAAGAGGGAATAATTGACGAGAGCTCCAACCAATTGAGTGTCTTGACAGAGGTGTTAATCACTGAGGGACTCATATCCCGCCTCTAGTCCATCGGTCGTCCCTGGTTTCGTGCTCCAAATTTACCGCTTTACCAATTTATTATTATCGACTACGAGTTGCCTCTTCTAGCCGCCGTCGGAAATGGCCCTGCAAGGACTTAGAGAGCCTGTTTAATTTCCGGCTGAAGGGTGTTCTATCGACTGTCATGCGCCTCGGTCGCGCTGCAACTACCATTTTTATGTTTCACCCCCCCCTCTTCTTGTGATGGATATCTTCTAGTGCCTGGAGTTTCTGTTATATCTACGTGGCCAAGTTGATATTCTATGTACTGTGAGCAGCCACCGATCATGGCCAACGGGATTCCACAGACACCCCATTCCACGTTCATAGCAGCCGGGTTGGGGCTTTTGCTTTCAGTGCAGACAAGCTTTGCGTTCCAATTCATCACTGAAGCAACTCTTCCCTCCGAGTCTCTCTCTAGCGGATGCTCGGCCGCACTGGTTGCCGACGTTGCATGCCCGCGACAGGTTGGTAGCTTTGTTAGCGGGGCCTATTTTGACGCCGAAGCGCTTGACGAAGCCTGCACGGCGAGCTGCTCTAGTGCTCTGGGTCAATATGAAGCGAGTGTCTCGATTGCCTGCAGGAGTGACGATGTCTATGCAATTGCTGATTCTCGCACCGCCCCTGTCTCATTCATTGCCACAATGCTCTTCTATCACTTCAACCAGACATGTTTAGAGGATGATGGCCGGTGGTGTAACAATGTGGTGTACGATATGGTTGGGGCGAATGGGACGGGGGTGCAGCTTAGTACGTATTCCACTTACCCATAGGGCAATAAACACTGTCAGCTAATCTCGAGCGAAGAAAGACAAAGTACAGCTGTAGACCTGTGCGACAACTGCGTCATTAAAGAATTCCAGTTCCAAGCTGGATCGCCCATCAACGGCGGATATGCGCTGCAAGCAAATTACAGCTCCCTCACGTCAAGCTGCTCCAAGACTGAATATCCTCTGGCCTCATCCACAGTACCATTTTCCCAGTGAGTCAGCTGGCGGATAGGAATTCCATGATGTATAGCAACCATCCGTTTTCTCTAACAATAGACGATAGGTCTGACACAACGCCTACCCCTTCCCCCACACCGTCTTGCGCAGGCACTACCTATACCATTCAGTCTGGAGACACGTGTCGTTCCATCTCGCAATCACAGGGAATTGGGACTGCAATCCTTCTGCAGGACAATGACCTTGAAGCTTTTTGCACCGACTTTCCAACTGACGGAAATCTCTGCATCCAGAGCACATGTGATACATACACTGTCGCTATAGGAGACACCTGCAAGTCCATCGCGTTGAGTGAAGGAGTCAGTGAGGTTCAGCTCTATACCTGTAGGCTATTCATTTGCTCGGAATCTAAATATGCTTTACGCAGCAGAGCTAAATGTGAGCAGGGAACCCCATTCTAGGCCTCAACTGTCGCAACATCGCCCGATCTGTGGGAGACCTAATCTGTGTAAGCCCCCCTGGAGACAGCGACTATGCAACCACAACAACTACTACACCTGGACAAGTAACAAGCACCCCTACACCAACAGCAGCACCAGTTCCAACCAACATTGCCGAGGGGACAAACCGGAACTGCGCACAGTACTACGAGGTTGAACCGGGGGATTACTGCAATCTGGTGGTCCTCAAGTTCGCCATTTCTCTAGACGACTTCCTTTTCCTAAACTCTGCGGTTAACGAAAATTGCACCAACCTGTACGCTTATGAAAGCTACTGCGTTGCACCAGTTGGGCCGATCGACCAATATCCAGGGCATCCGGACTATCTCCCTCCACCCACATCTGTCTCCACCGTGCCCTACAGTAGTCTATCAAAGGCGACTTTTACCCCACCTGTAATCACTGGTCTTCCGACCCTACTTCCACTCGCTGAAGGAACTCGAACGGACTGTTTAAACTATGCAGATGGGCCTGATCTGATGATTGACATCGCGGGCACTTTCTTCGCCTCTGTTTGCGACGCGATCGCCAAGGGCTGGACTATCACCTTGGAACAACTGCAGAACTGGTAAGCAAATCTACAAGGTCTCATAAACTTGACACTCAACCGTCCCCTCGTTTAGGAATCCCTCTTTAGACACCACCTCAACAGATTGCACGCCGCAGGAAGAATACCGGTACTGCATGGGCGTATATGACGGTGCTTCTGTAACGATAAACCCCGATCCCACAGACACTCCCATTATACTTCCAATCAGGGTACGAGTTGTCCAGTGCTCTTCTACCATTTCAGGACTGTTGAGGTTATTAACCTACTGGCATAATTAGGAAGGTACAACCGTTGACTGTAAAGACTACGCAGCCATCATCTCCCCGATGACTTGCGCGTCTATTCTAGCCTTTTACGAAATTACGATCGCCGATTTTTACGAATGGAACCCGACCGTGGGTGCAGACTGTAGCAATCTCTGGCTGGGCTATCGGTACTGTGTTCGGGTGGATGATTACCCTACAGCATCACCTACCCCTGCACCCTCAACGACTACGCCCACCACTACAACGACGACAGCAATATCGACGACAACATATCCTGCACCTCCGGGCCCAACCCAGGATGGAATCCCGGAGAACTGCAACGCGTGGCATCTTGTTGTTGGTGAGTTTCTTCTGAAGTTCCCGCATAGTGAATAATTGGGAAGCTAATTCAATACAGCTGATGAGTCCTGCTGGTCTGTTACTCAATTATACGGCATAACACTAGAACAGTTTTATGAGTGGTAAGAAAGCTAGAATTATAATACCTTAGTGAGATGTTATTAACATTGTCCAGGAATCCTGCTATTACCAATGATTGCGCCGAGGGTTTCTGGCTAGATGAGGCGTATTGCGTTGGTGTAGCAGACTAAGGTAGAGATGGAGTCCTCGGTATTGGGACAGAATACAGAATGGTAGTTCTAATATCTAACATATTCTCCTGTTCCCTTTTGAATATACCTTTAACTTCATGAGATTCCTTTATATACAGAGGGCAGTCCCAGGAGACCTTCTACCTGCATGTCCAGTCTGATTAGTGCCAATACCAATATATCCATGTCTGCCTTTAGCGACAACAATTGGCAAGGGGAGCTTCGTTTCAGAATAAGCATATAAGTTGTGTTAGATAGGTACTGTACAGTTAGTACTTAAATGCCCATTGCCTTAGTTTCTTCGTGCCCATAACCAAATTCCACCAAACAGCGAACCAATCACAGACCCTGACAAAATCATCATCATGAGGAAATTCGCCAAGAAGTGCTAATTTTAGTGTGTTCCATCCGTTGCTTTGCTATATAAGGACTGATGGTCCCTATCGACTTCATTCATTCATGCTGCACTGATCCATCGTTTAGCAAGCCCAATCAATTAGTTTTTTTTTTTTTTTTTTTTTTTTTTTTTTTCTCTCCTTTCATATTCACTCAATCTCTACGATTCAGTATGGCGAGAGGCAACACCGGTAGCAGTAACAATGCTCCCATACTGCAGCCAATGCAACCCCAGGTTATGAAAGTCAAAACACACATCCTCCCCTTTACGGATCATGCTGGGCACGCCGCTTGGATGGTCTTTCAAGGTCTCCATTCCTGTCCACTCCCGCCACTATATTCGTTTGCTATTTATTTCACCCATGCACATGCCTCATCCAGAGATCTTGACATGGACGGCCTGATAGATTCAATAGCAAACAACTCTGAGCTTTTAGACTTCCGTCTGGACCTGTATTTCCTCCCAGGGGCTAACCTGGACACATGTATCGACCATAGTCGCGATGAAAAGGCCGCTCGGGGGAACTACGACACCCAAATCGAGGCTTTCAACACCGGTCACCCAGATAACCACTCTATACCGGGTGTAGTCCCGTCTTATAGCGACATAGCTCAGGCACGAATCTATCGTGGATTGCTATACGTTTGCCCCGAACAGGATTGGAGGACCGGAGACCAGAGCCTAGGCTGTGTTGAATTTGATCCAGTTAGCGATGAGAATTATCTTCGAGTCAGAGAAGAGTCAGATCCCTCCACCCTCGCGCCAACTACGGTGCGATGGCTAGCAATTAATGAGGCTTCTCCTGGTTATGTCGGATCATCCGGCACAGTCCAGCAGCATATGTATGAAATATCGAACTTGGAGAGAAAGAACGTGACAACTGGGGTTTGGCAGGAGGCAGTGAGCAAGGGGTGGGTAACTTGGTAACTCGTCCTCGAAATGAGGAAAGTAGTTTCTTTATTTTCTAAGAGCATAAGGAATTATCCGGACTTTATTGTTAGACAAGGCGTTTGCCAATGGACAGATTTCTTTAATTTGTTTTTTTTTTTTTTTTTTTTTTTTATCTTTTTTATCCGTTATTAGCTTTGACGGAAACATTCAAAGATCGTGCGCTTCAAATCGAGTCCATTGCTAGTTTGGAAACATATCAAGAAAAGGGTCTTAGGGGAAAATTCGGATGGGTCATATCAGCGTATCCAGAAGTCGCAGCTTTGGTTATCGCTTTCTGAATGACGGGCTTGAGCAGTATGAAGCGATGGTGACATGGATAGATTCATACGACATATCCTGCTCTTGACTGTTCGAGCGGGGTGGCTACTTTTGCTTTTTTGCGATCGCTCTCCGACAACCGGAAACAGAGCCAGCTTCACACACGGTGACCAAGTCTTCCTGATTACCCCGCTCATGACTAGCAGGGCCCCCACCCTCCAGAGCGAGACGTTGGTTTTCTGTAACTTCTTTTCAGGTTTAGAGCCGTCTCATTATCTGTCTGAGTTCATGAAAAATGAACCCAACGATATATAGCAAAGCGCTTTGTAAGGTCGGGAAGACTCAGTCTAATATCCGATGGAGTGTACAAGATTTAAGAATGTAGTCTTGGCCTACCCTTCCATAACAAGCTATGCCTGGAAAAGGTCACTAAACTGATAGGTTGCTTACAGATTTGGCCCTCTATAGAAAGGGCCCGGGAGGTCCTTGGACTTACATACACGGTTTGTCCAATCCAACGTCGGATAACTGCTCCTCGAGCAGCCAACGTCCTCGGGTAGATCAATAATAGGTTGCAATTAACATTCATAATTACAATCCTTCCACGCTCACACGCAGATTACGACATTATTTGATCGACCGTATCGAATTTGAGCGGAGCTGTTTCTCAGTCGGGTCATGGGCCGGCTGGACTGACTGGTCGAATGTGAGAAATATCTGAGGACCGTACTTTGACAAAAGGTATGGATCTGGAAGGCAAACGAGATACAGAAAGGCCGGCACACTGCTTGCCCAGTGAATCCTTTTTTTCATATCACTCTACAAGATATTCAAATCTTTAAAAGGGGAAGATTTTTGCATTCTACTTTTCGAAAAAAAAAAACCCCCAATGATTGAATGGCCTTTTGCGTTATAATCACTCACCCACCCGCATCAAGTCCTCTGCTAAGACTTCTAATGGTGTATTATTAGCGCAGCGACCCGCCAGATACCTAACAGTCAACTCCTCGCTTCGAACATTGCATTGGCAAGGAATAAAAAACAAAAAAGGAGTAACGCTGGAAAAGCCGTGCTGCAGTGGGGAGATGAAGAGTTACCGTACTGTGTGTGGATCTATCTTTCTAGTATTCGTATGTTGGAGACGCTTATGGATTAGGGCTCACAAAAACAGCTAGTAACCTGTACGACGTAGCAAGGCAGCAGAGTGTCAGAGTAAGCCGGGAATCAAATATAACAAACTTAATGATTGACAAAATACTCACCTGAACGCTTAATTCAATCTTTTATTACGAAAATCCTCAGCCTATACACATATAAGGTCCAGCACCAGATATGGTCCTGATATGATATTCCTTATTTGGCCGTTGTCTCCAAGGTGGGATCAGGAACGACAAGAGGAAGGCGTACTACTTAAAAGGGATCCCTCCATTTGCCATTAGCACTTACCAAGGCAATGTGAGGGGTGAATACATTTTCAGAAACAAGCTGGCTTGGGGAGTGGTGGGTCTTGACGACTCCTCTAGGAAAGCCGAAACTCGATGTGGGGAGTGTTATGCAATGCGCCATTGGAGACTCAGACGAATTATTAGGTTCAAAGGTGAATCCAAGGTTTCGGTGGCCATTATGTTACCGAAAATAGTGCTCTTAACCCTATAAGGCGTCGTGAATTCCTACAAGCTTTCGGTTGTGGAATTGCCGAGAATGGCGTTCCCAACCCCACGGGGTACTGGCCAATACTCTTAAAGGGGCATGTTTGTACAGTACAACCGAGTCCAAATTTTCATTTCCTGAGATCCTTCTTCGCTTTAAATTTGTCATTCAACATCAGTCATGTCGGAGAAAGGCACCGCAGTGCAACTTGAGCAAAACACTCCAGAGGTTCAGAAGGCCCAGCAGCTCCAACAACAGGATCCCGATGTGGATGAGGAGTTCACCTATCCTGAGCAGCGCAAGATCATCCACAAGGTTGACAGACGCTTGTTGATCATTGTGGGACTCATGCAAGCCGTATCATTTCTAGATCGAGCCAATATGTCCAATGCAGCGGTAGCCGGGTACGTCTCGTTCCCACCATTTGGGTGGGCATGAACGCTAACAGCCACAGAATGTCCGTGGACCTGGCGTTGGAAGTTGGCACCCGCTATGTAAGTAAACCACAATACAGTTAAGTGTAGCAAGTTTCTTAGTAGTCAAGTCAACAACACTCCTTGTGTTTTTTGCGCCATATATCCTCTTTCAGTTCCCCGCCACCATCGTTATCCGGAAAATTGGCCCTCGGACGTTCTTGTCGACCATTGTTCTGCTCTGGGGTATCGTTATGCTTGTATGACTGACACACTGTATTTTGGGTTTTCTACATACACTAATGGGACAGTGCTTTGGCTTCGTGCAATCTTGGGTGTCCTTGATTCCGCTGCGAATGGTGCTGGGGGCTCTCGAAGCCGGCTCCTTCCCTGGCATGTACTATCTGATCTCTTGCTGGTATTCACGGTGTAGGTCCACTTGATCCCCTCAGAAGCCTAGCTCTAACCTCTACAGTCGACCTTTTTAAACGAATTTCGGTCTTCTACCTCATCGGTGTTCTGGGCTCCGCCATGTCCGGCGTCCTTGCCCTCGGCTTCTCAAAAATGGAGGGCCTGGGCGGGTACTCGGGATGGCGCTGGATCTTCATCATGGAGGGTCTTCTCACCTGCCTGATCGGTGTCGCAGGGTACATATTCATGGTGAATTTCCCGACCCAAAGCCATAAAGTATCATCGTTCCTGAACGAGCGCGAAAGTGCGTATATTGTGCGTCGTCTAAATCGCGACCGAGGCGATACCGACGCCACTAACGAGCAGTTCAACTGGCACGCTTTTTTCGCGTCTGCATTGGATCTGAAGATTTGGGGATTCGCGTTCTCGTATCTGTAGGGCTCAGTGCAACCCCCTTCTACCTCCTAAAGGCATTTCCTAACAAGCATGCGATTCTATCACCTAGCTGTTCCTCCATGCAGGCTTACTCGGTTGGCTTTTTCCTCCCTGTCCTTCTTCAGCAAAAGATGCAGTTCTCGGAAGCAGCATCCCAGGGCTTAAGCTCCCCCCCTTATCTCGCCGCCATGCTTGTGATGTACCTTGAAGGATGGGCGAGTGATAAAATTCGACTGCGTTCTCCAATAGTTTACCTCAATTGCCTTGCATCTATTACCGGCCTCTGTCTGATGGAATGGGGTCCCTCTGCGGGTGTGCAGTACTTTGGGGCTATACTCACTTGCGCCGGGTGCAGTGCAAATATCCCAACTCTCATGGTATTCCAGGCGAATAACATCCGTGGGCAGTGGAAGAGAGCATTTTGCAGTGCAAGTCTCATCGGCTGTGGAGGTACAGGCGGCATTGTTGGGGCGCTGGTCTTTCGGTCTCAGGATGCACCCAAATATTTACCTGGGATTTACGCTTGCTTGGCGTAAGTTTTGCCCTTTCTTTTTTTTACTTCTTCCTCATATCTCGTCTCCTCCTTTTTCCCCTCCTTCTCTTCTCTCCCCCCCCCTCTCTAATCAGGCCTAGTGATCTACAACCTCTAACTCATCTTTTGTAGGGCAAATGGGATGACCATTGTCGTGATTACGATTATGCTCGTGTATTTCATTCGCAAGAATCGTCAGGCCGAAAGGGGACAGGCGGTTATTGAAGGTCTTCCCAGTTTCCGATATGTTCTGTAAAGAGCGGAGCGAGTTATCCTGAGGTCGCTAAGCAACCCTTGGGAGATAATGGACATGTGAGTGGAATTGGTTTCTGATGTATATAAGAAGTATGGAAACTTGAAGTGTGTGGAGCCACTATGGCCACTCTACAATGGTAAATGTTGTCGGTTTCCTGCCAGAATAAGTCCTGGCGGTCTATTACAGATAATAGATTCCGAATATTGGCATTCCTGCCTATCTGTTTCTACACGTCGCTATCATGATTACTCACCGTATGGCCTTTTAGCTGCTCCGGAATACATATTAGAGTAAGTAGCACATACAGGCTTCACAATTTACTTAGGGAGTTGCTACAGCCACACCGGCCTTGCTCCTGCCACACCACTTTTCCGGGGATATCTCTGATAATCTAAAGATAAATTTGTCACTTTACAGATAACCCAGTGTGTTGGGTGGAACCAAACCAATGGTTAGAGCCAACACCATGGTAAGAACAAACATGATAACAGAATCGACAGCCAGAATCGACAACCAGAATTGACAGTTAGGATTAGCTAGGATTAACACAACTATCAACTACTTAAGCGCACATTATCATGGGGGCTATCTAGCTATCTAGCTGCCTAGCCACCTAGAAATTAAGAGAATTGAAATTCTAGTTTGTGGTTGTGGGTTATATGACCTACTTAGCGAGATGTTTGAAGGTACAAAAAGGTGTGGCATTAGCCTGGCCTGTGTGGCTGTAGCACCTCCCTTTACTTAATCAGCGCTTGGAAGGATTTATTTAAGGGCAAGAAGACTATTTATAACACAAGCGGGTTACGTGTCTGGAAGAGACTGTATTAACCTACCATAAACAGACTGATATAAAATTTGGCATTTCATGGAACTCAGCCTTGAAGGCATCGTGGAATCGATTACTCGCATGTCTCAAAAGCGAGGCTACGGTTTCGCAATTATTCGCGTAGGGCCTCGACTTTTGTCACGATAGGATACTCCCAAGTGCCATCCAACATGGTCCGCTCCGCTCCGTAGAACCGAAAACTCGTCATAAATGTGCCCCCTCCGCGAGGTGCAGGCAACCAATTCATCATCCAGCTTCTCGGCGGACGTACGTCGGCCGCTTGGATCAGAATTTGAAACTCCTTCTCCCTGCCGCTCTTCACCGGAGTTCCATTTTCATACGTCAACCCGCTTCGGTCTCCGAGGTTATAGCGGCCTAGATCGTTCGGGATGAGATACTGGTCCTCGCCATAGATAGTTAAACTCCAAAACCCCGTTGGCTTTAATTGTGGCGCCCCGTTCGGAAATCGAACTATATAGGCTTGATCCTTGGTGATGGTAAACCGATCGGACCCGCTCTGGGCACCAGACAGGGTATATCCGGGATATGCAGCCTGATCGCGCGTAAGGATTAGGTATCCGCGCTGTGCGGAGAACATGCGAGCTTCATAGAAGGATTGGAAGTCGCCGGATATAATGGCTGCTGGCTGGGTCCAATTATTACCCAGGCTCTCTGAGAGACTGGGACTCTCACGTGAAGTCGCTGCTGAGGTATTTGCAGATGCTACGGCGAGGGAAACGTCGGTTCCTGGAGGCTGGGCAAATGTCCCATCTGGGCGGACTCTGGCTCGTTTGAGAGCGGATTTGACCCAGGCGCGGTCACCGAGAGCCTCAGGGAGATTATAGCGTGATAGTAAAGCAGTTAAGCGGAGAACTATCTGGCCAAGGCCGGAGGAGTCGGATAGACCCGAGAATATCTGCAGATCCAGTGGAGGGATTCCCTCGTGCGGACCATCTTCTCGTCCCTTGGGAGTAAAGAGCATCTGGTCTTGTTGGAGGTGGACAATTGCCAGCTCTTCCGGGGTCCTGTGCTTCACCAGGATCCGGTTGAGAAGCATCCCTAATTAAATAAGCTTGTGCAATGGCTCGTGGACCGCAGGGAACGGCTCATACCATATGGTGTTGGCGAATTCACATAGGCCTGATACCCAGTCTCAACTCCCACACAGTGGACGCCAAAGTTGCTGCTGGTGTATCTAAGCAAATACTTCCCCGGCTTGAATCCCTGGAGGCTTCCTGCGTATCGTGAGCACCCATAATACCACAACATACGGATATGCAAAGAGACATACCAACATTACCGAAATTGTTTCCATACATATCATACCACGGCCATAGCCAGTATCGGTCATCAAATTCGGGAATTTCGAATTCTAGATCAAACTGAGATACATCATATAGCAAAGGAGTGTACAGAGTGTCGACGTTTGGGCGGACGACTGCATGGTCCTCCGGCGTTGTTAACTTCCTAAACGGGAACGGCATGTTGACCTTGGGGTTTGGCAAAGCCTGGATGTAGAGGCCGTAGGCATAGAGGGGGAAGCCATAAAGGTATGCAAAAGCCAACGCGTCTTGCGGAGTATCGGTTTTCGGACGTGGGCTGTGGGCTATTGCGACATTTAGAGAGGGGTATAGACAGGTCTTTATAATAATATACGTAACAGGATGAAGCCTTTGGCTAGACTGCACTCACATATGTCCTCCATTGTGCTTATTCCACAATGTATGGCTTTGAGAAGGGCTGGCAGTGAGCAAACAACGTGGGTACAGGTATATTTTTTTTCTCTTGAATAACTTCTTCGCCATAAAAATAGTCCAACATGTGGGATCAAAAACGCTACCCCGGCTATCGGCACATGAACGGTGGGGGGTGGAGCAGTGCAGGAACATCACGGCATTTCTGGTGGTGGTGGGCTTGCTGGGCGAGAAGCTTGTGGAATGCTTGACTTGGTTTACGGCTCCACACCGGGGCCCACTGGGGGGGAAACCGGAGCCCATCGGCTTTCTGTAATCTCTGCAGAGGTCAAAGTTCCAAACGCCATGTCGGACTAGGTTTACCGGCACGATAACTATGAAACTATGGGCGATCTGGATGCGGGGTACAGATGCCATTCCTGATTGGGATTGCCGACTGAAGGTGGACGAGGACCACGTCTTGCTTTTGTCCTTGGATAAATACCCCTAGGTTAAAACTGCATTTACATTTGAATAAATACTTTGAGCGACGTGACAATGGCGACACCTTCTTTTGCAGACAGAGCAGACTTTGTGGCTGCCGATCGTGGCTTTATCGCCGCGCTTGAAACAAGCGTTATCAAGGATGCCACGGGGCGCGTGGTATGGGACACTGAAGCGTGGAGTTTTATCACCGAGGAATGTCCTGAGTCTGCACACCCTCATCTCTGGCGTCAGGGCCAACTGAATTCCAAACACGGCCTCTACGAGATCTGTCCTGGTATATATCAAATCCGAGGCTACGATCTGTCGAACATGACGATCGTTGAAGGAAAAGAGGGTGTCATTGTGATCGATCCGCTAGTTTCCTGCGAATGTGCTGCTGCGGGATTAGAACTGTATCAGAAACATCGCGGCTGCGGGAGAAGAGTCACTGGGATGATTTACTCACATTCACATGGAGATCACTATATGGGGGCCGCAGGAGTTCTGGATGCAGGCACCGCGATCCCCATCATCGCACCCGAGGGGTTTATGGAGGCAATCTTAAGTGAAAGTATTCTGGCCGGCCCAGCAATGAGGCGAAGAGGCGCATTTATGTATGGAAATGCCCTTCCCCGGGCTCCCACCGGCCAGATCGGAACAGGGTTAGGGATGGGCTCGAGTGTCGGAACAACCAGCCTCATCCCCCCCAACGTTCTTATTCAAACGACAGGCGAGGAAAAGGTTGTGGATGGTGTACGGATTGTGTTTCAGATGGTCCCTGGCACTGAAGCTCCCGCCGAAATTAACTTCCACTTCCCCGATTTCCGGGCACTCTGCATCCCCGAAACGGCAACAAATTGCATGCATAATATCGTCACCCTACGAGGCGCACAAGTGCGGGACGCGCAAGCCTGGTCCGGCTACCTAGATGAAGCCATTGTCCTTTTTGGCCACGATTCGGATGTGCTTTTTGGGAGCCATAACTGGCCGACATGGGGTCCGAAGGAACTCGTGACAAGGCTAGAACAGCAGCGCGATCTATACGGATACATGCACGATCAGACTGTCCGGATGATGAATCAAGGCATGACAGGCACAGAGATTGCAGAACAAATGCAACTGCCCCCAGCACTCGAACGCGCATGGCACTGTCGGGGGTTCTATGGGTCTCTGAACCATAATGTTAAGGTAAGATGATGTTGGACGTTCATAAAATGCGCATGACCATACTGACAGGAGCTAGGGCATTTATCAAAAATATTTAACCTGGTTTGATGGACGCCCCGAGCACCTCTGGCAGTACCCACCCCAGGAGGAGGGCCAGCGGTACGTCGAGTGCTTCAATGGCGTCGAAGGCCTTTGCAATAAGGCAGAGACCTTCCTTGACCGAGGGGATCATCGTTTTGCCACCACCCTTCTCGCCCATGCTGTTGCTGCTGACCCAGAGAATATCCACCCGAGGGCCAGTGATCTGCTCGCAGCGGCATACGAACAACTCGGGTTCGGGGCAGAGAATGCAACGTGGCGTAACTTCTACTTGACAGCGGCCCAGGAACTCCGGACAGGAAAGAAAGCAGGCATGGTGGCAGGAGGACGCACACCGTTAGGTAGCAAGTTGAGCGTCCAACAATGCTTTGAGATTTTGTCGGTGCAGCTGGACAGCAGGGATGCTCTAGAGTCCTCTTTTTGCATTGACTTCGACGTGGTGGACATATCAGAGAAATGGCGGTTGATTTTGAGCAACGGGGTCCTCACCCGACGACGCCTCGAATCTGGGCCATATCTAAAAGAGGCGCAGGAAAATAGTGCCGATCTAGAGCTAGTCCTTACTAAACCTCAACTGCTGGATATCATGCGTGGAAACTGTGTCTCTGTGGAGCGAGAGACAGGAAAAAGGGAGGTGTTGGATCTGTTGATACGTTTGATTTTGGTAGATGAGAACTCACCCCGGGGCCCAAGTCAGATATGAGCAGGATTTGATGCTACCAATAAGTCCTAAAAAGCGGCTATCATCTTCAACTATCATATAGACGGGCTATATGCAGTATATTGTAGCGGCGAGGCGTGCGGCCGAGAGCGACCGTACCGGATAAAGAAGGCCACAAGGATATGGACAGTCTAATTAGATTTATATGGACTGAATACTATACGTGCTTTTACTAGTGTAATAGTTCTAAGCTTAAAGGCTTTAGACTTGACTATAAGAGTGTTAAAGGGCCTCTTGCTGCTCGCCGTGACCTTCATAAGTGCCGCCATCGGTACCGCCATCTATCACGACGATCCTACGACCACGGTGCTGGTGCTGGTGCAGATCGGCGAGTTCAGGGAGTAGTCGGGCTACCATCTAACTGGCATGCTGGTCTTCGTGTTTGCTTTGGTCTGGGTCAGCTATCTCACTCTTGAGTTGTCTGTACTAGAGCACACGCCCAGTTCGACCTTGCAGGTGTCCGGGTCTCCGGTTCACAGGTCACACAATTCTTAGTCCTTTTATCTAAATACGTCTTGTTGACTGCCATTAACTGGGAGAGGGGGGGAGGAGTAATGGGGGTGTATGCCTCATGGAAAACGATATCCTCTAAGTAGTCCGCTTGCTGGAAAATTTCCGTGCCCTCAATGCGGGGATGAAACGCATACTCAACCACGAGACCCACCACGGGGGCTAGGGTGTCATACTTACGGCTTCCTAACAGATCATACCATGGCTAAAAGCTGCTAAAAGGGGGCACAGAGGAGAGAGACAGTCTATGGCTAATAGACATAAGCCTAGAAAAATTCTGAGGTATGGTACGGGGATGGCAATGGGATTGGTATCAAGATAAATGTGGTGTAGTTGCTACAATATGAGCTTGATCCTCTCTAGGTTGCTTCAACAGTAGATAGGTACATAGATATGTATGATGAACAGCCTTATGCACGGGACGAACCGGGCGCACCCGCAAAGCCAGGATGGGGAAAGCCATCAAACTCCGTGCAAGGTGGAAGGACAGAGGCACCAGCTGTTTGGTTAGACGGCTTGTAGCAACTTTGCGGGTCCGCCGCTTTGCCACTGATGCCCATTGCACTGACACCCATAGTGAAGTAGTCGGCGAATTGCGCCCCGTACTTGATATGAACCTTTCTTGCATTGTCGTAAATATTGCTGACAAGAAGTTGCTGGCCGTAATTGCCAGTTCGGCCTTGTGGCACCTCAATCTTTATTCTGAGGCCACGTTGGGCGCTGATGTCGCCCCGCTGCCACTGGAAGACCTCTTCTGGCTTTTCAATCGGCACAAGATCGGTTGGATTGGCGTCGGAGGTGCTGTTGAGATCGAACATGAAGTTGCTTGTGTCAAACTTATGTATATACAGCCCAACTGGCTCGGCCACGGTAAGACTGGCGCCGCCTCGAGCGAACAAGTTTATAGCTGCTCCGATCTGATCACGTCAGTACACCCGGGTCTGCCTAGTAGCACCGGATCAAAAAGTTACCTACCGAAGGATCAGAATGTCTTCCTGGGTTGCCGTACTTGGAGCAATCGATTAGCTTATTGGCATCCGTGATTATCCTGCCCTGGTCATTCTTGCGGATCACGGTGGCCTGCGCGGCGATGTCAATCTCGGCAGACAGCGTGTTATTTGGGTGGACCAGATGGGCAATGCTGCCGGTGGTACTGAGCAAGTTCCACACATTGGCCGGATGATAGACTTCGCTACCTGTCTCATAGTCTTTGAGGAAGAAATCGCTGTCATTCATGTCATGCGCAAGTCCAGAATTCAGGCCCTTCATCAGCTTGAGGAAGTCGGCTTTCTGGCAACTGGCCAGGAATTGCCAATACTACCCAGTGTCAGTTACCTCGCCCACTGCATGGGCCAGCCGTATGACACATACCTCGGGCCCCTCGGCCGTGAACGTTACACTGTGGATATCCCCCGTATACTTTCGGCTGCCTCGACTGACAGACCATTCCAAATACTCGTCTTGGACAACGCGAGAAGAATCTGCAATCATCCACCGCAAAGGCTCCCCCGGATATGAACTCTGGATCTAGAACCCGTCAGCATACAGATCGTTCGAAGTCAGGCTATCATGCTAACAAGCTTAGGAAATGCATTCCATGTAACGGTCTCTGGCCGATCCTCTCGATTGAAGGGCGTCTTGGTACCGTTGAAGAATTGGCTCAATGGAGTCCGGCCCTTGCCGGCAATTCTGGGATCCGCATCGATTTCGCCTTGCATCCAATACGAGATATAGTCCTTGGACCATTTACCCTTATTGTTCTCAGTGAGGTCGGAAAGGTTGCCTGGAGGCTCATGCCTCATGAGCGTGGAGCTCTTCTCTGTAGCCATGAAGTCGTATTGGTATTCGAGAAAGAGGAACAGCAGATGTCAGTTTTTATAGACACCTCTGTACTTCAGACAGTGTCTTGTTTCCTCTTCATTGTGGATCCAGAGCTATTGGATTACTCAAAAATAAGAACAGCTGTCCTCTGGCTTTCTTAGAAAGTGTGATATGTGATCACAATGCAGAGTATCTCAATAAATGTATCATTTCCGCTCCCGATGACATCAAGCTCACAATTGATCTCCTAGAGGGTGTTTGATTGGCAGTGCTTTATTGTACTTCTCAGGGCGTGAAACTCAAACATGATGGTTTGTATGCTGAATTTCACCCATGTATAGATGCCCAATTGCCTAATGTTGATCAAGTGGGGGAGGGCTGACCAGCTCTACAGGAGACATGCATTTGGAGGGTGTTCTACCTAAATCTTGGAGGTGGTTTCCCTTTTTTTTTTTTTCTTTTTTTTTTTGACGTATTGTAGTCTTATAGGTCATTACCAGTCTAGACGGTGCAGCTGAAAGACAAGTGTTTGTGGGGAATTCAAACCATGCATAAATGCCTCATATTAAAGGCGTGAGAGCAGGAGATCTGCATACATTCAGACGGCTCCCCACCCACATATAAGTGGGGGCTTTGTTTCCGTTTTCCTATTTAGTCGTCTTACAGTTTATAGTTTATAGTAGTCGAAATTATTGCCTTTGTTTATTATCCAAAGTGCCAGTACTTTTTTGGGGGGGGGAGGTTGCTACAACACAAGGAGGACTGTTAAGTATTCACCTATGAGATAGCCCGAGATTCCCGCTCGAGATATTGACATCAGGGCTTAAGAGGGACGAAAATACTCTCTCCATTCACCCTATGATTTTGCGTACTTCGCCACTATCACTCAGTGAAAATCTGATATTAAAATGACCGCACCAGAGATATGGCATCGCCAGTTCGTCAGAGTTCCTGGCCCAGACAGAGATACCCTGATGCCATTCGAGCAGCAGCAGCGACTCAAAGACAAATTTGGCCAATTTCTTCAGCGGAATTTACACTGGACACATGTTACGTTGCACGAAATTCTTTCTGACTTCTACGGTAAGTTCTGCTCTCGTGCATCGAGCGCGGCTTCCAGAGACTTACCAACCCCCCAGAGCAGTCCGAGGCGTCCACTACATGTAATTTGAGAATGTTCATGGTCGCAGATGGAGCTCACATCAACCGCTCTGATCTGCCTCATAATGGAGAAGGCTGGTTTAACCCTCACTGTCGTCTTCTCGGGGTGGTTGAATTCAAACCCCAGAACAGCGACGTTATATTCATTGTTGGGTCTGATGAGGTATACAATCCGCAACGTTTCCTGCAGGTCGCCGCTTGGGATGGAAAAACCTTCAACTACTATGCTGTATGATACCATATTCCTCAACAGAGTCGGCTTTTAACGATGAATAGGTTGAAGACATTAACGGTCAGCCGAAAAACCGCAAATGGACGTATCAAGCCAACTCACTTGATGCGTTTACAGATGGGTCATCCTCCTCCGACGATATATCGTATCTTGGCCCATTCAATGGCCATGTTAGCGGAGCATGTATCATGAAAGAGATCCATGTGTTGGTCTTTATCCACTCTTCACATCCTCACTCTATTGAAACTAATAATACAGTAGGCCTTGGTACCATTGGAAATCCAGCGATACCGACGTGAGTCAGTGCCTAAGCGAGCATCAAATAGAGCGGTTCAAAAACCTACCATACCTCTCCTCCCGCTGGAGTTCGTTAAGCAAGGTGGAAAGTGCAGACACATTAGAAAAAGAGATTATCCTTGATCTGGTTAGTAAGTGGTTTCAGCTACACCATGACCACGACTTCAAAGAGGAAGATGGCCGATTTAAGTCTGAGCCTGCCAATCTACACCGCTGGATGGCTCACTTGCTGCTCACAACCACCATTAACATCGCGACCGGCTCCCAAGTCGTTGCTCTCGTCTCGCAGGATAAGACGCCATCAACGCACCCCCTGCCTTTACGAGCCCCCACTGACCTCTTTATGAACTCTGAGCTATTGCTGAGAACCCGATTCAGTGCCTTCAATGTATGTCCTTTGTATGTCCTAACATCCCGCTATCAAGCCACTAATACATGAAGTTAGGCTCCTCTGGCGAATTTCTCTCCCGAATTTAGCTACGAAAATTACGATCAAGCCGTCAAGAATTTACAACTCAGCCTTTTACAGGAATGGTCTTCCGAGCCCCCTCCATCGTGTGTGAAAGTGGTGGAGCTCCCCAAGGGCACTCTTGGCGGCGGCAAGCAGACGGACTCGTACGACATCACCAAATTCCTGGTGGTCACTGAAAATACAGAGGGTGATAACATGTACTTTATTGCCTTGCAAACCTCTGTTGAGGATTCATTGGGTGTGTTAAATCTGCCCGACAATCTTGTCAGCGAAACGCTACTACGCTCCATCCTCCTGCTCGACTTCTACAACCCTGTCTATAGCTGGCGTCGCGGGGTGCTTATGCAGTACCTCCCGAAGACATCATGTCTTGTCAATGGAATATACGACATGGAAATAGCATTTGTAGCCAACATTCGTGCCTCCCCCCATGCACCGGAAACCGATTCTCCCGAATCCCAATTCCTCGCCCTGTACGACAACCCCCCTTCGCCCGACGCCATCGAATCCCGCTTCCAATCCTATCTTAACAAAGTAAACCACAGAATTAATACTCTGGATGGCCTGGTCGATTACATGAGCCTAGCAGAGTCTCGCCGTCGCATATACCGCCCTCTGCCGCTAGACGAGTTTGGGATAACGCTTCCGTATGCACTTGGGCTTCCCGCTACTTGGAAGCTCATTGAGATGACAGAAGAAGCAACTACAACGGAGATCCCAGAGCGGGGACTCAAGTTCTTAAGTTGTTGGACTGGGACGTTGCATGGGGTTGATCCAAAGTTGTTGCCACCGGATGGCTGTTATGCTCAGGCGAGGGCGGGGAGGTGTCCGAGAGGATAATTTGGCATCCTCAGTCTTGCTTCTGGAACGGAGACTCGGCCTAAAACTGACTAACAATACACGCATTCTAAATTTCATTCACTTAGGAGTATCTAGTATGTAGTGACAGTGAGCTTTCGTCCTCAACCGGGGACGCCAGGAGGGACCAACATGTGCAGGGGGCCTGTGAGCTATCCAACTGAATCCCGAACTGGACTAAACAAGCCCGGTTAATGTGGCCGGCCCTAAGTGAATAATATATTGTATTGTCATGTGTGTAATACGCTGGGGCGGGCCCTGATCCCACTCAGTAGGTGGAGTTACTCTGCAAAGGGTATGATTTATCGATCAAACAATTTGGCGCTCTAGAAGCCTACGTATTAGATACAAAGGCAATTACCAATATAGAACCGCTTCAGTCACTCAGCGACAGCCAAGACAAGGTGGTTAACCCATCATGCCACTAATCTTCATCGCTCATATCATAATCGCCTCCCAAACAACCCTTCAGAGGTACCATAGTACTGTATCAACATGAAACCCGACACCAATCCCCTTGGACTGCCACTATCGTATGAAGACGACCTACATAATATCTATTCCGAAGAACCCATGGTACAAATCTATCTCGGGCGGTGTTAATATTTGCTAGCAGCTCAGTGCCCGATTGGTTCCATCATATGCTCCCTCAATAGCTTAATAATCCCTTGATTCTCCTGTAGAACGGCGACGTGTAGTGGTTGGAGGCCCTTTTTATCAATGACGTGAATATTTGCGCCCGCAGAAAGTAGGGCAGTCACTATATCTTCATGCCCACCACTAACGGCCGCGTGGAGGGCAGTTTGGAGATCATTATCTCTCGCCTCAAGGTTGGCACCAGCCTCCAGGAGCTGTTTAACCAAAGCTAAATGTCCTCCTTGGATGGCTAGCATCAGTGTTGTAGGCCCTGATGCCGGTTCGGCGTTTAGATCAGCATCATAGGAGAGGAGCAACTCCAGTGCTTCATCGTCGCCGCGTATTGCAGCCACGTCCAGTGGCGTCCATCCTTCAGCATTCCTGCTATTGATATCACACCCATGCCGGAGTAGATATCTCATAATTCTGTTTCGCTTCGCTAGTGATGCTTCGCTCAGTGCTAGACTTCCTATAGATGTTCGGGATTCGTCAGGACAATGCGTCAGGATGGACAGGAGGGTTTCTCTGTCGCGCTGTGCGACAGCTTTTGACAGTGCCTTTTGGATATGACCGTCCGCTGCCCAATCACCCTGCAGCAGAACCGCAACACCCCCAAACTGCTTCTTCTCGAGAGCAAGCTCCAGTAAACTTCTTCCCTCGTTGTCCTTGATGGATGCATCCGCTCCATTCGTTAGAAGCATTCTAATCACCTCTGTTTGGCCGAGACTCGTAGCATACTGGAGAGCCGTGCACTCGTTGACTACCAAGTCAACATCTACAGACCCATCACACAAAAGTGGGATGATGACTTGGTTCAGTATGGGTTCCAATTTGGCTGGAGTTGGGATATGCATGCTCAGCTTTTGCCTAGGCAGAATCTTTCGCATTATTTCCACTTTTCCCTCTATCGCGGCAAGCATGAACGGGGTACATCCGTCCCGATCCACAAGCGTCAAGTTGACCCCTTTCTTCAGCAAGACGGAGACGCACTCAAGGTAACCCCATCTGCATGCTAGGTGGATCGCGGCTTGACCGGCCGGGGTCGTGAGATCAATGCCTTGGCCATGCTTTACTAGACAGGCGAGCTCCCTCAACCTTCCCCGTTCTGCCGCGAGGTGCAGCGCCGTCTGCCCTTCCGGGGTGGTGATCGTAGTATCCGCACCACACGCAAGGAGGACACTCACGGCCTCTTCAGGGCCACGGATGGCAGCAAGATGCAGCGCTGTATATCCTTCGTCTTTGCTATTGATATTCAAAAAATCAAGCTCCAGCAGAGCCTCCAACACGAACATCCGCCTGCGCCGTACCGCTTTATGCAGCCAGGTACCGTGATGCCCGTCCTGGGGTTGAATATTCGGATCCTTGCGCAAGAAGTGGCGCACAACGCGGCCGTGGTCTCGTTGAAAAGCACAATCGATTGGTCGATGATTGTATTTGTCTGGGATATTCCACTCAACCCCAGGCCAATCGAGGAACACTGTTACCGCATCCAGGTGCCCGCCACCCGCCGCTCTATGAACCATTCCTGTATCGTTTTCTGCAGGGTCTCGTGATATCCCATGATATGCCCCGTGGACAAGAAGAGCCGTAACGACTTTGGCGTGCCCTTTGCCAGCTGCAAAATGGAGGGCAGTCCACCGATCGGATGTGCGTGCGTCAGGGTCCAGTTTGCATCGCTGGAGGAAAGTAGAAACTAGAGTGTGAAAGCCGTAAAAGGATGCCAAATGAAGAGCTGACCAGCCTTCCGGACCTGGTAGCCCAGGATCTGCGCCATAATCTAGCAGACAGTTCACGGTTCCATGGGTGTCTTTCGACGTTCGGCTGAGGACTGCTACATGTAGCGCTGTCCACCCGCCAGTATCTTTTGCGTGAATGTCCAACCGCCCACTCTTAAGAAGCGGTCGGATTCTATTTGGACGACCTTCTCTCGCGAACAGGTGCAGTACTGCAGACAGATCCGGAGAGGACTTGGGCATCCGAAAGCCTGCTTTTGCGCGTGTGACAAGAGACTTCCAGATGGGGTCTCCGCGTGTGTTTAGGGGCCGCGCATTACCTTCACCTTCTCCCGGGTTTGTTTCATTTCTCGAGGCCTTGAGCGATTGTATTTCGGTATTGAGCGTGTGGTAGGATGGTGCCGGAGACGGTGGCCGTGAGGAGGGTTGGGGGTCAGTGCAGTCGAAATTTTCCCCCTCAGGCGGGGGACAATATGGTGGCGGAGGGCCCAGCTCGGGTGGACTCTTTGCGACATCGTGCGACTCTTGCTCCTTTGATTTCATATTCTGTCCTATTTTCATCGCTTTTCCCGACCTTCACCGTTTTCCTAGACGAGACGGCCTTGTTTTCATGTCGCGGGCTCGTTGCCCGATGACGATGACGATCACGACACCCCGCCTCGTATTCAATATCAGATTGCTTGGCGAGAAACAGGGCATCGCCCGAAGGTATTGAGCCGCATGTGCTGTACCTATATATCGTTGCAATGCATTCCGACTTTGGGAAAGTTCACAGCTTATCCAGTGCCTACCTCATAACTCACTTGGTCCAACTCTCCTCCCATCTCCGACATGAAAATGCTTAGGACGCCTAGTCATGATACGCTCATTTATCCATCTCTCCAGTAACGGCCATGCGAATATTTAACTAGATGGTCCCGAAACCCCCGTGTTTGGAGAGTCCGGTGCATTTTGAGCTCAAAGAACGCTTGACACAGCGACATGTCGCGGGCTTTGACTGGCGGGCGGGCGGAGAGCCCGTCGAAAAAGAGCTGCCTCTCAACTCTTAGCTTCTTATTACCTCTGACTAAATTTCCCAAAATATCAAGAGAAAACAGGTTATGTTCGTTTATAACCAACCAGTCCACGTCGGCCGCCGGCGGCCGCTGTTGTAGCCCTACCCCCCTGGACGCCAGTGGAAACCTTCAGCTTATTCGAATCCCTTCTAGTAACTGCCGAATTAACTAATTCCATAACTACTAATCAATTATTAATAATTTCCCTCCTATGTCCCTTGGTGCTTATTTCTCATTGGTTGATTGTGCTTGTTCTTCTCCCTTGGGCGGCCGCCGGCGGCCGCTGATCCCAAGTCGGTTTAGTCAGGGATTCTACAGCTTTTTTAAATAACTAGAAAGCATACGAAGAGGGAAGCTCTGGTGGATTCGATGGATGGATATCTTTCCTTTATAAGATAAAAGGAATCTGGATTCTCCGATACAGATTCTGGTCCAACACACCGCAATTGACCTTCATTCATTCCGAATTCCCGCAACAACAAATCGATCGACCCCAGTATGTCATCCAAAACCGTGGTAATCGTTGGTGGCTCTACCGCTGGCATTGGCGTTGCCAGAGCCCTCATAAAAGACTCGCCAGGAGTCAAAGTGGTCCTCATCAATCCCTCCGATGCATACTATTTTAATCTCGCTGCGCCCCGTCTCCTCGTAAAGTCCAATTCACTGAGCCCTGACAAGTATCTGTATCCTATGACCTCAATCTTCAAGGGCATCTCAAAGGACTCCTTTGAATTTATCCAAGGCACTGTTCATCGCATCGATACATCTTCCAAGACCGTATCGACCTCGGACAAAACAATCCCCTATGACTACCTCGTTATCGCATCTGGAAGCTCCTCGCAAGCGCCTTCAGGAACCGGCGCGTTTGCACCCCCTTTCAAGCCCACCGGAGTTGATACCAAAACATTCCAGACCCAGGTCAAAACAGCGCAGGAGACAATCTCTGGGGCTCACAACATCATAATCGGCGGTGCTGGTCCCCTTGGCGTCGAGATCGCAGGTGAATTAGCCGACACCTCAAAAGACAAAAAGATCACCATAATTACTCCAGGCTCCCGTGTTCTCCCTATGCTGAAGGAGGGGCCCAGCTCAGTAGCTGAAAAGCTACTGGCCAAGAGGAATGTGAGCATTGTGAAGGGTTCATCCGTGGTTGGCGTATCCCAGCAAGGGACGCAATGGGTCGTGCAGCTCAATACCGGCAAGGAGATGACGGCGGACCTCTACATCGCGACGACAGGTGCTTCGCCCAATAATAGCTTTATCCCACAAGAATTCCTGGTAGATGGCTGGGTCAATGTGGATTCCTATCTGCGCGTTTGTGCTCCCGATAGCAAGGCTCCCGAACCAGAGGGCGTTTATGCCCTTGGTGATATCACCATTCATACTCCGCGGACAGGTATCAAAGCGAATGAGCAGGTTCCGGTTGTGGCGGCGAACATCCGGGCAGCCATCGATGGTACCTCAAGGTTAAAGCCTTATACCGGTGCCAATGGAGGTATTGCGATGATGGTCCCTGTCGGTGAGAATGCCGGTACAGGTCAGATGTTTGGCTGGACGGTGTGGGGGAAATTGGTGTCTTGGGTCAAGGGAAAGGATTTCTTGACATCTAGAGTACCGGGGATGCTTGGAATTCGGCAATAAATGTCTCTTTAGCGTCCATTATAAGTCTTTGTCTTCTTTAACAGCTGCAGTAAAGCACAATCCTATCAACTTCAACCTTATTTAGACAGCTATCCATAATCCTTGAAAAGAATATTGTCCGGTGCCTAGCATTTCCGTAACAATTCATAAATCGATAGTGAAGACAGACTCAAATAGGACAAGCGAAGTTCGGACAATCCCCAGTCCGCACTTAGTCTTGTGAGAAGATCTCTGCATTGGTGTCTTACTCCCTGGTTTAGCTCCCCCCTCTGCTCAAGTAGATTCGTCCCTACTGCTCCCCAGAAGAGCGACACAATCATTGAAGGAGACACTTCGTGGCAGCTAAGATTAGAGCTCTGCGAGCTTTGAGCAAATATTTCTGCTCGCTCGTTTGCAACCGCAACGGCCTCTTTGAAACAAATTGTCACCGTAGAGAAGATTTCGTCGAGTCCACACTGGACAATTTTTTGGTAGCCGAAGCAATAAAATGACAGTAGAGCGCTACTCGAACCTGTAATTAGAGATCGTGTATAAAAGCCATTGTGCACGTTCCAAGTTAGAATATCGTACCTAAGACAAGTCCACTGACCGCCGTGGGAATCGTTGTGGAAAGGACAATACTCAGTATCCTTTAAGCCTGCGAGGGCGGCTGCCATTCGCTCTTGGAAGTCGTGATATGTATGACAATCTATGTCCAAGGCGAGCTCACCCCTGTGAATGAATTGGTGAACTTCACCCGACAGCTGGGCCGCTCTGGCTTCCCCGGAGAGCGTTGGGTCGATGGGTAGCAATTTCCATGGGGCAAGAGTTGAAGGCTGTTGGATATCCTGGGCACCGTGCTGGGAGTATACACCGCTGGTCTCGGCTGTTGAGGCTAATCCGGTAACATCACCATAACTTATAAGGAATCTTCCACCAGGATCCGTGGGTAATGGATTTATGTATCTGTTGTTGTGGTTGGTAACTAATAATTATAAGGGAAGATCAAAGAATACTTACCTGTCAACAATAGCAGTAGCCCACCAAGTTCGTCGCACGTCATCCGCTGAACTGTAGGATTCATCTCCCCTGTTCTGTTTCTCGATGAGTAAAGTTAGCATCGTCATACACGTCCCGATCGTCATTTTCGACTTCTCCACGATTCCGTGCATATGTTCAAACAAAGCTAATAAGATTCCTGCATTCACCAAATCCCACGACGGCCCAGATAGGGCAAAGGTGGTAGCGAACAAATGCTTCGACAATAAGTAGACAGGCGACTCCTCTGCGACCTGGGCCGTAGTCTTCTTTGTCGAGACCAGACCATGAATGGCTAGCAGCAGAATGGCAAACTGTGGTGGACAATTCATATCCCCGACATCTACAACCTTTCGAGCTAAATCATCCGAGTGGAGTAGTGGCATCCAGGTATGGACTGTGGTCGCGTATTGCTGTGCAATCTGGCGCGCAGTTGTGTTCTCTTGGACAATGGCTTGGACAACATTCATGACCGCAATGAAATTCCAGTATGAGGGGCGCAGGAGAGCAGGGTTGATTTGGCAATTCAGTGGCCCAGGAGTTGGCCCTGGTGAATTACTCCTTACAGGGACTGTCTGTGATGATGGGGTACTGGAGCCTGGCGTCACGGGAACTTGAGGGTGCTGCCAGCGGGATTCTATTCTATACAGGCACTGAAGAATTTCGTCTAGTTTCGACTCGGTGTTTGACGTCCCCAGGGATGCGTCCGCACTTTGTGGATTGTCTGATTCGCCGTAAAGACAATCCAGCGTGAGCCTGTAACTCAATTTGTTTTAGCACCTCGGTCTGTACGCATGGCGCATGCCAGATCACAGGTATGGATTCCTACCTCGTGCATCGCGCACACTTGGGTAGGCTTTTGTCGCACTTCTTTTTACTCTCCCTGCATTGAAAGCAAGTTCGGAATGCGAGATTCGGGGTGCGGGTCGGGAATATGGGGGCTTCCATCCTGCGTCGTCCTTCCGTAGTTATCTTCTCAAGAGAGACTACTATGCAAATAGGTAGGTTAGGACAGAATTATCTCATGAAACTAAGCCCGACCCACTAAGGATTCGATGAAGGTGGTCCCAAGCGTCAAAAAAGGTCGTGTGAGTTTGAATCCACCAACACGCACAAAGGAGACAGGATTTGATTGGCTGATGACAAATCCATTTTGTCATCTTCTCAGTTCTTTATGACATAATAGCAATACTCTGCTCTGCCTCATTGGTTGTAAGGCTGTAATTTGGTCAGGATTAAGCCTGCAAACTCAAGCAACGGCCAACCAATAAAATCCTCTAAACTTGGAATAGTATCCATCCGGGCCCCAACCTAATTCGCCCAGGACCCTACCATCAGCCAATAAGCATCATTGAACCCCCACCTAGGTACCTCAGGTATGGGTGGTGTCTCCATGATTACTGATGATTCAAGATTGCACGTATTATTCATGAACCAACATTTGTGGTATTCAAGATATTCAGACATTGTTTGGGGCACTTGTATATATCATATCACGATTCAAGATACCATGCCGGTGCATTCCTCAAAATCATATGCCTCTTTACATATATTTCATTCAGCTAAACCTGCAGAGATATATATATTGTTTTAAGAATGGTTATTTGAGAGCCTGTATTGGTAAAGTTGAAAGAACAGTTAAACCCCTGCAAACAAGTTGGTGTGCCCTGAAACAGTCTATCTAGATGAATGGTAATATAACTGAACTAGGATACTCCCCACCACAGTGTACAAAGTGTCTGCCATGATTAAGCTCTTCCTCAGGCCTAGGCTTGGACCATGTCTTATATTCGGCAATGCTAGGATATTGACCCGACACCTATGCAAGATTAGTGACTCCGGTTTACTAAGATGATTGAATCAGGAAATCACCTACCCTGACGCTGATCGTCTCTCCAGCCTCAAAATCGACACCCATTGCCCAGATGCCAATCTCAAGCCTCACAATCTGGCCAGCAGGTACCTTCTCCTGGACCTGGTGAGGATGGAAAGGAAACTGAGGATGGATGCTTTTCTCTGCATCAATGGCGCGATGGGAGGCTCGGAGAATTCCAACAGAGCCCAAATGCAAGTTTAAGCTCGCCTGATCTTTCAGTGGGATCTCATCGATTGACTTCACAGGGGTTGCGTGAAAAGGGAAGTTGAGATGCATCAACAATTTGCCGTTTTTATCTTTCTTTCGAAGGATGACGAAGACGGTAAAGTCATCACGGTCTTCGCAAGACATGTACAAGATTGCCTTGGGCAACCCAATCAATCTTGCCGCCTCGGGGAATATGTAGGAAAACTCCGCAAAGCTGGTGTATTCTTCTGAATTGTAGCTAAGTCTTTCGTGATTCGAGAGGGGTGTCGGGCTTAGTCCCTGGGATGAAAGGAAGAATTCTCGATACTGAGTACTGGGCACGGGGAAGTCTTCCAGGACAATGTCGTCAATGGCTTCCTGATCACCGAATTGGAGTGCTGACCATCGTACCTTTGGTGTCTTCTCCCAGTCGTTGCTTTTGCCCTTCAGATACCGATCAAAGAAGAGCCACAATTCATCCATTGAGTGAGGGCAACTATACAACTCATACCATTCTTGCTTGCTACCCCATTGGATCCACTTATCATCGTGGGGGATCTCCAGCCACGCCCGGATGGATCCCATGGTATGTATTGAGCTGACGTCGGAGCCCCGAATATACACGGGACACTTGACCTTGGTCAAGTCCGCCCGCTTGTCTTCCCAGAAAGGATTGGAAACCGGTGATCGCCGGTACATTTCCTCAAAATCCTCAATGCCCGAGCTCGCAGGTCCACGTACGATTTCGTTGGTGATGAGATCGAAATTGCTCATGGAGAACCACCCGCCGCGGCAAAACTGTTCACGATAGATATCTCCTGACCCTTCCCAGGGTGCGATCGCCTTCAGCGATGGTGGTTGTTGGGAGGCGACAAACCACTGCGAGATGGCGAGGGCCGAGTTCCCTGCCATGCCGATACATCCGTTACACCAGCCCATGCGTGCAATAGCTTCGACGACGTCATATCCATCCTCTGCCTCCTGTTGCCCCATGACGCCAATTAATCCGTCACTGTGGCCTGCTCCGCGGGTGTCAACACTGACAATCGCGTAGCCGCGCGGACACCAGGTGGCGGGATCCAGTCCTTCGAATTTCTCTAGACCACTTAGATCAGATTGCGGGACGCAACAGTTCCATGTGCACATCGGAAGCATATCAAGAGCGCTGTATTTCTTGCCATAGAAGGACCAGCTCAGAACAGCAGGAATCTTCTCATCGGTGTTGGCGGGTCGGTATATATCGACATACAGTCTGCAGCCGTCACGAACGACGATCTCAACGTCATGATCGATACGAATATCGCTTGCTAGAGGTTTGGCATTGAAGCCATTCCATCCTGCGGGGAGTACTTCCGTCTTTCCAGATTGCAAGCCGACATAACCGTTTTCGCCCACGTTGGGGGCTTTGATACGTTTGTAGGCGGCTTGGAGAGGAGGAGGCATTGTCAACTTCAGGAGGAAATGCTGGATGTGGGATTTCAACGGCAATTGCAGGTCGAATGAAAGTTATTATCGGCAACATCTTATAGCACAATTTCGGACAATCTCTAACTTTATTCATGAGCAGTGGGATCAATTTGGCTATCCCCGAGTGCTTTCATCTCGGAGCCCTAGTGCCCGAACATTCGGACGTTAGCGTAGACAGAAACCTAATTCGGGGCTCTCCGAGAGTGAGGACAAGTTCGCCGAGGTATCTTGGCCGATTCCAGCTATACTTAAGTGAAATTCGAACGCCAGCCTTAGGAGCCGACCAAGCAGTCCAAATCCAATCTGGTATTATCTCGTCTGCCCACCTTGCCCACCTTGCCCACCATGTCCACCACCATGACGGCCATCCAAGAAATCGCTGAGAAGACCAACGAGTCGTTCACAATGAACGACCTAGTCGACTTCAGCGGTCGCACTTATGGGGATTGGCGTGACGAGTTCCACAAGAATGGCTGCGTGGTTCTCAAGAATGTCATTTCGCCTGAAAAAGCGAAATACTATCGCGAGAAGCAGATCCAGTGGTTGAGAAATTTTGACCTGGGATTTGATGAGAATGATGAGAGCACATGGACGGGGGAACATTTGCCGGTCAGCTTCAAGGGCGGGTAATATAATATTTTTCCTTTTACTCTTCTGCTTTCTCTCAATGGCCCAAGAGCTTACTCCAGATGCAGAATGTACTACGGCTATGCCTCAACCCACGAGAAGATGGCTTGGGAAGCTCGTTCGGAACCAGCCGTCATTGAGATCTTCGAAAAACTCTGGGAGACCAAGGAGCTTATCTGCTCCTTTGACGGAATGAATATCTCTCTTCCCCGTCGCAAAGACCTCAACTGGAGCCCTTGGCCTCATTGCGACCAGAACCCAAACCGAAAGGGGTGAGTCCCTCACCCACCCTGTCTCATGGTGACGCTAATATCTGTGCTATTGTAGTATGCAAGCGGTCCAGGGACTTCTTAACTACGCCCCTAACGGCCCCAAGGACGGTGGGCTGATGCTGATGAAAGGCTCGGCTAAGCTCTTTGACGAGTTCTTTGCCCGGGACCGTGATCCTTATGACCATGAGGACGCCCCTCCTCCGGAGATCAAGTACATGGACCTCTTCCTCTTCCACCAGAACGACCTTGACTGGTTCAGGGAACGCGGTTGCGAGCTGGTCAAGATCAATATGGAGCCCGGAGATTTTGTCCTCTGGGACTCTCGGACTATGCACTACGCCTGCCTCCCTGAAGGGGATCAGATCCGCCACGTCCAATACATTTGTATGACCCCGCGCCGATTTGCCACCGAGCAGGCCCTAGAGCTGAAGAAAGTTTGTTTCGAGAATTATATGGGTACTACCCATTGGCCTCATTGGTATGTTCACTCTATCCAAGGTCACCATGAGGCGGCCATACCCTTTGGGCACGACTAACACCTATGCAGCAATATTCGCCCAACGGTTGAGAAGCCTATGAGGGGCGGCAATGTATGCCCAAAGGATCGCAATGAGCCATTTGAGAAGCCAGACATCAATGATACTGTTTTGCGGTTAGCCGGTATCAAGGCATACTAGCTGTATATAGATAGTTCTTCATCTATGAAATTTAACAATAAAATTTTTCTTTCATATTCACACGCTAGATTTATTTTTATTTATTTTCCTTTTCTCTCATAAATTTCTTGTATTGTACATATCGCGTACTTAGGAAACATTGTCCAGGTTTATGCTTTAGAACAAGCTTCAAAAGAGAGGAGAGTCGGTAAAACTATCAAATTAACGACATGCATGAGCTAGAATACGAACGAAGCCAGCACTATTGAGACTGTGTCGCAAGGAACGGAAGGGGAACCAGACACGACGCACTCGGAGGATCCCCGAGACTTCATTAGAGCCCCGAAAGTCTAATAAAGAAAGAAACTCTCGGCGTGCGGGGGAAATTTGATCTCGGAGGTTCCTCTTCGGTCCCCTTTTCCACGTTAAGAGATAAACACGCTTCATTAATGTTCTCTGCCACTTGAATTTGAGTTCCAGTACGCCTAAGATGACTAGCTTTCTTCAGAATTGACATATATATAGAGAGAGAAGCGGGTTGGGGAGACTTCACCTCTCTTACCATCTGTACTTGCTCGTGCATCTAAGTCCAGGCGATGACAAGTCGTCAATAGCTGCTAAGATGAGAGATCTAGAGAAAAGCGAACTGGCTCATGTGGAAAATGTCGAGGATGGCAATCTTCGAAAACTTCCGGTCAAGGTGATGGGCACCGTGAAGCTGACGGAGGGGGGGGTTATCTATATCCCAACTCCAACGGCTGACCCTCAGGGTAATAATTAGCTTCCTCTAAATGTGAAGAGTGTGACTGATGCCCATAGATCCTCTGAATATGCCCCCATGGCAGAAATGGGTGGTCCTAGTGGTGATATCGATTTGTATGGCCCCGTTGGCTCCGTCATGAGCATAAAGACTACGGCTAACGTTTCCTAGTTTCTACCCTGGGTCTGGCTCTAGTGTCTGGCTTTGGAGGACTCCTTGGTTTTTACATTCCCGGATATGCAGCCATTGGTAAAGGTTACGATGATATCACGCACCTGATGACTTATCCGACTTTATTCATGTAGGAATCTTACTGGGACAACCTTTACTAGGGGAAAAATCGCTAACGAGTGGCAGGGGAATCGGAAATTTGATTGGAATGCCTCTCGCGATCGGAATTGGTCGGCGAATTGTCTTGCTTGGATCGACCGTTGTCCTCGTTATTGGCGCCGTACTTTGTGCCGTCGCCAGGAACTACGAATGGCACCTGGCAGCGCGAATGGTGGTCGGACTTGCAGCAGGCCAAAGTGAGGCGTTGGTTCCCATGATCACTCAGGTATTTCACGCGTGTCATTCATGAGATAGCCATACTTCATACTCATCCGCGAGCAGGAAATATTCTTCCTCCACGAGCGCAGCAAGGCTCTCATGGGACAACAAGCGATCCAAGTCAGCCTGACGTCTGTTTGGGTGCTCTTCGCGAGTCCCATTGCGGAAGCCATTACTCCGGAGTGGTGGTACGGGCTCGGCGCTGCTTTGGCTGGCGTTCTTCTGATTGTGGCTTTTCTTTTCCTCCCAGAGACGAAGTATGAGCGTCCTCTGACCTCGTTCCAAGAAGACGCGCCGTCCGAAACCGAGAGCGGCGACGTCGGATCCCAAAAGCCACAGCCCATCGTCTTCACGCAGAGACCGGCACTCGACTATGATCGCTATGCGCCGCGCACGTTCAAATCTGACTTGCGCCTGTGGATCGGAAGGCCAGAGTGGACCAAAGTCTGGGATGTGCTGCGTGTAGGTTCGCCCTTTTCCCAAGAAACACACTGAAATTGCCTAATGCATTTTTGTAAGCAAACCTTTGAGCTCCTCCTGTTCCCCAACGTCCTTTGGGCTCTGCTCCTCAACGGCCTGACCATCGGCGTTAACATCGCTATTGGCACAACCTACAGCAACATCGTCACCGCTAGTCCGTACAATTGGCCCAACAAATCTGCTAGCTACGTCAACTGCGGCCAGATTGTTGTTGCTCTTGTGGCCCTTCCCTTGCTTGGCCATGGGTCGGACTTCCTCGTCCAATACCGTGCGAAACACAACCATGGCATGCACGAGCCCGAAACGCGAATCATCCCTCTCATTATCCCGATTATCATCGGAGTGATTACTGCGACGTTATATGGACAAGGCGCCCAGCATCCGGAAGAGTACCACTGGTTCCTATATGTGTGGGCGGTGGCAACATACTACTTCTGCTTTGTGGGTGCGAACATCGTCGCCATCACGTATCTCCTCGATAGTTACCCCGCACGAGCTGGTCCGCTGTTGGTGGTCATCTGTGCCTTTCGGGGCATTATCTCATTCGGCACCAGTTATGGCACTGCGCCCTTCATCGAGGCGCATGGGTACGATGGTGCATTTGGGACATTCGCAGGGTTGACTGGCGCGCTGGGTCTGATTGGAATCCCGATCTATTTCTGGGGTAAAAAGATCAGGGAACTTACGGGAAAGTTTGCGAAGGATTAGTCAAGTTAATTTGCATCATTTTAGTGTAATAGGGCGCGGTCCAGTGGCGTGTGTAGTTGCGGGGAGGGGAAGGGGGCTCTCTGGCACAGACATATCAATAATTGAACTTAGCCACTCGTTTTATTGGACCACATTGAATACTTTCAATGTGGCCTTTCTGAATCTTACTTCTTTATTCTCATCATCACCGTCACCATGGTTTTCTCAATACCCTGATTCATGATCCACTACAAACATGGATAGTCTGGCAGGATTCGTAGCGGCGACCCGGTGTCAATGAACAACACATCACTGTGAATTTATCCACCTTGGACTTGACATCTTCAAGCGGAACAAAATTTGGCTTGTTATCATTTATGTATTGTCCATAGGTAGCTCTTGTGAATGACTAAAATCCTAGCTCGTTGCTGTCCCCATCCGCCAGTTCTTCCAGTCGATAGCTCCGTTATACAAACAGTTATAGTCCATGAACTCAGCTGGATTCATCTTGATCTTCAACTCCCCCTCATCAGTCGCCGGACTGGCGGCTTGTCTACTGTAGGCCTGAATAGTCGTTGCCCTGTCATAGCGACATTCCAATATGGCCTCATTCACTCTAGTCACGCTGTTGGAAACACTTGTAGCTAGGCTATCCTCGTAACCCTCAAAAAAAGCACCCAAAGCCTCAGCATCCTCGATAGCCTGGCTAGCACCTTGCCCCTGAGTAGGTAACATTGCATGAGCTGCATCCCCGATCAGAATCGCGCGGCCCCGATACCATGTTGGCAGAGGAGTTAGATCGCGGAGTTGCCATAGCCCAACCTCTTTGGCGAGACGGAGAGGCTTCTGCGCCCATAACGGGAAATTAGCGAATGTGCGCATCATTTTCTCGTGATTGCCGACCGTATTCCAGCTAGAGTTGGACGAAGATTCACTCAAGTCCTCGTCCGGCACTAGAGCGACGACACTGTAAATAGAGCCGTTCCTGGCAGGGCCCATAATTAACCTCCGGTCGTGCCCTATTACCATGGTTGTACAGCCCTTACACGGGTCAATCACCTTGACAAAATCGGTCTCTTGGGCTAGCTCTTCGGTTGGTATCATCATTCGATAGGCTGATAGTCCGCTTGGTAAGGCGACGACGCTCTGTCCCAGCACGCTCGTCCGGATTACGCTCTTGATGCCATCAGCGCCTACTATAAGGTCGGCCATGAAGATGTCTCCATTCTCAAGCTCCACCACACCTTTCTCGCAATCGCAGGAAACCACCCGGCTAGATAACTGTAGCGTAACAGGGCGACCAGGAAAGTCAAGAGAAGTTGCACGTTCTCTCAAGGTCTGATGGAGGTCCGCTCGGTGGTACATCATCCTCTCAGCGCCATATTTCTCCCTCGTCAAGAGTGGGATGCGTGTCTGCAATTCTCCGGCAAGATTGTAAACTTCGAATGCCTCGTCGACCATCGAACCCTTCGCTTGTAGCCGGGAAGCCAACCCCCATTTCCCTTCGACAATTTTCGACGCGTTTGGTTGGAGGGAAATTGTCGCGCCAATTTCGCGGCTAATAGCTGATTGCTCTAAGATGGTAATCTCACGATCTCCGTGACGGAGTGAGATGCCCTATACGCAGTTAAAAATATTGCCCCTCTTGAGACATTGAAGTTTCGTTCTTACCGCTGCTAACCCGGCGATGCCGCCTCCTACTATGAGGATTCGAAGAGGAGCCATTGTGTGCTGGAGAAGGGGTCACCTAGCCGGCTGACTTAATTACACGACTCACTGAACTTGAAAATTTCAGTTCGACCGATCTTAGAGAGAAAGCTAGTAGTCACCATAGTGAAGCCGATAAACTACTTGTGATATGGTCATGGGATTTCGGGCGTGATCCGACGTCTCGGGGGATACATCACTCAACTCGGCCGCTGCCGAACAGCTTCGGGCCCTTGAATTAGTGTCATCCTACCCCAAGGCGACTTGAAATACCTGCAGAGAAAAGTAGAAGACGGCTGTTAAATGCCATATACTTCGCTTAACCGAGACTCTTGGTAACTCCATCTGAACCGAACGTCGCCGGCGAGTCCAAATATCCTTCGAATATCATCATGTCCTCCACTTCGGTGACTACTGTCCATAAATCTACCTCCTCGATTGCACCAATGACCAAACCTAAGGGGCGTATGGCTCTTGATGGCCTTCCCACCAACTACGGTGACTTCCGAGACGACTTGAACAGGGATGGATACGCCGTAATCAAGGGAGCCATTCCACACGAACGCGCTCTGAAATACGCTGATTCCTTTTACGGTTATATGGAGGGTTTGTGAGTAGCCAGAAAAGATACTCGACTCCCCTAAGCCCGTAACTGATAAATAGAAGCGAACTAGGCTACAAACGAGATGACCCATCGACGGTCAAGCGGTCTATGCTCCCTGTCCTCAACGAAAAGGGAATGATCCTGTCGTATGGAGTGACCCACGAGCAGTGGGTGTGGGATATTCGCGGGGAGCCTGGCGTTGTGGGCACTTTCGCTAAAGTATATGATGATGAGGATTTGATCGTATCTTTTGATGTTGTGAACGTTGGCTTTGCGAAGTATGTCTACATTTGATTGACTTTCCCATGCTAGGATTGCTAACATATCCAAGCCGTGAGGATCTTCCCGAGAAGTGAGTAACTCGATTCTTCCAGATGATACGATAGAAAATCTGACAGAACCAGCAAACCCTGGCCTCACCAAGACCAAGACCCAACCAAGCCTGGTTTCCGCTGTACGTTCCTCTTCCGATCCTAGCCGTAAAACTTTCTTCCCGGGAGCTGCTGACTTTGTATCTAATAGGCCTGCAGGGCCTAGTTAATCTCAACCCCTGCGGTCCCAACGACGGTGGTCTGATCGTCTGCCCAGGAGGCCACAGACTCTCTGAGCAATTTCACCGAGAAATGTCCGACGAACCTCGCATCCCAGCATGGACTCCAGAGTGGTTCGGCTTCACCGATAGTGGCATGAAATGGCTGAAGGATCATGGCTTAGAATGGGTCAAGGTGTGTGCTGATCCCGGCGATCTCATTGTGTGGGATAGTCGTGTCCCGCACTATAATGTGGCCCCTACATCCCGTCAAGACCGGTTGGCCATATATACTTGTTTCATGCCGGTAGTGGATGTGAACCAGGAGGATCTAATCAGGAAGAAAGAAGCGTTCGAGAGTATGTTTTGGCTCTACGACCAGCATGGATGAACAGGATGTGGTGCTGACTTGGATTAGAGCGACTTGGAACGACTCACTGGCCCAATGCGGTGCATGTGGCACCCACAAATATCGCTATGCGCGATGGGGAACCTTGTCCGAAGAGTAGAGAGCGTCCAGTGCAGGAGCCCGTGTTGAGTGAACGGACTTTCCGGTTGACAGGAATTCCATATATCAAGTAAGGGCTAGCCAGTGTATCTATGCGTGATGTAATGTGGCCTAGCGATGTGAAGTGTGCCGATATCTCGAACGAAGTGGTCCTTTTGCTTACGCCCAGACACCATACAAGATTTCATGCTTTTTTCTGTACCTATTTTCCATTTATTGGCTTCAGCCCGTTAGCATTAGAATGGATTGGGTACGGCCAGGCTGGTTAGTCAAATAGTAATCATCGGCTAGCGAAGAGCGATGGAATATTATTTCCAACAATTAACCTAAGCCTCAGATAGCTTCTTTCATGATTTACTTTAAAATATCGGTATTGCTCGGGCTATCAAAAACTAGCATCCAATTCCAAAGATCCCCCACATTAAAGCCCTCAAATGGAGGAACCTCATCCAAGACGTCAATTCCTTCAATACTAGTATTCAGCCCACAGAGATATCCATTTGCACCTTGGGTTGTTAATATATCCCTCTCGATGCTTCGTTGCCGTTGTCCGTGCGGCTCCCAACCATGTTCGGCAGCATCTTGCATACCACGCATTAAATGATGACTAGACGGCCTCAAATGATCACCAGGTGTGACTCTATTGCTTCCTTCTGCGTTGTCATCATATATGTCATGATCGTCTCTGATTATGGGAGTTCGTACTTCGTACGTAGACGGGGTAGGGAGCTGCGCGGACCGGGAGTAACGGGCGGGGGACTTCGCGCTCGAACCCAGACGGGATGGAGAATGTGCTTCTTCGGAGGCCAATTGTTTACTTCCAGTTACTGATGGTTGGACTGGGCACAACTGGCGTGTGGGCTCAGATACTGTAAATGAGTTCACGTGAGCCTGTGTCTGGTCGTATATAACAGCCAAACCTTGTATGAAGCGTGAGTCGACCTTGCTTTGTGTCATCTGTTGGCCTGAATAAGTCAAGCAAGCCTTGAGAAGCTGCAAATCCATAGCTTTGAATCGTGAACCTGGGTGTTTCATGAGATATATTGCAAGCACGATAGAGGCTAAAATCGAGGGGCCAGTCGGTATTAAGCATGAGTCCGTGGCTCGCTCAGGAAGCTCGATGCTAAGTTTTGCAATTGCCCGCGCGCTATTGACGCAGACTGTTTCCCCGTTGGCAATGCGGAATTGAGATGGGTCGCCAGCGCAGTGTTTCGTCACTTCTGCCTCAAAGGTGCTTGTTGGGGCTATCAATGCGGCTCGATGCAATGCGATCATGGAGCCATGATATTGAATGGATAAGAAGGCAACTAAGTGGAATTCATTTTTGGCGCAGAAGATGTCATTTCCAGGTCGTAATTCGGGTGGAATTTGATTCGCCCATTCTAATAAAGCGCGGTCTAGTCGCGCTGTGTCAAGGAGAATCTGTCGAACACTCCTTGCTCCCGAGAGATGGTTGTATATGTGGTGACTTATACCCCCCTGATACTCGGCTAGTCCCAGATGCCATCTTGTAAAGCGATAGCCTGGGTCAATAGACTCCGGTCTTGCCAAGTGCTCGTCCTGAATTGTAGTGGGTCGTCCAGATTCTAGATGCATCATCGTTTCGAGACAACAGCACGTTGCCCAGACTCGCGCATGCAGCTCCTGCTCGTCAGCATTCCGTTGCTCCAATGGACGTTTTGATGGTCGATGAAGGCCTAATGTGTAGGCTATTCGGGTCGCCATGCCGAGGGTCTGCCATGCCAAGCCTTCTTGGTTCCGGCTCCGATACACGATGGTGAATAGGAGCAGTGTTTGTACAGCCGGAAGGTAGGGAATAACGATAACATGCGAGAGCAGGCCAGCTGCTGCATGCAGGTATCGATCTCCATCCTCCGTAGGGCATTGAGCGATCTCATCTGCCCCCAAACTCAGAATAAGGTACGTCATAACGAGGATTGGAATCTGTTCGCGGCTTAGCCCCCCGAAACTTTCAAGCGTTGCGAGTTGCTCCATGCCAGGTTGCAGGTTGCGTAGTTGGACAACAGGGTACAGCGGTTGGATTCGTGCAATGAATGCCGCGGCATATCGATCCCGAAGTTTTGGCTCGGGAAAGTCGGGGAGCATCAATGTGAGCGAAATTTCCAGCTCCTCTGCATGTCGCATCCCGTGAAGGAAAAGCCCCGAAACCGGCTTCATTCGGGCTTTCTTGAAGTACACATCTAACGACTTCGCCAGACACTGAGAGCTGCTTCCACCCATCACCTTCATGCGATTCGTTCCATGTTCTACGTTGAAGGAAGTATCAAAGGGTTGGTGTACCGGCGATATTTCATTTTCTGCAGAGACAGGTGCATTTGCCTCCGGCGGATCAGACAAACGATACGAATGATTCTGACTTGAATGATGTGCTGAGCTTGTCCCATCATCCTGACTTGCAAAGCTCACGTCAGGACCGTCTCGGGTTCCTGTGTCCAGAAGCGTGTGTTTCTCAGGCACATCCAACCACTCGCGGACCCCCGGACACCCGGGGCGTTGGGGGTCGGTGGTGGTGCATGTTTGATTGCGGACGCGACAGTTGCGGCATTTAGGATAATCAGCATCGCACTTGACTTTTCTCTGACGACATGTGTTGCAGGCCATTGACAGGCGCGGACGCTTCGATGGAGGTGGTTTCTCCATCTTACACGCAGAAACCCCGCTCGGTTCTAGTCTAACGGTTTCGGGATGAGTGGTCTGCACCTGGAATTTTATTGATAACAGGTTCGCACAGCTCGTAGTTATCCGTGATTGAGGTTCTCATGCGCATTCTAGCAGCACCTCGAATCTTCTTCTGTCTCCTCCTACCTCGACGTTTGTTGATCCAAACTCAACACGGCCGGCTGTCAACCCCAGAGACTCGAGGAGTGTGGGGAACGCGGGGAACCGATAGTGGGGGGGATTTTCTCAGCTCAGCTCGATCACTGAGTTAGTCCATCAGAGCTCTACCAGAACCCAATCACACTGTGTGTTTCCTCTCTAGGAGGCCGCGTCATGAACGCGCCAATTCTTGTATAACCTCGGGACAAAAGGGGGCAATCTCGGGGACTGCTTCGGGTCCAATCGGAGCACCTCATTCCTGATTCTCATCCTAAAGTGGGGCCGATTCCTACCCATTAGGCCAATCATATCGCCAGTATTCCTGATTATCATGCACATTCCTACAGGTAGACCCACAAGAACCTGAGATTGGTGCCTGAGGTACCTACATTAGGAAGATGCATGACGAGGTCGGTCAGTCAAGCTTGACACGGAGTCCTCTGAGAGTAGGTCTGGCGAACATACAAATCGATTTCTCGAATTCCTCCAAATTCTAGAGGGGTTGTTTAAAAATGCCACAGATAATCCGACCGCAAGTCGGTATACCCACGGGACATTCATATCAGTAAAGACGCTCAATATATATATCTGAGCCCCCTAGTACCCCAGCTTCAGCATGATATCCAAACTTGTCATATCCGCCTCCCTGGCAGTGGGCGTGTTTGGCCCCTTTTATGTTCCATATTCGAGATCAAAATATAATGGTGGAAGAAGCATTCGCTGGTAGGTCTTAGAGAGGAGTTCACTATTTAACACTCATCTGATTCAATAGGATTATCAGGGCGAGACGATATCCGGCGGTCGGACCGTTTTTCCACATGTACTAGCAACATACCTTAGGTAGCAAGACCTATTGATCCACTGTATGCCATTTTGTTCGGTGACTTGTTTTAAGACGAATGGGTCTTCGTTTATTGTAGGGGGGCTCCCCCCTCTGAGGGTATGGCAACACACAAATGTGTGCTAGGATCGAAGTCAACCTTCTTATGGCATAGCGATCGAGGTTTATGTTGTCTTTACGCCTTTCGAGATTGACCGATCACCACGGAGGGTTGGTTCTACCATTTTACCTAGTTATCCCCCGGGGTGTCCGCCCAAAACCTGACCAAGATGTTGCAATCGCAGCCCGCTCTGGAGTTATATCTCCTATCTCGCCCCCGCCAAGATTGATTTATGATCCACTACAAGAGCCAGCGTTCACCATGTACATATTTATATATCCAAATATACCTAGTGTGGGGAAAAGGCGAGGGGAGCGAAAGAAGAGAAAAGTACGTACTCCTGGTTTTAACGCCATCCGCAGGAAATTGGTGGATGTTAGTCCTTTTAATGAGAACTTGTTGGTGTTTGCCATCTACTTTTACTCCGGCCTTTGCTGTAGGTTGTAAGTAAAGGTCTGTCTTAAATTTAACCTGTATGGATATCATCTTCCAAGCCAAAGGCTGGCACCGGGAATACTATATACGTGTGGACCGTCTTGGTTAACAATAATGATCCATGTTTCACTTGGTGTATTTCCCAATAAGTTCTCTGCGATATTATTCTGATAAGGGGTCATTAAGTAACATGTTTACCCTGCATGGATCTAATTTGCCCGGCCGGGGGGAGGGTGCCGTATAGGCGGTTTGAGTGACTGACTACACCTTCCTGTCTAAGATTAGTTGGGCTCAAGGAGAATTTTGCTGGTTACACGAGCGAGCGCGCAATTGAACTCTTCCGCCCGGTGCAACGATAGTAAATCAAATTGACACGAATTGACGCTGGCATGGCTAGGCTCCTACTAAGCATCTCGGCCAAGTATCTCCCTCCTGAAAAAGCGGGGTTCGTCACAGGTGATTCCGGGTGATCAGGGCAAGATCTAAGCTGATTGGCCAATCAGACATTTCTGCACACTGCTTCCCCGGCCCTAGAAAGCGCCCTTTTTCTTGTTTTGCGCGGGGCATTATCCTCAAGGCATTCTACCGAAATGAGACAGTTTCGCGGAACAAAGCTTGTAAGAAATTAGGTAGTTTTACCCTAGCAGTTTTGAAGAAATTGAAGCCCAAACGGTGTGGCCAATGATGGTTTGATTTTTGGCTGCATAGACCCCTTGCCAGCAGGTTCTCCGGCGGAGTCATGCGAGGACGGAGCCTTTTGTTCCACCTCTGAAGCTGGCGAGATGCCGTTCAGCGGCGTCATGAGCCCCGGTTAAGATACTGCTTGAGGGCGATAGTAGTATGTTTGTCCCAGTTATCAGGGGTGTTCCGCACGCCCACCCCGCATAAGACGCAAAGATCATGGATACTTATAGGGAATAATTGGAGGAAATGCGGAGAACCGCGTGCCACCGGCGATGCGGAAACGGACATTTCGATAAATTCACCCCACGGACTATTCAGAGACAAGTGAGATGCTCCACGGTATAAAAACCCTCCCCTGTGATCCGTCAACTTCGGTGGCTCTTGCGCCTTGGTATTCTTGATTTCAACACATTCCCCGGTGTACTTGTCCTCTCAAAAAAAAGTAAACACATGTTCTCACGGCCACGCCTCGGACGCGCTTGGGTCGTCGCTCTAGGCTTTGTCGCCGGTGACGCCCTTGTTGCTGCAGGGCCCTGCGATATCTACCTGTCCGGTGGCACGCCCTGCGTTGCTGCCCACAGCACCACTCGTGCCTTGTACAGCGCCTACTCCGGCGCACTTTACCAAGTGCAGCGCGGCTCTGATAGTGCCACCACCAATATCTCACCACTGTCTGCTGGCGGTGTTGCTAATGCTGCTGCCCAAGACTCTTTCTGTGCCGGTACTACCTGCGTCATCACCATAATTTACGACCAGTCTGGCAAAGGCAATCATCTCACACAGGCTCCTCCTGGCGGGTTTAACGGCCCCGAATCCAATGGCTACGACAATTTAGCCAGCGCGATCGGTGCTCCCGTCACATTGAATGGTCAAAAGGCCTATGGTGTATTTGTCTCGCCTGGTACTGGCTACCGCAACAACGCTGTCACCGGCACAGCCACAGGGGACGAGCCTGAGGGCATGTACGCGGTGCTCGACGGAACCCACTTTAATGGGGGCTGCTGCTTCGACTATGGTAATGCCGAGACTAGTGGCCACGACACTGGCAATGGCCACATGGAGGCTATTTACTTTGGTACTAACGATGTCTGGGGGACTGGTGCTGGCAGTGGTCCATGGCTCATGGCTGATCTTGAGAATGGTTTGTTCTCGGGCTCTAGCAGCGGCGTCAATGCTGCCGATCCGTCAATATCTTACCGGTTCCTTACTGCTGCCGTCAAGGGAGAGCCAAACCAGTGGGCGATCCGCGGTGCCAACGCTGTCTCGGGCTCGCTATCGACATATTACAGTGGCGCACGCCCTAGTGTGTCGGGCTACAACCCTATGAGCAAAGAGGGTGCCATCATTCTCGGTATCGGCGGCGATAACAGCAACGGCGCCCAGGGAACCTTTTATGAAGGTGCGATGACCTATGGTTACCCATCTGATGCCACCGAGAACGCTGTGCAGGCGAACATCGTCGCCGCAAAATATGCCACCACCTCATTGATCAGCGGCACGACACTCACCGTCGGTTCCTCCATCTCGCTGCGGGCCACTACCTCCTGCTGCACAACCCGCTACATTGCACATACAGGCTCTACCGTTAACACTCAGGTTGTCTCCTCATCCAGCAGTACCACCCTCAAGCAGCAGGCCAGCTGGACGGTTCGCACCGGCCTGGGGAATAGCGCCTGTTACTCATTTGAGTCCGTCGATACCCCCGGCAGCTATATTCGGCACTACAACTTTGCGCTCCTGCTCAACGCTAATGACGGCACCAAGCAATTCTACGAGGACGCCACCTTCTGTCCACAGGCAGGCCTCAGCGGCTCGGGCACCTCGCTCCGGTCCTGGAGCTATCCAACCCGTTATTTCCGCCATTACAACAACGTCCTCTATGTGGCTAGCAACGGTGGGGTTCAGACATTTGACGTGACTTCCCTGTTCAATGACGACGTGACATGGGTGATCAGCTCTGGCTTCGCCTAAGATCCAACCTGGTTAGTACGTGGAAATGAAGAGTTTGTAGCGTTTTGCCTACATGGCTGTTGCAGCGATTTACTTGTTAGTATACGTGAGTAGTATGTGTGTACATAGCCTCCATCAACAGGTGGATAGGATAGGAAGATGCAAAATACCAGAGGGATCACAAATATCAAAGACCGGCACGGACCATCTATTATCCGATATAAGCTTGGTGAATTGCCATCGCACAATTACATAAGCATGCGAACATAAGATCAACTATCCAAACTAAGTAAGTGCATATATTTATGTACATAAGTACCAACCTGGTTCCTGTACCCATCCAGGTGTAGTACTGTAACCCCCTTATCACACCCAATTATGCCATCCCATAATTCCTGAGGTGCTCATTGGGCCACCAGTTAATGAAGTCATCGCATTGAAGTTTCTAGAGTGCGTCACTCATTGGCTACGCCAAGCATTTCTAACTAATGATGAGCTACAATAGCACTGCAAGGGCATCCTGGACAGGTGTGTTTAGAGCTTCAAGATCTTTCAATAAAAAAAAAGGGGAGTAATGATTTTGCCTATAGTTAAATGTCCTGGGGCTTGCTGTACCGTAGGCCTTTGGAATGAAAATTAGTGCTCTCAATGAGGATACTCTTTCAGTGAAGTTTAGGTTTTCCCTTCATCTGTCTCTCTCACTCATTGATGGTTGCAGATTCCATGTCAATGCAACACCGCGGTCTCATACAGTAGTACCTCGAGTTAGAGAAAAGTGGTTGCGAATCACCAGTAAAGGGTTTAAAGGGACTCGAACTTGACTGTTTAAAACAACTTCTCCCTGACCCTAACCAGTCATTGTCTACATATAGTTCTTGGTACTTAGGCAGTTAGCATCTCTACTTAACAACTGGGTACTGGAGAAAGGTTCACTTGGTAATTAATCGGAATGATTTTCTTATGCATGTTAGTCCTGGTAGGCTGGCTATTAGGCTGTCAAAGGGCCTGTTGTCACGCTGCTTGATTAGAAGGGAAGTTGGATTTAATGATCCATGATCCATTGGAAAGGCTAAAATAAAAAGGTTACAAAACATGGACGCAGTTTATTGGGTCTGGCAGGAAGACTGTAGCTGTACTTCTCTTTTTTCTCTCTTAAATTAATAATAGTTATCTTTGGGCTAAAATGCGAGGTTATCAGTCTGGTCGTCATCCAGATGATCAGCCGCCCAATGATGCCAAACCCCCCACTTCAGCTGAGCTGCCACTATGCAAGAGGAGGGGGGTAGAAAGAGGCTGCTTGCTTTTGTGCGCTGTCTATTTTTTTTTTTTTTACTCTTCCTTTTTCCCCTCCTCGCTTTCTTTTTCTCTTTCTCTTCTTCTCTTCTTCTATCTAGCCTTTCTCGTCCTTCGCCCCCTCTCTCATTTATTTAGTTGGCTACTAGGAGCTCCCATATCTACTCTGGATCTGTCATGGATCACCCTCCAGCACTTCTTACCCCTGGGGCCATTCTGGGCTACGAGGCTGAGAGGAAGGAATGGCCCAAGCAACCGGAAGACTTTTTACTTGATCGATTTGACACCGGAGTGTTCATCAATGAATTAGCAAATATGAGTTTGTTACCCAAGAAACTTGAGGGCGTTCAGGACCATGAGAAAAGGCAATATGCAGCAAACCCTGAAAGTGCACTCTGGAAAGCTCACCAACAAGGGCCACCTCCACTTACTGAGGGGACTTATAGAGGAACGCAGCTGGCGCTCATCAAGGCATATGACCTGATAGAAAAACGGTACAGTGGCAGATTGCACTTCTACTAGCTTTCAATCTGAGGGAAATAACTGATTCGCTGGACAGTTATGTATCCTTTATGGATGTAGCGAACTTCGAACCTCTAATACCCTCGCCTCTGACTCTAGAGGAGAAACGCAAGTTTTTTGCCTTTACTGATGGTTCGGACAACTACCCACCTCATCTTAATCTGGCTGGGAATGTAGCCGCTGCAGAAGAAGGGCAAAGCGCCGTTCAAAAATCAAGCCTCAGCCCTGCCCAAATTTTCAATAAAATGCGCCTTGCACAACTGACCACTCTTCTACCTGATCTTGTGCCAGACACCATCCTAGGGCAACTAGAACGGAAGGCTGGGCAGGTGATTGCGCGTGGAATATTTGGCGACATGGGTACTCCTGACGCGGGTAGTAAGGTGGAGGATGTGGAAAAGTACAACAGAGAGAGACGGAGCGCTCGGCATTGGAAAGATATCTTCGACCTGCCAAACGTGGGGGACTTGGCCGACTGGTATAGCGATGCCCGGTTTGCCCAGCAGCATTTCACTGGCACAAATCCCACAACGATTGAAAGGGCATCTGACAGTTGGCTACAGCACTTTATCCAAGTATCAAAGGAATCTGAGGATGCCATCGTGCAACGGACCCTTGCGGATTTGAGAGATAATTGCAGGGACTCCTTGTATATGCAGGATTACAGCTACTTTCGTGACGCTGCTGGTCTGGATGCGGCGGCGATCATGAAATGTGAATTCGAGGAAAATTATAAAGAGCACTGGTGGAGCCAGAGCAAGACTAGGAAGGCTTATCGCTATGGTTGTGCATCTGTGTGTCTCTTCTATCTGAATGACACAGGGCAGCTACAGCCGCTGGCCATTATAATTGACTGGCGGGGAAGCGCTGAAAACTCGGTAACCATCTATAACCGCCGGTTGATGCTAGGGAAGGATTTGCGGTCGGGAGCCGATCGAAGTGACAAACCGCGATCGGTACCAGATGAGGCCCATGACTGGGCTTGGAGATATGGTACATCCCCCCTCCCTCTTTTCCAACCGTCCTTCTGTAGCACGCTGACTTGTATGGATCGGGTGGGCTAGCCAAGACCTGCGTGCAATGTAGCGACTGGCTCCGGCATGAGGTCACCGTGCATCTCACACACACGCATTTGATTGAGGAGGCAGTCATTGTGGCAGCCAACCGACAATTCGAGCCCGACCACCCCGTCTTCAAGTTGCTTTATCCCCACTGGCAGAAGACGCTCGCATTGAATGCGTCGGCACGCAACACCCTTGTTCCGCACGTCATAGTCAAATTGATCGGGCTCGAGCCAGACGCTGCCTTCAAATTCATTCGAAATGCTTATAAGACGTTTGATTTTGAGGGTCGCTACGTTCCAATCGACCTCAAACGACGCGGGTTCCCGCCAGATGAACTCGGGACTAAAAAGTTCCACAACTACGCCTACGGGAGGTGCATTCGCAGCATGTGGTATAAGATCCGGAAATACGTGGAGGACATGCTTTCGCTAGACTACCCTGAACCTGGCGCGAATAAGAAAGTCCAGGATGACAAGTTCATCCAGGCCTGGTCTGTAGAGATGCGGCGGCCTGCGGCGGATGGTGGTGCTGAACTGCAGAACTTCCCAGAAATCAGCACATTTGACCAGCTGGTTGACTGTGTGACGATGTGCATCCACATCGCCTCCCCGCAGCACACGGCTGTCAATTATCTGCAAAACTACTACCAAGCGTTTGTCGTCAACAAGCCCCCCTGTCTCTATACTGAGCCACCAGCATCGCTGGAACAACTGTACGGCTACTCCGAAAAGGACCTAGTCGCCGCGTTGCCCATGAATCGCACTCAGGAATGGCTTCTTGCTTCGCACGTACCGTATCTTCTGAGCTTCAAACCCGGCGATAAGGAGAGCCTGATTACATACGCTAATTCTAAGTTCCGCGTTTACGAGCACAAGACTACAGACAAGGACCAGGCAATCGCACAGGCTGCAAGAACTTTTTACCAAACCCTTGCAGCAAGCGAGCTCGAGTTTAAAGGATACGCACACGACGTAGATGACTCTACAGACGTTCTGTACCATGTGCTGAGTCCAGAGTGGAATGCAGTTTCAATATTAATCTAGCGCTGCTTTGATCACACTTGATGGCCTTGGGTAGTAGAGGAGGAGGAGGAGGCATTCCCTTGCTGCTTATTGTATACACAGGCATAATTCCAGGAACTCTCTAGTATTTACAATCTTTTTGTTGGTTATAAGTTTTGCTTGAACTATAAATATCGAGTGATACGCCTAAAATATGCATAACCTGGTACAAGTTTTGTTTGGAATAACCGTAAAATTGGATCCCAGAACTATCATCATCAATCTAGCCAACATCCTGCAGAGTTCTTTAGCTAGTCTTAGTGTCTATTCTATTGAACTCGTTCTCAAACTAGAGGGGAGGTCCTCAGGAACCGCAGCCACTGAAATTGGGCCCCCCGTCAACTTCGACTTTGGTTTAGTGCTGCCAAGTGGCAAGTACAATATTACTCCTGGGATTGCCGACACATATATCACTGGTAGTGTTTCCAAAATCGCCGAGAACTGTTCAATGGGAGTCAAAGTCCACACAGGTGACAGGAACCGAGTGTTTGCATATGCGTTCGGCTTATATGAATAAGAATTCTATCTTCAACTTTGGCAGGCTTGGTCACCTCCTTTATTACCAATATGTGCCTGACGCTTATGAGATGGTTGAAGTTCATATCGCTGACAAGTTTCGTATGCCTACAAGGGCGCGAGTCGCGTACGTGGAGTCCCTTACTTCTCCCTAGCCTTTAAATGTCTACTCTAACTAAAGAAACAATGTCACCGCCACAGGTCGTTTACCCCTCTTCATCATCCATATCCCGGTTCTGGTCTTGATCCAAAAACCAAACTATACGCGGTAGCTTCCGCGCACGAACTTCAGTTGCCTTTTCCTATACCAGATAAAAATGCCATTACTGTCAGGTTTATCTTTTATCCAACTGTCTCTGCCAGGTTGCCAATCATGGAGCCCAATTTTGCGCTACAAGCTACCTAATCAAAGAGAATGGTGAGGCGGTTGTATTTCCTACTAAAATGAGCCACGCGAGAGACGCAACGGCGGCCTCTAGAGTAGACATTCACATCTTAAACAGAATGGGCCTTTCTGCGAACCAGAGGACTGCCCCTCTATCTAAATCATTCCAGGTTCTTAAGCATAAACTTGAGTGCATCTACTTTAAAGAATTGCATACCTATAGGATTTTATTAGCATATTTCTTTCTACCATATGATTGATCAACTTAATCAGTTCCCTTTCTTTCTTGGGTGCTTTTCCTTTCCCGTTTCCCTTTGTCTCTTCCTCACTTTTCTTTCGGGAATGTTATGTTAGAGAGGAAGGCGTGCATGGGGTGTGATATGGATGCAATAAGTCCCATGATTCCAGCTCTTGATATGTTAAGGGAGTCTCGATATCATTAGGTTTACTATGAAAGCACCCCCCCAATAAATAATTGTGCCTACTATCCTGTTATTGTGAAAATAGTGTACGCGTTAGCATTTAACAAGGCAATGCAAGTCCGTTTAGTCCAATAGCACCAAAGAAGAGCTTTCTGCAATCGGATTCATACATGACTAGCCTTGCGATTATATGTTACATCCATCCGATATCCTATTATCTTTATGGATGTTTGGGCATCCTAGGGGCGATTGTGTTCCCTATTGTGTTTCGGACGAGCTTCTAATAAGTTTTGGAGTACTAGAATAGCGGTGTAATTGTTGGGGTTTGGAAGTTTCTTTAAGATATTATTTATAGTTGCCGTTGCTCGCTCTTTGCTAAAATTTACCTTCATACTATATATTTACCACTCCTCGATTTTGTCATTTCAAATAATAGCCATAGTCATGGGATGTCTACTATCGTCTGCAAGGAACACTGATCCAATGGGAGCAGACTCTGTTGGGATAATGAAAGCAAATTTAGGTCATCTCGCACCAATGGATGCCATTACTCAGCCAAAGCTATCATTCACCAAGCCTTTCCGAAATACCTGGCACTATCCTCCTGACATTGCGGACGATTTACAAGGCATTTCACTATCAGATGAGATCAAGGCTGAGGTCTTTGCATGCGCGTGGGAGTACACTCGGTGCGTGATTCCCCAGTACACCAACTGGGGCCGTTATGTAGCCTTCATGCGGACCATTGTCATTGGTGTTATTGCAGAGTTTCGTGGCTCGCTGGTAGATGTGGCGGCGAGTGATACTTTTCTGGGCTATAACCTGAACACCATCCTTGCGTCCCTCTTTGAAGGGACACAGGGTCATGAGCAAATGGCTCGTGAGTATCGCACGTTTCTACTTATCACAGCAGAGAAAGCAAGTGACCGTTGTGACACCGAGCTCTTCCGACGGTATGTGGAAGCTCTTACACACTCTCCCTGGCACTGGTTCCGTATGCGCGACTGCGATGCTCTTGCCCGATTTACTATTGCAGCAGCCCTAGCGTGCAACGATATCGATCACCTCTGGTTCAGTGACGATCAATTTGATATCCTCGCCGAACTAGGCAACACTCTCTACGACGCCGTCGCATTTTATAAGCACCGTGCAGAGGGTGAAACCAATAGCACCTTCGCATACATACCAGAAGAGATGCGGGTTGACGCATATCGCCGATGTAGGGAGATTCTCTGGGCACTCGACGTCGCATGGGCAGGCCAACCCCAGCTGACGCATGTAATCAACTTCGTGCGTTTTTTCGGCGGGCCTATCCACATGATGATGCATCGCTACCGTTTTGTCGAGGAGGGTCTTATCATTGGTAGGCCAGAGACTACTGGAATAGTGGCGCAGGCTCGCGGGAATGTGAAACTGTGGAACCGCGTTGATGACTCTCAAAAAGCCAACCCTAATACGATGGCCTTCCATTATGAGAACTTGATCCGGCACAGCCACGACTTGATGTTCTCCGGATTGGCTGAGTTCCTGGAAATGGCCAAGGATAGGCGCTGCAGCCGTTGCCATTATCGACAGTCGTACGGCGCACAAATGCTTCACCAGTTCGGGGGGGTGAAGCTGTGCCATGACTGTCGTGTCGTGTGGCGAGATTACCAGGAATCATTACCATTGCGAACAGCAAGGGCCTTTCCGGAAATCGACTTGGGGCAACATGGGGACAGCACATAACCTCAGACGTATCTCTCGCTACGAATGAGTGCACAGACTATCTAGGTACTATCTCGGCCTCGTGCGTAGCATGCCTGCTACATCTAAAGCTGGATTTTACTGTAGAGCGCTATGAAACAGGCACAATTAGAGCTACACCTAGCACTAGCCGTTATTTTATAATGTGCAGATGAGATTCTGTTTAATAGTTCAAATCATCGTTCACCTCTACTAATAAAATAAACTGCTACCCCCTACTCCGTCTCTTCAAGCGTATCCACAAGTCAGGCTTTAGCCAGGCCTGATAGGCTTTCATAAAAGGGCGCTCCCCGATTTCATCTGTAGTCCACAACCTGTTCTTACTACCCAGGGCCCCCCAATCCTCCAGGCTGAGCTCGAAATTCCAAACCATGTTCACGATAATCAACTTGGCCTCGAAAAAGGCTAAATTCCTCCCGAGACATCCTCGTGGTCCTAGACCAAACGGCTGGGAAGCATGTAGTTTGTTGTTTGTCAGCCCATCATTGACCCCCAGCCAGCGGTCTGGAATGAATTGCTCGGGCTGCGAAAAGTTCTGCTTGGAGTGCGTCGCTGCCCATTGCGCGACAGACACCGTCGTGCCGCCCGGGACAAAGAAACCGTCAATAATAGCGCCATCCAGTGGAACTAAGCGTTGCTGGTTGATCACACCGGGGGGGTAGAGACGCAGCGCTTCATTCACGGTCGCATCCAAAAATGGGAGCTGTTTCATGGCCTCCCAGGTAAAATGCTGGTCCGACGAGAAATGGCTAAGAATTTCAGTCGTGAGGCGAGAGTAAGCATCGGGGTGAGTGCAGATAAACGAGGTCCATGCAGTCAGCAAGTTCGCGGTCGTCTCGGCACCAGCGCTGACCAGAAGCACTATGTTGAGTATGATCTCCGTTTCTGTGAGAGAATGTTTCGAGCCTTGGTTCTGAAGCAGATGGTAAATGAAATCCTTGTGGTTTCGATCTCCTTCAGCGAGGCGACGCAGAACCTGGTCCCGCGAGTTACTGAAATGAATACTCCGCCAACGAGCAGCATCAGAGGGGATGCAGAGCTTGACCATGAGTCGTTGGAGCCAGGTATCTACGCCCGCTAGCCGTCGGACTGCCTGGTCCCATGTCGCTGCCTCGAAGGCCCGGATGATCGATGTTGACCACTCAGTTGCCGCGCGTTGCTCTAAGCATCCAAAGGGCTCCCCAAAGCACAGGTCGCCCATGATATCAAAGGTAGTATATGAATCTAACATAGGCGCAGTCAGTGGTCACAGCCATGCGTCCAGCCAATCCATCGTTCCACCTACACCAACTTGACAGATTGACAGCTTGATTATCTTTCACAAGCCTGCCCACGGCTGTCACTAACTTGTTAGCGTGCTTCTGTAACAGGCTCTGCTGCTCTCGTATGGCCGAATTCGACAGTAGGCCCCCCAATGCCCGACGCTGACGATTGTGTGTCGCTTTCGGGGCCATACCAATCCCCGTTTGTCCGTCTGTGGGCGACACAGCCCCAATGAAGACCGGGCTTTTCTCTAGGCCCCCGTGGCCCTGCTTTCCCACGCATTAGTCTCGTACTCTAGTGATGGGGAAGCGACTACCTTACTCGAACTCCATATATATCCTCCCATGCGTCGGCCCCCATGAAGCTCAGTTCGTTCGGAGCAACTCTCACCACCGACCCTATTTCCGTGAGTAAATTATGATTTACCCATAGGCTCTTTACTAACGTCACTAACCGTATCTCTCATGCAATCGTCGGAAATATGCATGTTGTTGACCCATAACCAACGCAATAGCCGCTGGAAGCTCTGAGACACGGTTGGCTAATGGGCCGGGAAACGTTCTTAGAGGGTGAAAGAAGCATTTCCGGACGCCATCAGCGAGTATCAAAATTGTCCCCTAGTATAAGTTTCAATTTCTGCCACCCGATTTGCATTTATGATGCCTACCAATGTTAGGACTACTCCTACAATCGCCGTCAGTGACACCATTGTACCCTCGGACTGAACCAGGAGGGGGAGCACCATCCTGTCCAGAATGCTCAATGTATTATCGACCTAATGAGGTCTGCCATAGGAAATTCGTTGATAATAAGCGGGGGGCATATATTGACTTGTCCCGTCATCTGCCTTACTCAGGCGTCTTCAAAACGGGTTGGTTGCGTCGGGAAGAAACCCGAGCCAGGTTTTCCATGTTCCACTACAGGTTTTCAGTGCTCCTGGAATGTGAAGATTTTTCTCTACTGTCCAGAAATAGAATCCGACAGATTCCCGGGGCCCTTGCCTTGCTGTGAAGGGGCAAGCTGTAGCTGTCCCTTGCTAGTTGTGTTACAGGAGGTCTAATTGCCAAGTCATTCTCACAGGTCTATTCTGCAATGCCCTAAGGAGGTGTAACAGTAGCCAGACGTTCCCTATGCATCCTCCCACCCCCAGTTCTGTGCTTAAAACAACATAGTTTCGAGTATGGTAGCGACACCTACCAAGTCTCTTCTATGTAGAAAACAAACAGCGAACACACATAAATAAAAAAATGTATATTGCTATGCCCACTGTAGATGTCCTCCCAGGCACGATCTGTTTACTGGGAATCATCGGATATATCCTCTGGTACATCGTCAGCGCGATCGCCTGCTGGTATCGTCTCCGCATGATCACCGCGCCGTCGTTTCTCGCCAATTTCTCGTATTTATGGCTCGCCAAAACAGCCTATAGCGGAGACCAGTATTGGATTCACCGGGAGCTTCACAGGAAATACGGGCCATTGGTAAGGATCGGACCCCATGAGGTGTTGACCGACGACCCAGAAATCATTAAGAAGATTTCCTCTGCTCGGAGCTCCTACCGCCGAGGCGACTGGTACCTCACAGGTCGTTTTAATCCATACTACGACAGTATGTTCACGATCTTAGACCCCAAGGCACATGCCAAGGCGAGGAGTAGGGTAGCTGGCACGTACAGCGGTCGTGACTCGCCAGCCATGGAATCTCAAATGAACACCCAGGTACAAATGCTCGTCGATCTGCTGCGCCGGAAGTATGCGGTTTCTGGCCCATCGGATGTCATGAAGGACAAACCTCTACTGGATTTCGGCAATATATCCTCCTACTTTACCATGGATGCTATTACAAGTCTTGCATTTGGTCAGGCATTTGGATACCTCAGGGATGAGACCGATCACTATCACTTTCTACAGGAAGTTCGAAGGCTCTGGCCACGTATGTCGACCTCAGCGGATACCCCATGGCTGCGAGCTCTACTCTTCTCTTCTCCTGTTCTGCGACTATTTGGTCCAACGGCTACAGATAAGGCAGGCTTTGGTGCTTTAATGGGGTAAGGCGATCTTTTTTTTTTTTTTTTTTTTTTTTTTTCCATATATCTCAAGTGGGGTCGCCTAATTTATATTAATAATGATAAACAACAATATAGCGTGGCTGAGGAATACGTTGGAAAGCGATTCACGTCCGATGTCAAGTACGAACAGGATATGTTGGTGCGATGAAATCTGCCAGAAAGAAGCGTCTTCGTAGACAGCACTAACTAGATGTGCAATCGATTAGGCTTCATTTATTCAACGTAGCCTCAGCCGGAAAGAGTGTGAAGCGGAGGGCCTGTTCATGATCATTGCCGGCGCCGAAAGCACTGCCTCTGCGATTCGCTCGACGTTACTACACGTCATGACCTCTCCTTCGGTCTACTACAAGCTCAAAAATGAAATTCGAGAAGCCGTTGGCGGCGGTCGAGTGTCCACCCCGATCAAAACCGACGAGGCCAAGCGACTCCCCTACCTTCAGGTAATGATCCGGTTAGCTAAATGTGACCATCCTATTAACTCCCTTCCCGATAGGCTGTGATCTACGAAGGCATCCGAATGCGTCCGCCACTGCTCGGCCTCTTCCCCAAGATCGTTCCTCCTGGTGGTCAAATATTCCATGATACTTTCCTCCCTTCAGGCACTGCGATCTGCATGAACACGTCCTCGCTACTTCGTTCAACACAACTCTTTGGTTTTGATGCAGATGTGTTCCGACCGGAACGGTTCCTAGAGCTGGGCGAGGAGGAGCGAAGCGACATGGAACGCAATGTGGAGCTTGCATTTGGATATGGGCAATACATGTGTGTTGGAAAAACAGTGGCATTCATGGAACTCAACAAGGTGATCTTTGAGGTAGGTCCCTCTTGGTATTTGAGTTCCGTCATGGAAGGATTAAGCTAATTTGCATGGCATACTGTGTAGATGCTCAGAGCATTTGACTTTCAACTAGTTAGTCCTATGAAGCCCAGTCAAGTGAAGAGCTACGGGGTCTTCATTGAAATGGACTTGCGTGTGAGAGTCAGTATGAGTGAGAGCACTGAGTTGGCATCCCTCTCCATAGCCGAATCCATCAATTAGGGCTCTTAGGTACCAGCCATATCTGTATGTACACATTGCGCTATCATATGAAAAACATAAAAGGTAGGTAGGTAAAAAAATAAAATAAAAATTACAAAAATACCTACGGTCTCCGGGGAGACCCGAAGCGTCGATCTGAGCGTCCTTCCCCTAGACACGAGGAATTAAATAAAAAAAAAAAAAAAAAAAAAAAAAAAAAAAAAAAAAAAATTCCTGCCGAAAGCAATGGTCCGACCCGAAACCCCCAAAACTTTTTATGCTCCCTTGTAGCTCATCGACTATAGAGCATAGCCGAGGAACGCGAGAGCACCGGCCAGGAAGGCGGCCTTGGAGCTGCTCAGCCTGCTCCCAGCATCTGGAGTAGCAGAAGGACTCTCAGACGCGGTGGGGGTGACGGTTGTTGCTGTTGTGGTGGACAAGTCGGCCGTCGTCGATGTCGTCGTTGCCGGAATTACTTCGGTAGTAGCTAAAGGCGACGTACTGGCAGTTGTAGTCGACTTGGTCGCCGAACTGGTAGATTCACCCACCGGACCCTCGGCGTATTTGGAGCAGATCTCGCCGGCATTCTCGGACAGCTTAACCGGGAACACCTCCTGGGGCTTCAAGTTACACTTTTTAAAGCACGAACCATACTTTGTGTCATAGGCCAGGCCTTCTTGCACCGTAGCAAAGTTCCAACAGAAGCAATAGGTCGAGGATGCGCTACCCGGGTCACCACAATCGACTTGGGAATCTTCAAAAGCCGTGACTACGCAGGAGGCGGCGCAGGTCCCGTAGGACTCTTTAATCACATCCTCCCAAGTGTCTGCCGCTGCGGCCGCGACTACGAGCACCGATAATGGTAGAAGAAGGCGCATGGTGGTGGACTGGTATTTCAGGGCTGCAACTAAGGCTCGTATCCTAGGTAGGGCAGTGGTGAGGCAGTAGAGAGGAGGTGTTTTAGGGGGAGAGAGAAGGCGAGAGACAGACAGACACCAACACCAGCGACCGAGCAGAAAATTCGAGACGAGCGGCTCTATTTCAACCCCAAATTGCGCCAAGCAGCTGTAAACAGATTGATTTGCTCACAGACATATGAAAATGTCTTTGTCGCGCAGTGATTGGACTGCGGCTTAGATGAATACGAGCCCTAATCCACCCACTCATCCGGACACGAGTCGCCCCCTGCCAAGAGACGGCAAGTACTCTTGAGAACAGTGTCAGCAGAGTTTTCCCTCATTTTCAATCATTGCAGCAGTATTATATATAGTTCAGCGATGCACCTGGATCTGGTCTGGTTGTCAGAGTCTGCGCATCGGGAAGTGTTGTCAACTTTATCGCAAGGGGCGTTGGCACTAAGGGAAGCTCCGTAATTGTGCTCCGGCGTAAACCTTCCTGTGGTTGAATGTGGGGTTAACACCTTCTGAGTACAGTATTGACTGGTTTTCTGGAAGATACCTGTCTACGGAGAATATCCAATAATATGTTTCCGCCCCGTTTTATCCATCGTTAAAACGTTGGGAGGTAGGAGGCACCCAGCTGAGACCTTGGATCGATAAAAGCCGAGGTATTTGGCTGGATAAATGTGTTAGCTGGATGGGTGGTGTTTTCCCTCGTTATTATTATCACGTATCGTTTAATTAAGAGAGAAATATATAAAAATCCTCCTACATAAGCTGATTTTCCTGGTATTAAAATCATAAAGAAAAATAAACTTGGGCTTGCTTCTTCGCCTATGAGTATGAGTTGGATAGATGCCGTAGGAGAGAGATATACCTACATTTATATAAATTATTTAATAGATTATAGAGGGCATATCATCACTTTTAGAATAATAAGAGGGAAATAAAAGGGAAAAAAAAAAAAAAAAAGGGGGCAAGTGTGGGGGCGGAGATGAGGGGCAGTATAGTACCACCTGACCGTGATTGGTGTTCTCCTCTGATTGGTCCACCCAATTTTCCGTTGCTGGCGCCCGTGATTGAACGCTTTAATGAGCATCATTTCCAGATGGGATATAGGCTATATAGCTCGATTTAGGTAGTGGCAAATCTATACTATGTTAATCGCTTTGTCTCAAAAGGCTGTGCGAATCATATCGCAACGAAGTCAAGAGAACTCACCCCAGCACCCGGTCTAGACTTGGATCAGATTATGGGTCTAAGCAGCTGGGAGAGCGCACGAAAGGACCCAGACAAATCACGAACACAGGGTAATGGAACAGCCAACTCGGCTAAGCTCCATTGTTCCAGCAGTTTTGTCCCGGCTGAATCTGAAAAGGGGGCATCACAGGCGACAGAGACTAATCTACTTCTGATCCTGGTGGCGTCGTGCAGGCCTAAGAGCCACTAGATACGACCAAGCGTTATCAAGCCCTCCTAAGAATTACCAAGCGGGAGCCAAGTAGAAAGCCAATTCTGGTTGGCTGTCATGCGCGTGTTCTCCCCGCAAACCCTGATGCGAAACGGAGGAGACATTTAGCCTGTAACACGACCTCGCTCTCTCCACACTTTTTTCACCTTTGATGTCTTATCCCCCACTGCGGAAGAATGGGGCCGTCAACCCGTACAGCCGAGAGCTGTCTGGTTGGCTTCATTCTGAAGCGTTGGGCTGTCTGTCCGGGGATAGTTCCTTGACCCCCCCGGTTCGGCCCACACCCGCCCTCTCCTGCTTCAGTCTCTATTAAAAGGGCCTTGGGCCCGTCACAGGAACGGGGAGAGCTCCTCCCTCTTTCCCTCATATTCTCTCTGTCGCCTTGCGTGGAACTCTCTGACTCCTTGCTGAGGTGTGGCGTTTAGTGTCTGGATAACTTTCATCACCCCAGTCTGTTCGCTGCCGACTCGACACCATGGGAGTTTTCGCAGCTGCAAGCCACGATGTGAACCATGATGAGGATCCCAAATTCGAGACTGTCTCATGGACCAAAGACCCCGGTCTGCGGAAGCTGTATTTCCTCTGTGCCATGGGCCTTATGGTCGCATCGGCCACCACGGGTTTTGATGGGTGAGTGCGCTTTCTAGCTAGTGGGATGAGTGTTGTTCTTTCCGACTGACCAGCGGCGTGCTCCTGATAGATCGCTCCTCAACACCGTGGAGCAGTTTGACTACTGGGAGGCTTATTTCGACAACGTGGGAACGGACCCCAGCAAAAACAACCAACTGGGACTCTTGACCAACATGTACACCATTGGAAGTATCGTCTCTATGTTCATCGTCCCACCCATTACTGATCGCTGGGGTCGCAAACCCTCCATTATTGGCGGCTGTCTCTTCATGGTGCTGGGTGGTTTCCTGACCACCTTCAGTAATGGTTATGGTATGCTCTGCGGCGGTCGTTTCATCCTCGGTTTCGGCAACAGTATGTCGCAGTTGGCTTCTCCAATGTTGCTCACTGAGATCATCCATCCTCAACATCGTGCCCCGGTCACGGCTGTCTACAACTGTTTGTGGAATCTGGGCTCTCTCCGTGAGTTTTTCTTTCCGTGGGAATTCGAGATGGCATGCATTCACTTACTGACCACGCTATGTGTGCCTCTTTCTAGTTGTCACCTTCATCGGTTGGGGTACATCGTATGCTAAGTCCGACTGGTCTTGGCGGTCCATTACCCTCTTGCAGATTGTTCCATCAGTTATGCAGTTGGTTTTCATTTGGTGTAAGTACCCCTCCCGACATCCCTTACTGGCGTCTGTCTCTTCTCACACAGTATCTAGGGATCCCCGAGTCGCCTCGTTGGCTGATCTCCAAGGACCGCAATGAGGAGGCACTCGCAGTCCTGGCCAAGTTTCATGCCAACGGCGATGAGCAGAATGCCACCGTCCAGTTCGAGTACCGTGAGATCCGTGAGACCCTGGCATTGGAAAAGGAAGCGCGTGAGAAGTCCAACTACCTGGACTTCATGAAGACCAAAGGTAATCGCTGGAGGTTGGCCATTATCGTTTCAATCGGTGTTATCTCTCAGTACAGTGGAAATGCTGTCATCTCCAATTATATGAACCTGATCTACACTGGAGCCGGTATCACCGACCAGAACCAGAAGCTCGGTATCTCGGCCGGTAAGACTGTCTTGGATTTGGGCTGCTCTATTGCGGCCGCCTTCATGGTCGACCGGATCGGTCGCCGCAAGCTCTTCCTCACGGCCATTTGTGGCATGACTCTGTCCTTCTTAATCTGGACTGTCATGGCCGCCATGTACGACAACACCGGTGGTAAGCAGAGCTATGGCTACGCACAGATCGTCTTCGTCTGGATCTTTGGTATCTTCTACGACATCGGTTTCTCTGGTTTGCTGGTCGCCTACACTCTTGAAGTTCTGCCATTCCACCTTCGCGCCAAGGGTGTCATGATTATGAACATCTCCGTCCAGGCAACTCTCGCCTTGGGTGGACAGACTAACCCACTTGCGTGGAACAATCTCCCTCATCACTGGAACTTCTGTCTCCTTTACACGGTAAGGCTTTCACCCAACCCCCCACCTCCCCCATCCTTCTCGCTCTCAGCTGGCAGACGTTGGTGGCTAACCTCATTTCTCCCCTTTTTCATAGCTCTGGGATTTTGTCGAGGTCATCTGGGTCTACTTTGTGTTCGTTGAAACTATGGGCCCCACGCTCGAGGAAATCGCCAGGATCTTCGATGGCGACAGTGCTGTGGCTCATATCGATCTCAACCAGGTCGAAGCCGAGATCAAGCTGGGCCACACCGAACACGAGGAGGTTCAGGTCCAGAAGGTCGCCTAAACGTCCCCGTCCGGGACATGAAGGTGATGATGCTGCTGCTGCCGCGGTCCTCGATTGCGATCGTTCACTGGCTTCGTCGCGCGTCCTGTTTTTGCTCCTTGGTCCCTGTTCACAAATTTTGACCCCTACGATACTTAATCAACATTCTTTATGTAGTTAATACCATTAGTTTTGAAAGAAGCTGGCATTCGTAATACTACTAGTCTATAGTGGATCCCAGTAGTCCAAGATCATGGGAAGACTCATTGCACGTACTTGACACGTTCTCGCGTCATAGATGCTGAATTTTTTTTTTTTTTTTATTTGTTTAGGTGATATTTATTATTATTATTATTTGGATGTGACTCTCACTAACACACCTCCTTAGGGGGGGGCAGGACCGCCCAACGATCGTCCCAAACACTACCAAACTTCGAAACAGCCTATTCGCCCCTCAATTTCCGTCAAGATAAATCTTTACTCTTCAGCTGGTGGAGGGAAACCTGGACTGCATAAGCGAGGGTCCGAGCAACTCGACTAGACTGGATTTCGTTAGAGAGACATTCCTTCGGGCCCTTCAAGCGCCTGTCCCTGATGCCACCATCTCTTGACCATCCTGCTTGTGTTTGTTGTTTATTCATTACGTTTACTGGAACTTAATGTGATAGGTTCGGAGGAGACCGACTCTGGATTAAATTATGAGGAGGGGCTATCGTCCACCAGAAGAGGGCTTAGTCCACGATTTTGATGATTCAAGCGTCCAACTCCAAGAACTCGACATTTCGGCCCAAATTGAGGCACATAGCGATGACAGTGACCGAGGCGGCCGTCCTCTCCAGACGGCCCGATACAGCATTGACTCCTCTGGGAGTCTTCGCATGCGAATAACCCCCAATGGCGATGACGATAAGTCGAAATCACCGGCTAAGGAGCGCCCAAAAGTACTTATGCGTCGGAACCGTGCAGCTGCCCTTTGGTATTTTTTCCTATGGCATGCTGTACCGCTGGCGGTCGCTCTTTTCCTCGTCGTGCTTAACATCCACACATATTTCCTCGGCGATGGTGCCAATGCGTGGACCAATCTATTGCAATTCGCGGCCAAGCTCCATGAAGTGCTAATGCAGACTTCCATTGCTGTCGCCATGGTCGCGTACCTGCAGTTCCTCTTGACGAAAGTGCGTTCCTCTGTGCCCTTTGGCGCCATTTTTTCAGCCTACCATACCACCCAGCTTAGCTACCTATGGTCGCCCGAATTCCGAGCTAGTATTACAACGACGGACTTTGTAACTGCTGTCAAGATTGGGTTTATTCTCTACGTCCCCTTCAGTATTCTGCTGGCCGCCGGGGTTGGACCCGCGAGTGCTATTGCTATGGTGCCCCGAATGGCTACGTTTTCCACATCGGGCTACGCTTTCGCTCTCGCTATGAACCGCAGTGCGGCCTTTCCAGCCGTGCTTGACACACCGGGCAAGCCGCTCGAGAAGTTTTACATGAGTAAGGGTTTCTACGCGTTCCCCAGGACTGGGTGGAAGGGAGAAGCTAATGTGGTTGCATGTTGACTCCTAGACCATGAACAATCGCCGGCGATCGGCTGGGAGTCATTGAATATGCTGCCGAGTGTTGGAGATGACCAGCCTACCGAGACTGGCATCGCCTATATGGACAGCGAGGCGGTGATGCCTCAGTGGTACGAGGTTAGCATTCCAACAGTAGTCTATCACAATAGCATATCCGATTATTTCCGCCGGACCTTGTATGTGCAATATGCCCCAAACGGTACTCTTGCGACCGTCCAGCATGTCCCAGCAGCCTCTGCACTCTGGAGATCTGGTACGGGCGTGATATCTGGCTACTTCAACGGGCGGACCTCCTCCAGTCGCTCGACAATTGAGATGACTCAGCCCCTCGCTAGCACGGTATGTCTTCTCAATCCCGTCATGGACGAAAACGATAGCAGACCGCTGCAGTTCCCGGTGTCTGCACAAGTACCCGAGAGTGGTATCGTCCGGAACGTCACCTACACGGGCGTGCAGCGGAGGGAGCTCTGGCAACGGAACCGGAAGGAGCAGACAGGGCGGATTCTCTGGCTGGACGATCTGCCACAATCGGACTCCGGACACGCGACGGGACAGATTGGTGTGGTGGTGGTGCAGCCAGACCTCTGCGGACATGGAGACCAGGCATATCTCAGTGTTTCGGCGTGCGTCACTAGTGGCTACTGGGTTAATACCACAGCACACATGTCGGTAATGTGGAACGACACTACCCGGTCTAGTGCAGACTTCCAGACAGAGAATAGCATGACACGGAGCTGGTTCAATGACCTCCCGCCTCTCGGGGAGAAAAATGCCGTGTCGCTTCACATCCCTTGGACTGCCAGTATCACCGAAGAGACCGTCCGGTCGGCTCAGAACCGTACCGTAGCGGACCTACTCCTCCACACCCTGCTGGAAACTGAGAATAACTGCCCCCCCGGCGGGGTTTATCCAGCAGCCTCGCCTTATATGGGTAGCCTGTCTAGCTCAATTCGCCCCGTGCGTCCGGTGACCCACGAGGCGCTCGTGTCAGCATTAGTGGCGAACGGTATCTCCCACGCGACTGGGCCCTTCACGCCCTGGGTGCGCTACACCCGCAACGGCCACCCGGTCTGGTATGACGCCACGCAGGACATCGAAAGAGATCAACCCCCCGGTGTCATCTTCGCGGCGGACGCCGACGTCGTGGGCTACGGGTGGAAGATGGATGGCACCGCCATTAAGATCGCTGTGCCCATTCTCCTGCTCTACTGCCTTTACACGATCGCCTTTGTAACATACACCTGTGTCACTGGCCGGGGATCGCGGGCTTGGGAGCGTTTCTCAAGTATGACCGCGCTGGCATTTAATTCGGCGCCGACAAAAGCGTTAGGCAATACGAGTGCAGGCATTGCCGAAACCGACACTTTTCGCCAGCTGGTCAGTGTGAGGGAGGTCCAGTCTCGCAGTCGTCTGGAGCTGGTCTTCCAACAGGATGAAGAGATTCATGCGCCGTTATATCGCGTTAAAGGGGGTCGCGCCTATTAGCCTGTCTTTCCTTTCTTTCCTTTCTTCCCATAAAATTCTTGTTGAATGGGAGTAACGTTTCCTTTCTCAAGCCCTATACTCAAACTCTCGTTTATTGTACGGTAAAGAGAACATCCACGAAAAAGGAAAATTAGTATCAACCGGGGAGAAGGCTAGGGTCCAGATTCTAGACCCAATATTGCTACTGTAACCTGGTGGAGCCATATTGCATTAGAAGGATTTCATAAGACGGCATTCTGACCCAGAGTGTGTTAGAGTGTGTTTAGGGCCGTGAAAATTCCCCAATGCGGTATTTTAGCGGCGGCTCCTAAGTGGAGTAGAGTAACAAGACAAGGATATTCAGCTTTTGAATCAAAGGATAAAGGTGATGTGTACTAGCTCGAGGGTTCTCCGGTTTCTCCCGGTTGTGGGAGGTGTTTTTGGCGTTGTCTCGGGTCAGCTCTCTAAACATCCTCAGACTGATTTTTATATTAACGTATCCACTGTACGCGGTTTCCGATTGCCCTTCTGGCTGATGGCTCACTCCTCGGCACATTTAACGGTGTAAAAACGAAAGATCCTAACCCAACTTCCGCTGTTGCAGGTCTACCAGGCAAGGAGCAGCGAAAAGGTTCTGATTGGAGTCCCCCTTGATAGTGAGGAGGGACTACAATCCGCAAAACAAGCACACAGAGGGAAAGAGTCCACACCGCTCATTTGTCAAGTCAGAAACAAACCCTTAGGAGATTACGATACTGGGTTTGCGGGGACAACGTCCCGTCCTAAGCACGGCATCTCGCGCCCTGGTTGACAGGCCAGGTCAGAGGGAACATCCCAGGCACCTTCTTGGAGCGTGGGGCTTCGGGGAAAGATTGTTTGGATTGTATTATTTAGTTGTGGGATTCGAGCTTAACCATGCCTTTAAAGTCTGACACCATCAAGCAAATCAGACTCTGCGACCGGAGGGAGTTTACGTAGTTTTGATGTTTTTATTTCATAGAGAAAAAAAGCCCGGAATTGACTCCCCGGCCGGAATCGCTGCCGTTGATCCCGCACGCTTTGACAGCGCGCTGAGGCACATCCCGACCGATTAAGAGGTGGCCTGTAGTGCATGGGCCCAGGCGGCCAATGATTGGCCCTATTCTCGACTTTGGTTCAACTCACTTGGCCGTCATTACAACCACCCTTTGTGACAGATCGCTGCATCGTATGGTTACGAGATTATACAACGATTGGAGATATAAGCCCACGTAGGCCGCTTCACAGGCACATGCTACATCCAGAGAAAGTAAGCAGCACAGGGACCCTCCTCTCCAATTCTCCTCATCTGGGCGGGCGCCCGATCCGTCGGGTCCAGAGTACATTTGCCCCGCGATATGATGTTTTCTAGACCAAGCCTGATCGTACGTTTGATTGTCTGCATGCTGACAATGGGAAATTTCTCGTTGGACGGCTTGCCGTGAAGGTAAGGTCCTGCATCTGCCCGGTCATACACCTGATTATCGTGGGTATCTAATTGGCAGCCATGTTTCCACTGGAGACTCAATCTTCAATCCCGATGTCGATAGCGCCAAGGGCTGCCTCCCCCACGGCTATGTAAGTGCTCTCTACCGGTTGCTGTAGGTGCTTCTCTCTCCACCACCGCACTTCAAGCTCTATACTGGACATGACTATCCTCCGGAACATCCAGGCCCAGAGCCAATGCCGCGCGCCACGGTGGCCACTCAACTGAACAGCAATAAGCGTCTCAGACGGAGGGCGGTTCAGGAGGGATTTATGCAACGGCGTTGATGGTGGGACTTTATTTTTGAGGAGTCAAGTCTCTTACATCAGGCGCTATAGGATCACATCTTACTTCGGAGACTAGATGGGAGCTAGAGGATATTTTTATAGATGCCCGTGGAACTGCCTGAGATCCTATATCGAGGTTTTCTCGCTGCACTATAAGATACGTGGTAATTTTGATGTAATGATGAGCTTGACTTTTTTTTGCAGCTCTACAGAATACCCTACATAATATAAATTGGTCTTGTAATGTCTGTCGAAAATGGTTTTTATCTAGTTTCTCAAATTATCTTCTCCTCTTTTTGCTCTAAATTACTAAATACTACTACTTGGATATTATTCTCAATACACTCAACATGAAAAAAAAAAAAAAAAAAATCTCGTGCAGAAACAAAACAGCGTTCCCAAAGTTGGGTGATCTCTAACCATTGATACCTTTCGTGTACATCAACACACCATAAGGCTCGTTTGCTCATCATCTAGACACTAGCAACCTAGGTTAGAAGCAAAAAGGAGTACATGTCTCGCTCGAGAACGTAATCCGTCCAATTATATGGCGTGTGGTCGATCTCATCGGTACAGAAATCGGCAAAGATATTCAGTTCCACCGGTCCGTCAGAAACTGGTCCCGCATCGAAATTCAGGGTTTCACCGGCTTCGCAGACAAGAATAGTACACGTGGAGCTTTGAGTGCCGGAATAAACTTGGCCACAGGCGCTTAATGTCCAGGCGTTGGTCAGGAGAGGAAGAGTGGCACTAGCAGCCACGAGCAGGGTGGTGGGAAAGTTCTTCATTTTCAACATTGAGGTTATGGTTCTTGGTATTTATTCTCCTGAACAATGAGAGAGGAATGGAGTGATTTGGATACTCTGGTTAACGTTCTGCGATGATATTTTGCTGGAAATAAGCAGTGATTGAAGGTTTGCAAGATTCTGCTCTCCACACCAGGGAAGATATCCGGAGGCGTAGCTAGCTCTTTATAGCATACCCTGATCGAGGAACTTGAGTAAGCCGCACGATAACGTACACAAATGGTGAGTTGTCATTTCAGGCAACTAAGATACTTCGTTGTCCAATTAAGCATAGTCGAAATATCACCACGTCAAAGCCCTCCTGTAGTGTAATAACCTATGAACAAAGCAGATGATGGGGCGCCTCTCTCTCCTACAAATGAACTGGGCTGAGCAGTGGAACTGTCTTAGAATCCACTCCAATCAAATCAAACCGTCATCTTCGGCTTTCATGCAGGTCTCGTTTTTGTCTTGGACGATCCATCTCGGGTCTGCAGATCATCTTACGTGAGAATTGAAATCTGACTGTTGTTCGCCGAATGGTTATAGCTTATGATCCCCCATTCATTGATCCGTAGGAGAATTACGGGTAGATTTTTCAATTACTCGCCAACCGTGAAAGAACTATGGGTTGCGACGTCTCCGTGGAATTCCAAATGCAATAGACAATAGGATGGCCGGTTTTGTATCTCAGCCCAGGAAGACTCATTGAGCCAGGTCGAGATGACGGTGAGAGAGGGGACTGAGTGTTTACTAGAAAGAGTTCTACCTCTGCGCGACACTCTTACGGGCCTACTCCTAGCAGGAAGCGGCAATGTATTTTCTTTGAAAGTGGTTTTAAAGAATTACTTCATCTTACTGGCTCTCTCACAACTCCATCAAAACCAAGATAAATCTTATTTCTTGGCGAGAGAAGTATACCGGTGGGGCAAGTATCATCATATAGCTGCATATAGTTTATTAATAGCATAAAAATGTAACATTATATTTCTCTTGGTGGTATCTTGTCTAGGAAAGATCCCCAAGTGGTAGAGATATAAATATTTTTCGGGCCTTAAGCGGGAAGCGAGCTAACTTATTAGGTATTACATTTTTCTTAGTGATTATTTGATCATCAAAGTACCCAGGAAATAACGGTTTCATGTTTAGAATAATAACCTAGAGGTATTTAAGATTAGATTATTATTTTTGTTTAGTACTGGGTATTGGTGTGGGCCAGTTCTCGTGCAAGATCGGACACATGGGAGGAGAAAAGGTTAGGTAAAGTATGGAGAGGGAATTGAGTCTTATTGCTAACTACTCTCAGCCGCTACCTCTGAAGTTCGGGCTTGTCATCGTATTCTGCATGGCAAAGAACAAAGGGAAACCAAGACTTATACTCTCCTCCCCCCAAACCCGTAGGATGGGAGACGCTGTTCCGCCCACGTCACTTCTTTTTAGGGGCCCCATTACCAGCATCGCAGAGTCCACTACCTCCGGTGTTGCAGTACCAGTGCCAGTTGTCATCCTCGTAGTTGATTGTGCCGTAATCGTCCCAGAATCCGCCCAGCTGGTTGGTGTGAACATATTCAAGCTCGTCACAGGACTGGACCCCGGATATCGCGACGGCATCGAGCCCCTCGCTGGTGGCCTGGCTCCAAGCCTGATCTGCCGTATCTCCTTTGCCAACCTGGCAAAAGGGTGATTCATAAACACCACCCTCACCCGTGTTGGTAAAGTAGCTCATGTCTGCCGTGGCAAGCCACAAGGCTTGAGTGCCTGTTGCTGCCAAAAGGGCAAGTGGAAGGTACTTGGATAGCATCTTTTAAATAGGGCATTAGCGTCTGTCTGACAAAATAAAATCCGCCCGTCAAGGTTACAGGCTAGAGAGTACCGAGCTTACATTGCGATATTTGAATGAACACTGGCAACAATGTGCTTGCCCGCGACTGAAGGAGGTGGTATTCCGGGTCTGGTAGGGAGGCAGTGCGAAGGGATGATAGAACACAAGGGGACCAGAGGGTTGTCAGGAGCTTAATATATCCTCGAGATCTGATGAGGTGAGTTGCCCTAAAGGCCTCTTTTTCCTAGCTTGATTAAAAGGGTGGCTCTTGTTGTGCATCTTCTGAGTCGTCTATCACGAGGAGAGAAGTTTTCCAAGAATAGCAGCACATGGACGCGTTATTTTCACGAGTTACCTATGGGAAGTGAGGCTACTAGATGCTATTGTGGATGCCAATTACATACTTGAGAATATATTAAAAGCTGCACCAATTACATCCTCTGTCACCAAGTGAAGAAACTGAATAAGCTCTTTACGAAGTCTTGGTCATCATTGGCGAAGGTTACATCTTTCGGCCCCATGCGCCACTCCGTCTCTAGAAAACCTGTTATCCTTCACCGGGGAGTAACTAGTCGGTACAAGACATGAATCACCCCCATACAGGGGGCTCGAGAAAGCTGTCAGTGGAAGACGGGGCAAGCTCTCCATTAGTGCAATGGGGCCTTTTGGCGTGGCTTATGAAAGCATCGTGTAATCGGGAGGGAGCTAAATCTAAGCGACCTGGAACCACCTAAATTGACGAGGGTAATTGGCGCAATATGATCGGGAACTCAGTAGGCGCAAATGGCGTTGTTTTCGCCCCTAATTTGAGTGGGTACGTAGAGATGCCCTTGGGGTTTACTGGGGAGAAAGTGTTTCCTTTGTTTCGAAAATGATCGAGTCCGCGATCTTCTCGGCTAACATATCTGGAAGGGTTGGGTTAGGCTTAACTCTCGCTTGGGAAATACAAGGATAGTTTAGTCGGTTGAAACTCACAAACGGTGCTCTGAGGATGTCCTGGGGGTAGCAGTGCAAACGAGCTGGCATCGACGACACGCAGCTTGTCAACCCCATATACTCGCGCGGAACTATCAACCACAGCCATTGGGTCATTCGGCCGGCCCATTTTACATGTACAGGCTGGATGCCAAATTGGAATAATCGACTGGCGGAGATACTGGATTATCTTTTCATCGGTGTCGTCTTCGTGCGTCGGAAGGGATACGTTGCTGATCCGTATGGACTGGAGGGGTAAGCTCTGCCAGATTTCTTGTAGTCGACGGTACAGCGAAAGAGCGACCTCTACGTCGGTATTAGTGGTCAGCCAGCCGGGGTTTACGATAGGACGATCGGTTGTTGAATCGCTACGAATGGTGACGTTTCCCCGCGAGGTCGGCGCCACCAAGACGCCAAAAATTGAGGCATATTGGTAGCCATCGGTGGGTTGATCAAGAATTGGCGAGCTCAGGTTTCCGACGTAAGCGTTGCCTACCAGATACTCGACCTCTGGCCAATCGTCGGGCAACTGGGAGAGATCATTCCGCGTGGTTTCGGAAAGATTGCTTCGATATGACGATGGAAGCTTCTCCCATCCCAGCAACTCGGGAGCATTGGCCCAGATGCCGTCATTGGCTAGAGCGTATCGTGCAGTCTCCTCCACAAAATAGACAGGATCAGTAATGAATCGTGTATCAGTACCCAAATTCACCCGATATGACGGTGAAAAGAATGGGTGATCCCACATGTTCTGTCCAACCCCAGGAAGGTCTGACACGATCGGAATTCCCAATCCCTCAAGAGTTTCCCTCGGTCCGATCCCAGACACCATGAGGAGCTGGGGAGAATGAAAGGCACCAGCACATAGAATAACTTCTTTCCTGGAGGCAATATGATATTGCAACCCGGCCGTTTCCACAATTATTCCCGTGGCCTGTTTGTTTTTATCGAAGCGGACCTTCTTCACAAGGGTCCCTTGATATAACTCCATGTTTGCTGCCCCTTCTGGTCGTTTGAGAAAGGCCTCCGAGCTACTCCGGCTCTCGTCCCTTGGGTTGATGGTAGAGGCACTGTACTGGGTTCCCAAAAGCTGGCCACTGTTGAAATCCATCGCGTCGCCTATTCCTACAGCTTGGAGAGCAGCCTTCACCCAGGTAGCGAAGGGGCTAACATAGTTGGTGTAGGAAACGTGCACAGGACCCGAATATTCTGTGTCGAAAGCATCAGCACGGTACAGCGTGGTCGCATTCCGGAGCCGTTTGGTGGTATCTGGGGGTGTGAATGTGATTGATTTTTTAAAGTATGGTAGGATCTTCTCCCATCGGTAACTATCATCCCCCACTAGATTGGCCCATTTCTCGTAGGAGCCGCTTGATCCTCTGGTTACAAGGTATGAGTTTTCGTCCCATCCATAAACACGCCTAGGGCTGGGGAATCTAAACAAACCTCTGATATATCATGGCATTCAATGCGGATCTATATATGCGTTAGGGATGAGGAAGGAGGGTTCTAAGTTTGATCAAACTAACGATCTACATACGAGCCTCCGAAACATCTGCCTTGCGCGTAGTGTAATCGGCGTCGATCTGCACCGGCTTGTAGGAGCGTAACAATGCCCCAGTCAGCGGGATTATTCACGTTCCTGGGATCAGTCCCGATTATTGCGCCATATCCATCAGGCGCTGTCGACAACAGAGGCTCTGAAATCTCATGGAAGACACCAGCTTCAACAATGGCAACAGAAAACCCAGATTCCGCGAGACGGCTTCCAATCGTATTTCCCGATGTGCCACCACCAATAATCACGTAGTCATAGGTATGTTCCCGTCCAACGATGCTGGAGACCGAGCTTAGAGCCCCTTTCACCGTGGGTAGTCCAGCTTTGAGAAGATCTATGTATGGTTGGAATAAAGCACATGCGGAGACGGGGAGGTAGAAGAGAATCACATGAGAATATTTCATATTGGCATGGGACTGGGATATTGCTTCTATCTGGTTGGCGATGTAGAAGGCGAGGCTTGTATACTACAAGATTGTTTCCGGCCTGCTTGGAGGGAAGAGTAAGAGCTAAAGCTAATGGGCATGATAGCTAAGATAAATATAAAGTTTGGCAATTGAAGATCCTGGTAGGATTTACGGAGGCCAGACTACCTAAAAAGGATAATGCTAAGGTGGGAACAGTTTCAAGCACATGCAGGAATTCAATGGGCAGGAAACCATTTTGGAGAATGCCGGAGGGTTCTGCAGGACAGGTATTTCGCCCCTTGCAGGGAGCGGAAAGATAATTAAATCGAACTTTATTTTCTCCTTTCTAATAATAAGGAGATAGTCCGATCTCGTCAATGCGGGTCCCAAATTGTGATAGGGTTCAGTGTCCAATCCATAATCGTTTGGCTTTAGATATATCTAGTACACTGCTGTTTGGCTTTAGATCTATCTATCTGGTACTCCCCCGATCCTTTTGAATCTACACCTGGCTCACAATTTCTAAGCTTATAAATTGGTAATCCAATCCAACCACAAAACAAGACCCAGCGTCATGGCTACTCCGCCGCATATTCATTTACGCAACTTGAATGGTTCGTGGGTAACTGTATGTCCCTGCCTATACGACCTAGAACACGCGCAAATTCGTATCCGGAATGGAAGAAGCTGACTTGAGTGTTAAAATAGGATCAAGGGCTCTCGAGTGATACCGGGCCCCCTCTAAAACTGGTAAGAAGCATAGCCATTGTCGACCCGGGGGGTGGGGGAGAAGAATGTAGCTAATGAGACATGTCCATGCTGCTGGTAGCAAGGTATAAGTCTTTTTGTGCGTAAAGCTATTGGATATATTAAACCGATCCAAGATATGAAAATGTATCGTGTTTCCGATGCAAAGGGCCAATTGACTATTACTCGGATTGAGGCTATAATAAGCTCAGGTGGGATGGTTCCAAGCATCTGCGAGACGCGAGACCTTACGTGGGAGCCGATCCAACACAAGGATTTCCTCTTTGGATCCCTTAAATTGCGCACCCGTCGAATTCACGGCTCGCCTGACGAGGACGGACGCGTACTCCCTGATATTGTTCCCTTCACAAAGATCCCAGACCCAACGATTGGAAAATATCTGAGGGGTGAAATTTGTCCCCAGGGGAACCCAGGAGAGGGATTTCTGGTAGAAGATGTAGAAACAATCGATTTTCTCCCCAAAAGGGGTGAGTGGATTCATGCCTTCGATGTGCACAAGGATTGGACTGCTGAGCAGGTTCGTTGCATGCTCCTAAAGATTTCATCATGTCATGGCTCCTGGTTCGGATCTCTGATTCCGGTTAACTGACGGCAACTTTCCTAGGTCTGGGGATTCGAAAACATTGATTGCCAGCGCAAATTGACTAGGCGATATGTTGTCGCCACCGAAAGGGGAGAATATGTGTTGGGTCGGACAGTATACTCATACATGGGAAGTTCCACACTCTAGCTATGATCTGGGACTAGGACTAGGTTATGGAGATAAAATTCACATGTAAAATGTGAAGTGCTATGAATACTATGAAACAGCAATTGAGGCTTTGTCTAATATAGGAACCAAGTAGGTTAGTCGTGGAGTGTCTGATCGCTGTCGCGGTTTTGGTCTATGCTGTACTCTTTTGTCAGAAGGCTGAAAATTCCTGCCACGGCTGTACACACGCAGCAAAAAATCCACACATCCCGGAGACTATTTGTATAGACCTGTCTGAGAGATTCCTTCACCGGCCCGGGTTGTAGCTGATGCATTCTGCTCACCATAATTTCCGCCTTTTCGCTAAGTTCGTGGGCTAGCGGAGCTAATGTGGGATGCGCGAGTAGGTTATCGAACATACGGTTTTGAAAAATCACCCCACCTATGGCCACCCCCAAGGCCTGACCAAATGCGCGAAAGAAGCTGAACAAGGCGGTGGCTGTCACGACTGACCGACTATCAGAACAAGCTTGGATCGCGTAGGCAACACTGGTGACAAGTGCTCCGAGGCCTAGCCCGGGAATTGCGATCAGGAACACCCAGGTAGCCACTGGAGTATTGGCATCGAGATAACACATGATTCCAAACCCAAGAGTAGCAATGGCCCAGGAAACCCATATAGTTAAGCGATATCGGCCCCAAAATACCGAAACCACCCCAGCGATGCAGGCACTGGGGCAGATTGCACACGCTAGGGGGAGGGCAGCTACTCCTGCCATAAGAGGCGTGAAACCTTGCACTGCCTCGGAATAAATGGGAAGGTAGTACAAAATACACCACAGAGTAAGCCCGTGTAGAGTTGCTCCAATGTAGCTCACTAGTAGGGAGCGATTCTCTAATCCCTTGATCTGGAGGAGAGGAGCTGTCGACACACGGGCCTCATAAACGAAGAGAATAACGACACCTAGCAATCCTAGGACGAGGGGAAGTAGTGTCTGCCAGCTGCTCCATTTATACATGACACCTCCCCAGCTCACTCCAATTAGGAACGATCCAACACTGCCGACGAATAGCACTAGCCCAACGGTGTCAAAGTTTTTGAGCTTCTCCCGCCGCTCTGTAACATCGATTTTGATCTTGAGAAACCGCACAATGAGCGGAATTGAGATGGCAGCGAAGGGAATGTTGATGTAGAAGATCCACCTCTATCACGGGGCGTTAGTTAGCCCTCGAGCAGATATGCAGGATATTGTCTTTTGGAACGTACCCAGCTGGCGTTAGTGGCAAAGCCGCCACCCAGGATAGGACCTACGACGGATCCAACACTCCACATAGCACCCAGCACACCCCAGTATATACCTCTATACCGGAAGGGAACCATATCAGTGACTGATATTTCACTCAAGGCGATAATGCCGCCACCGCCTGTCCCCTGGATGGAACGACCGACCAGCATTTGACTGTAGTTGACGGATGTACCACAGATAATGGTACCAACTAGGAAGGGGATGACGGCCATGATCATGAGAAATTGGCGACCAAAAGCATCTGATAACGAGGTATAGACCAGTTGAAAACCTAATATTCCATGCTTAGCACTTAGCCTCATCTATTTTTAAACGCAATGCGTAGTTCATAAATCGTACAGGAAGAACAAAGAACAAAAGACGTTCCACTCCAGAAGGCTTCAATCGCGGAGCCACCTAAATCCTGCGACACCACCTATTCAAACTTAGTCGTTAAAGCAAACCTCTTATTGATACAGAGGGTACTCAACTGTAAGCGCTATGGAGAGGGAGGCCGCCTCCAGCGCAACCATCACGGTCAATACGCAGAGGGGAGAAAATGCAAGCAGAACCTGGCTATCAACAAGAAAGCTAGATTTGCGTTCCTCGTTATGACGGCTGTCCTTTCTGTGTCGCATTCTGTTGGCGGTTTCGTTGATATTTTGGGGGGTGTCCATCGTTGTCACGAAATGTTTGTACACTCATGAAATCCAGCCTTTGTCCTTCCGTGGGAGGAGATAGTAGGGGTAGATGTTAATCACGAGAAACTAGAGTATGATCCGCTTTATTGCGCTTGTCCACAATTCGGCAAGGAGAGGGAACCTTAAGGTGAAAGGTTAAGTGGAATGCCCAGCGAGAATCGATCGGCGGGCTCATGCAAGGGCGTCCAACCTAGGGGCTCCATTGGAATATGCATTGTTATGCAGAGTCTGACTAGTAGTAGGATTAGCCGATAATGACTGGAGGTGGCGAACAGTGTGGGGAGTGTGTGTCCTTCAAAAGGAAAAAATGATACGAAGCAGGCCGTTACTTGAGCGTTCCATGGGCAGTTTATTCCTCTTGTTTCTCGCACTATAGCATCCTAGTTATGTGGGAATATTATGATGACAAGTGTATCCTTCTAACGGGTGGCTCAGGGTTCCTGGGAACAGCGATTGTCTATCGCCTACTCTCCAAGACACGCCCCCGAAGGATCTTTCTCTTGTGCAGGGGAGGTGAAAGGTTCGAAGTGCTATTCCAATGCTGCAGAAGAGAAATTTTAGCTAACCAAACGCTGATAGCCGATTAAGACGACGTTGGGAGAAGGCGCTTGGAGAATCCAAAGTTGCTTGGTTATTTCATTTTAACACCTTGACGGTGCTCAGTGGAGATATTCAGCTACCACACCTTGGGCTTCAGGCAGGAACCCAAGCTGATCTGCAAAAAGATGTCAATATCGTGATCCATGCCGCATCCACGATCGGCCTCAAAGACTCACTGGTGAAGGTACAAGGAAGCATAATTGCGCCGAGTGAGTCACTTGCTCGCTTTGCACTCTCATTCGACCAACTCGACCGATTCGTCTACATATCGACGGCCTTTGCAAACACCCACCTCTATAAAGCTACCGAAACACCGGAAACAGAGGTGGAAGAAAAGATCTATCCGCTCCTTGGCGAGGGGAAACTTGGTGCCAGCACTCTAAGCAGCGCCAAGGATGCAATGGCAGAAATCAGTGACTATGGCAGCTCGGCTGAATATCGCATGCACGATTTCCCCTGGCCATATGCATACGCAAAGCATCTCGCGGAACGTCTGATTTTGGATCTCTTCACCAATTCAGGACAGGAAGCGAAGGTACTGATCATTCGACCCTCTGTTATCGGACCTGCAGAGCAGTACCCTATGCCTGGATATGCTGTCCCTCTCTCGACGCCCTCAACTGCCTTGGCTGCAGCGATGGTCGTGACCCCCACTTTTAGTGTCCTTGTTCCCTCAAGATGCGTTGACCCATCTGAGCAGGCTACCATCGACGAGGTCCCAGTTGACGTTGTAGTAGACCGGCTGTTAGCCCATCTCGCCTATGACACGAGAGGATGTGTTCATGCCGTTGGGGGGAAACACGGTCGTCTGAACTTTAGGCAGTTCTGGACGGCTGCGATGGCATTACGAAGACTCCCGTGGGCGCTCAAGGTCGTCTGGTCATCCACAGTAGATTGGCATTCTCCTAAACTCCACCCCGTCCTTCGTCTCTATGTGATTCTTGGAACAGCCTTCCTCTTTCGGGAGACGAAGACGGAGGAGCTCTGGGGACGACTACATCCGGAACAGCAGCGAGACTTGGTTCTCTTCAAGCAAGCGACTCCGAATTCGTACAACCTGCTCCCCCGGAGAGATCATATACGTTATCTGATCCAGCTTTTTGCGAGGAAAAGCATGTGGCCGGCATGGCTTCTAGTACGTCTTTGTCGTTGAGCGGTCGAGAATAAGGGGGGTGCTGGTAGGGTGTGGAAAAAATAGAGGACGAGTCTATTCGCCGGTAGAACTAGTTAATAAAGGAAAGTGTTTTTATGTTATTTCATCTAATGCTTTATTTATACTAGGTATATAGTATCAGAAGTGATATAAGAGAATGATTGGAAACTTAGGTTGTTCCATTGCGATTTTATTTCACAGCTCGATGAAAAATTTCAAACAGACAAATAGAAATGACATTTAGGGAGAAGGTACATGCGCGGGGCGTCACAGTTCATCCGTACAGGTGTGAAAGGGCAAAAGAAAACATTAGGAAGCCTTAGTTCACAAGAACAGTTCACTACTGGGTTTTCTGCTTGGAAAGGGAGGAGTAGGCATCACTAAAAAACTTAGCGAAGAAGTGAGTAAGAGGAACGAGATATCCAATTGTCAACAGAATTGCAAAGAGCTGGCCACTGTTCTGCAGACAGGAAACGTGCCGAACCACCATATTTTCATCCAACGACAACTGCTCTTCGAAAGCATAACTCGCTAGCGACAGGTCTCGCGGTATGTCATAAGCGAGGAACGTAAAGAAGAGAGCCAAGCTGCCTCCGATGATAAATTGTGCAATTTGAATCATGGTTAGCGCACGCTTGAGTCTTGGAGGGATGGAGACCCGTAAGGTAGCCAGGAAATAATAGAGATACTAGACGAGGAATTTAGCAACGAAATCTTTGACAATGGGAAAAACCATGAAATCCTTGTTACCATAAGTGAGTGAACTCCAGTATTGAATATCATAGCAACAAAGGCCGGGGGAGTCCGATAGACGAGCCCAGCCCAGGTGCAAACAATGACTCCGGCATGGTGATAGGTCTGAAGGAAAGAGACTTGCTTTCCTTTGACTACTAAAAGCAGGGTATCTATGATTTCGTAGAACTTGGATGCATAAAAAATCCAGAGGTAATAGTGGATCCCTCCCTCCCATAACGAGGTCGATGTCAATAGTTCTGGTTGAGCCGAGTTTCCGGTGCGTATGGAGTGTGAGATATTTACATCGGCACCGCGATCGGGCTGGCATAAGATGTCCGCTACATGGGCAAGGTAGGGAGAACGCGTCGGTGGGGGAAGTGAAGATCTGACTGTGAGGCAAATGCCCATGAACGCCCACATTGAGAAAACAGTCAGGCCAGCATTATGCAGCAAGGTGAAGACACGAAAAGCCCGTGTTTTGCTGAGTGGCCAGTAGCGAAAGCCACGCCGGCGGTTGACACCATTGCAGGTCCAAACGATAAGGATGTAGACAATTGCAGTCAACAGAGGCGTTCTGATATTCAAAGAATAATCGTAGAGGATCGGGGGTATGGGTATGGCTCGGTCCCATGAGAACTTGGATAGCGACGCAGGCCTAGTATAGGAAGGGGGGAGATCCGGGGGAAATTGAAAGACTCGGCTATCCGGCCACCCGAAATACAGTGACACACTTGTCGCTTCCATGGCTGCTACTGGGTGATTAATTGGGAAGTGTGTTCTTCTTTCATGCGGCTGCTATATATGCAAGTAGGATAGAAATGTAGGGATCACTCATGGGGATCATCAAGATGCTAGTACTGTAGGGATGCTAACAGTCTTTCGATTCATGGCGATTGCATCTCAGTGGCGATATATACCCTTGCTTCAAAGGTCCACCCATCTAATGGTTGAGGTTGGAATATTGCTCCACACTATTGAATAGAGACAGCTTTGTTCATCGTACATCCAATATGAGCAATCATTTTCGAGATCTCAGCAGTTCAAACGGTCGATCATGAACAGATAATAAACTTTCAAACTTATGCGAGGGATGAAATGCCTCAGCCATAAATGACTCACAAGGACGGGGGGATATTGGTGACAAAGAATGGAGGGAGATTTAGAGGATGTGCATCTTTATTACCTCCAGAAGCTTTGTCCTGGAAATAAGGACGAAACAACAGATTCACCCTCCCAATATCATACAACATATCATCTGGGTCCTATCATCAATACAGCCTCACAATCCAGCCCTTCACGTTCTTGATCATGCAATTTCTGTACCTTACAGCAGTGTGTGCAATTGTTCTCTTGTGCTTTAGGTTGTACAGCACCTACCAGCATGAGAAACGTGCCCGAGGGATGGGCTGTATGCCGCCAGTCATCCTTCCTCTCAATATTTTTGGGCTGCAGGACTTTATTCAGCTTTGCCGTGCTGTCAAGGAGAAGCGATGGATGGAGTATATTGCATTCCATCATCGTATTCATGGTCACACCTTCGAGTTCAGTATGTTAAATCAAAAAATCATTTGCTCCGTTGCACCGCAGAATTTGAAGGCTATCCTTGCCACCCGGTTCTCAGACTATGGATTAGGCCTGCGACCCAAGCAATTCAGCCCCTTGCTTGGTAAAGGAATTTTTACGCAAGACGGCGATAGCTGGGCCCACGCACGGGGGCTTCTCAGACCTCAGTTTACAAGAACTCAAGTTGCCGATATTGGCATGCTTGCAGATCATGTTACCTCCATGATATCCTTGATACCAAAGGATGGGTCTCCCTTCGATATTCAGCCTCTCTTCTTCCAATTGACTCTGAGCTCTGCGACCAAGTTGCTCCTGGGTAAGTCCACCGGCACCCTAGCGGCCCAGGAATTGAGGAAGGATCCCATGGAATTTGGCAACGCCTTTGACATAGCGCAGGATTACCTTGCGGCGCGCAGCAGGGCTCAAAGTCTATACTGGCTAGTTAGCCCCCCAAAGTTTCGAAGGGCCGTACGCCACGTCCATCAGGTCGTCGATCAGTACGTGCAGCTGAGTATCAACCAAGCCAATAGGAGGAGTTGTGATCTGCAGGTGGCGGAACGGTACATATTTTTAGACGCCCTCGCTAGGCAAAGTCAAGATCCTAAGGTCTTACGGGACAACCTGCTGAACGTTCTCCTTGCGGGGAGGGACACGACCGCCAGCCTCCTGAGCTCAACAATTTACTATCTTGCTCGCCATCCGAATGTTTGGGCCAGGCTCCGACGAGAAATTGTGAAAAACTTTGGTACTTCCTCGCAGCCAGTTGGTGAGATCACGCACGCTAAGTTGAAAGACATCCCTTACTTGCGATATGTCCTAAATGAAGGTATTTCTTGGTCGTGACTTCGCACGAGGGGAGTGCTCGACTGACTGGTCATCATAGTTCTGCGTCTCCTACCCCCCGTCCCGCTCAACTTCCGGGTTGCCATCCGAGACACTTCACTACCCGCTGGCGGTGGGCAGGATGGAACGCATCCAATTTATGTGCCTGAGGGTACTTTGATTGCTTATAGTGTGTATACCATGCATCGGCGGGTGGAGCTGTGGGGTCCAGATGCTGAGCAATTTCGGCCTGAGAGATGGGAAGAAAACGGGAAAAGGGGGTGGGAGTATCTTCCCTTCAACGGTGGCCCCCGTATTTGTATTGGTCGTGAGTTAATATCCGTCGTGTTTTGGGTTTCTTGGTGGGAATGGCTAACTCCGCGACTCCATTCAATCCCATTTCTAGAACAATACGCCTTGACGGAAGCTAGCTATACCATTGTCCGGTTACTGCAGGAATTTGATTCTTTAAAGTCTGCCGATAAGGAAAATACTACGAAAGGACCGGTACTAAGGGTCAATCTAACCCTCTCCCATGATGAGGGCGTATGGGTTGGGCTGTCATCTTCACAAACTGCTAGAGGGGATTATGTAGGAGCGACGCCTTAGAATACCAACTCACGTGGTTAGAATAGGTCAACTCTACAAGCTAGCAATTCCAACATTCATACCAAGAAGTCAGTAAATACATTCTACCTAAAATCCTGTCACTCCACAGGAGATTTTCATTATTGAATTGGCCCCCTTTTGAACGACTTATATCAACCTGGAGCAACCATCGATGCCTGAAAGTTTAATAATATATAAAAAGCCACTTGACGCCCTGGTGAGACATTATGTCATCTAGCTTTTTCTTGGAGTCTAGCAATTAGAGTGGGTCTCTAGCGTCAAGGAGAATCTACTGCACTTCTGATCGCGAATAAGTAGAGATGTGACACATCGCCCTGCAAGTTAACCCGTTCTTGGGTAAAATGCAATAATAATAGGTATCAGTGCATTTTCCATCCATGCCAGGTATCTACCTGCATATGAGACATGCTAGCATATGAGATCTACCAGCATATAAGATTTACCTGCATCTGAGGAAAATTGACTAGGACAATTGTGGAATATGTAGGTCATTATAGGTACCAATATAAATACTTCCAAGTCAACACTGAAAGTGGACCACCTCATTTGAATACTGACATTCGTGGAGCAGCACATTGATTTTCAAGACACCAGCTATCAGTTAATCGATACCATCAGTTTCACATTTCGGATTTCAACATGAGATTCCTACTTTTCCTCCTCGCTTGTACAACCACTGTTGTATTCTGCGCCCCAAATGGGCACAATGCGGCCGACGCTCAGCCACAGGTATGCCTACGTTCTTCCGGTAATATTATACCCTGGAAATGTGCCTAACATTGTAACTCTCACAGAAAGTATGCGAATTTTCTTTCCTCGACGATGATAGATCTAATGATTACTGACATGTCGGCCAAACTAGCTTGTAGGTGATTATGGTGTATTGCATTTACTAAAAATATCTAGCATAGTGCTAAGGGTCTTATATTACACAGGCTGTAAGTTTAATTAATTCACGAGGTCGAATATACTTGCTCTGATGGCTAACATGCAGTACAGGGTGTAAGTGGCAGTACGCCAAGATAGGTCGTCCCCAGCTACGCTAACTAGTTATTCTAGTTTGTGAGTAATTCCCATCCCGGAGATCATATACATGGTAAGAATTTGCAGTTCACGTACTGAGAGTATTGGGAAAGGGAGTAAGTGATCTGGGCATCTCTTCCGCCATTATAGAAGGCTAATCAATGCTAGCTTGTGAGTGCTCTCTTCTTAGCGAACCAAGGGCAAGCAGCATCATTGGGCTCTAACCTCAGTTGGATTCGTATAATTTAGGATGTGAGAAAGAACCTTCGATGCAGTAAAGATAGTGGCGATGATACTAACAGAGCGTTTTAGTTGGTAAGACAGTCAGATCCATCGATATCCTAACAAGGTGACATACAAAAGTCATAGTCTAAGCCAAAACAATAGGATGTAAGTGTCCTCATAAATTCTAGTAGTTCCTTGTCTCTATACTAACTTGAGTGTATTCTCAAGGTTGTACGTGTTACACCCATTCATTGGTATCTGTGGTTAATTTATTATTGACTATCACAATCAACTATTAGCTTGTGAGTACGAATCCTCAGAAATATTTTTAACGATATAGCCTAATGTATTTCTAGGGTGTGAGTAGAAGTACAATTGCATAGAACTTGAGAAAGACAGTATCGTTTACAGGGTTATTACTGACGCAAACTTATTGATAGCTGGTAGGCCATGCCATTAAGTCCCCATAATGCCACTTACTGATGTCTGTCATAGAGTGTAAGTTGCCACCACATTATGCGCCGCCCCGGCAAAGTTGACCATAGGCTCATCTCCTAATCGATTTTCATATCAGGTGGTAAGTTATGAGAACATGCTCTTAGTCTATGCGATAATAGCGAAGTATGACTGATGCCCTGAAATAGGAGGTAAGTTACGTCAAGTTTATTGCAACCAAGTTTCCGTGACGGGAAATGTTAGATATTGAGGACTCTTTTGGGAAAATCAGGATGTAAGTCTCGTGAAACATTTGATGTGGACAGCTAATAATTTGGTGTATAGCACGTGAGTCACTAGCCATGCATTCCGAAATATGCTCATATATCCTATTAATTTAATGCTAAATACAAATTGCAATGCAGAAGGTTGCTACCTCCCCCTCCTCCCCCCGGCCTGGGGTTAGTTTAGATATATTTGAGGAAGGGCTAACCCTATTAATTTGCAAATATAACAGAAGGTGAGTGTCATGGAATAGCGCTCCAATTATTGAGAGTTTTAAACAGTACGTATTAATATTGTAAACCAAAAGCTGGTACGTATTCCATACAACACAATTGAAATACTTGCGCGGCTAACCCTGATATGTAGGAGGTACGTTAATATTTGCATGAAAAAAAGGGCTATTATTCTCGTTGAAAACACCGCCTAATGGGAACTGCCGGACACGAACAGGCCCAAGGGATCCAAACCCCCCGCGATTAAAAGACGCCGAGAGAGGAGCCGCTGGAATTCAACATAGCCGGCGCACTAGAGTATGTGTCATACAAATATCAGTTCCTGGATACAAAACTAACTCTTTTCTTTTCTACAGATGCTACAAAGGCTATTTTGTGGTCCGAATCTAGTGGAATGTGAGAGGAGATGGAACGCGACAGGAAGTTTATAAAGAGTGCACGGGGGTCTGAGACGGGCGTTCCCCTCTTTCTACCCAACTGGCTCTTATGGGTGGGGATGTCTAGGGTGGTAGAAATTTGCGTACGGGTGAATCCATTCGCCCACTTGGGGACGGATTTCTAATTATTAAATATCATTGCACTTGAAATGGAACCTAGCTACGTTCCATATAGCTAGGGCAAACAGTACATGCTTCCAATAGTCCCTTCGCACAGGTAGTCCTCGGTTCTTTTCATCAAGATCAGAAAAGAAACGAAATGACATCAGTGTAATCCACCGAGAATTGTAGATTAAATAGAAATAGGTGGGGTTCATCTAAACAGTCTGGGTATCAGAGATATTGTGTTTGAAAGTGCCTTAAATGATACTGTCATAAAACCTCCTCTAGCTTTGATGATGGATACCAATGTAGAGGTAATGTGGGTCAACTATACGTGGGCAAAAGGGTTTTGAGGTTTCAAAGATATAATAAAGTTCATGAATATCTTTGTTTCTTTTTTTTTTTTCTCTTTTAGAAACCTTACTGCATCTGAAGTCCCAAGGGGGTATTTTTCGCGAGAGAAGGACCAGGCTCAATCCATTTTTTGTAGTCAAAATAATTGCCGCTGAAATATCGCGGAAGTTAGGGATCGCCGGTCTTTAGAGTCTACGGAAGTCCGGTCGTATATCCCATAACTGGTCGAATAGTCAAGTCCATCTGCCATATGTAGAATACGGAATGTTGAGGCTGTTGCTTCTGTTGTATTTACATTTATAGCTGAGTAGATGAGAAACAATGTCTTCTTCAACTCAGCTAAAGCTACTGGACTACATATATTTTTCTCTCGACCAATTCTGTGGCTGTGATTTCCTTTGTCCTTTTTTTTCTTATTTTCCCAAGTAGATAAACATTAACCACCCACGGAAGCCCAGGAAAGAGGAGGGAAAACGCCGTTCATGCCTCACTCTTCGAGTGTAGTGGAACAAACATGTAATTAAACTTGAACATTATACCAGAGTATCAAATAAGGTACCTAGGATCCTTCTCGCCGCGTTTGCTCAATTAAGATGGGCAGATGTTCGAAAATACTAAGATATTATACTTACTCGATAAAAATCATTACTCGCTGCATGTAGTGGCGCCAAACTTCGTATCATAGGGAAAGGAAGGGCCATTGTGATTAATGAAAGAAGCTTTGAGTGACCCCGGGCCTTATTTTCTCTAGCATTTGCACGAGCTCTCTGGTGACACGCTCCTGCGCAATTTGTCCATCAGCCGACGTCACAACCGAAGCCGGCGTTACGATGCTGCAATCTGAGAGATACTGGCCGTGCGCCTCTGCACCCTGCGAACAGGCATGAACTAACGTGCGGCTTCCAACCTCGGTCGATCGGGCGAGGAGCTTTTTAATCAGCCAAAACATGAATGTCGGTTGGTCGCGAGACAATTCAGACTGACACAGACCTGGATTCACGCAGTCGATGGTGACTGGGAACTCAGATGCCGGATGGTTCTTGGCGATTTGACGTATGACATACACTTCAAGTAGTTTTGAGATAGGGTACATGTCGTCCCACGATGCCTCTGCTGTTTTCCTGTCGTTGATGGTGTTGAAAATTTCGCCTTCTGGCGCATATTGCTGGGGGAACTTAGTGTGGCCATGTGTCTCGGAGGAAGTGATGGTAAAGACAGGTCGGACATTAAATCTGGTGGCAGTTTGCTTCATTTTCGGTATCACCAGAGCGCAGAGCAAGAAGGTAGAGACGACATTGACTGTGATACCGCACTCGTTGTCCTCGGCGAGGTGGTACTTCGAACGTGCAACCCCCGCATTTGCTAGGAAGATGTCAACCCGATCCAGATCGTTATTCACACGCCGGGCAAAGCTTTGGACACTCATATAGGAAGTCATATCGATTTGCCAGACTTGGATCACACCCTTTCCACAGTTTGTAGAGGCTTCGATCTCCTTCCTAGCCGCTTCTCCTTTCTCTAGGGTGCGGACCGCAAGGATCAAGCGACTTGCACCCAGACGAGCAAAGTGACGTGCCGCCTCCTTCCCGAGGCCCACATTGCTGCCCGTAACGATGACAGTTTTTCCAGCATAAGAGGCGGTGGGGTAGGGAAGAGACTTGAAGAGTTGGCTGTAGAGGAAGCCCATTGTACTAACGGAGAGGAACGAGGATGGGGAGGTAGTTGGTCCAGGAGAGACGAGGTAAAGGAGTAGACGAGAAGCGGAGAGCGAGAGAGATAGAGAGAGATAGAGAAATGGATAGCGGGAGAATAGATGGAGAAAGAAGGGGGGTGGGTGAACCTTGGAAGGAGTGTCACTGTGTGATGGACGGACGGAGAAAGGAGAATGGGCGGAGTTTGTGCTATCTCCGCGTCAGGTAGAATTGCGATCTTGACGGTTCGGGGAGTTGACTGTGGAAAGTATTGGCCAGAGGAAACTTGGATTGCATGGATGAACCTGGAAATTAAGTTAACTTGCCCAGTGGAGGGAACGAAATTGTATCCCAAATGACAACCAACGGTCGAGTTCTCCGTCATTTGACGTCATGCGTTCTCGCATCCCGTCAGCCCTCGCATTACTAGGCCAGAAACCTACCCTGGAGCTATGTAAGAGTTCAAATATTGAGGTAGTAGTTGTCAGATACTTCATTATAGCTTTCCATTACTAGGTGCGCTGAGACAGGGTAGCCTGCGTCGGTCTCCGATATGATGCTGCTATCTGGATTCTAGGCGACACAAGGAACTTTCTGATTTCCGCGAGCTCCAATAAGGGAGACCTCCCAATGGCGAAAGGGCCAGAATATATACGGATAAGATGTGATAGAAAAGACCAAGGGTCTACGTCGACCAAGGTATCCTCCTGCGAATCACCACTCTCCCCAGCTCACCATGTTTCCACCAATTCAAACCGCATTAACTGACTTGAAAGGCACCGCTACCTTCGTCGCGGACATTAACGATTTATACAAGGACTTTAACCCTGAAACCGGATTCACTAATGATGCATCACGCCTTCAGTTTGTCCAAGCGGCAGAAAAGCTTGCTATCGCGGCCCGCTATCCAGATGAGAACATCTTCTTCGCCGTGACTCGCATCACCCAAGCCGCCGCGGTGCAGATTGCCTGCTACCTGGATATCTTCAGCGCAGTTTCAGTCACGGAAGGAGCTACAATGAGTGGAGTTGAGATCGCATCTGTCGTCAGGGCTGATCCAGCCATGGTCGTGCGCATCATGCGTGCTCTTGTCTCTTGCCACATTTTCCGCGAGGAGGGGGAGGATCTATATTCGCATAATGCCTTTTCTCGTGCTTTCCTGGTTCTGGAGAGTCTTAGCATGTTCAGGGAGATCTACGACTTAGTCGCCAAGGGGGCATTCGCTCTCCCCGATTTCCTTTCCAGAACTGGTTGGAAGAACCCTGAAGATTACAACAACTCTGCCTTTCATCTTGGTGCACATACCCCCCTCGGCTTTTGGGAGTATCTTGAAGCCGATTCCAAAAAGCTGCAGGCCTTTAATAACGGCATGCGCTGCCAGGCTACAGTCAAGGAGTTTGAAAGCACGTACCCTTTCGAAGATGAACTCAACCAGGACATCATCGGAGACCAGGAGGTGGCTCTGGTGGATGTTGGTGGTGGCCGGGGACACGCTCTGGAGCGTATCAAGCAGAAGTTCCCCCATCTCAAGGGCCGACTTATTCTACAGGACCAACTGCCTGTCATAGAAGACGCGATCGCCGGCGGCTTGTCCCCCGAAATCGAGCCCCAAGTCGCGTCCTTTTTTGAGCCAAATCCTGTCAAGAATGCTCGAGCCTATTATTTTCGCCGTGTTCTACACGACTGGTCGGATCCAGTCTGTCGCCAAATTTTGGGTAATACAGTCGGTGCCATGGGACCACGAAGCAGAGTGTTAATTGCCGAATATGAGGTGCCAGCTCTATGCGCTCCCGCCAAATTGACGCTTCAAGACATTAACATGATGGGGATAGGGGGGACTGAGCGCACCGAGAAACAATGGTCAACCTTATTGGAATCGGTTGGTCTGAAATTGGTTGAAATGTGGCGTACCGAGGGGAGCAACTTTGTTGTCGTTGAGGGTCGCTTGAAGTAACAGCTGCCCGCCATCGCAAATCATTAGATATGCGCTGACCCTTGCCTTGCTTCTGCTCTTGTCGTACCTATAGTTTTGAAGCCTTAATGCAATCCGCTTTGATATTTTTTCTAGTCGAGAATTATATTCCCCTCCTGTGCATCATTCCATTCGTGCTGCTCTGATTTCATGATCCAGCAGTCATGCGTAGCAGTAATGGATGAGAATGTGCTAGTTACCATTAACCTCGAGTTGTTGTCCCGCTGTTGGAACACGCACTACCTTCTATGATAGCAAGTCACCGGAAGCGTAATACAAAAAATATCCAGGAGTTGATAAGTTGCTACGTTTTTTTTTTTTTTGACACCGGCTCCGCATTGTACACTTTCACGCAGAATAACAGCAGACTAGGGCCTCACATCGTGAAACCAGCCACTCGCGTCTCTTTTATGCACATCTAGCGAAGCAACCGGCAAAAGTCATAGTCGGGTACCAGGCCTCTAGAGAACTGTGTTAGCTCCGAATATCCGACAGTTCCGATTCGCATTCATTTCACACGTTTTGGTAAACTATGGGATCGAGCAAGAATTCGGAGTCCGATCGTCCCTCGGGACCAACGTAGCAAGGTGGGGATTAAAATTTTGCATGATTGTAATACCGATTCTTGGTATTTACGATCACAGATAACCCATCACAGGCGATATAATAAGAATTGAAATGTCCTACGATTCCTCATGTCTAGAAGGTAGAACATGTTGGTAGAAGGAGGCTCCTCCAAACAACCCTAGCTCGACGGGATTTTGTACACAATTTCGAGCAGGATGACAACGACCATGAGACAGACCACGAGCTCAGGTGACTCTATTCTAGTATGGGAAAATCTTTCAAAGGTGCTGCGCCCGCAAAATCAGGACGCAGAGTACTGGTGGTCCCTCACTGGTCGTCATCTTGCTGCTCTTGTTGAGGCCGCCGGCTACCCCATTGACCGGCAGCATGAGGTACTTCTCTTCCATTACCACCGGACAGTATGTGCTTCCATCTATTGTTCCTCTCGATATCAGTGCTGGATCGCAGTGGGCTCATGCTACTGGCTAACCGTTTCATAAGCTGCCATATATGGGGCCGGCGCTTCAGCCGGGGGATGATGGATGGAGGTCCCTCCTCGGCCTTGATGGGTCCCCCATCGAATATTCATGGAAATGGAATACCTGTACAAATGGCCCAAGTGTTCGTTATACTATGGAGCCCATTGGACAGTTTCCTGGCACAAGTATGGACCCGTTGAACCAACTGGCCTTGCGTGAGGTGCTCAACAGTCTAGCCAATACACCACCCAATGGACGCCTTGACCTTTCCTGGAGCAATCATTTCCTAGCCACACTTTACGACCACAACTATTCCAAATATATGGCACAGCGGCTCGCCACAACTGTCCAGATATCCGCTGAATTTTCCACGAAAGAAACGTCAATCAAAACCTACTTCTTTCCTTGCAAAGTTGGCCAGAACGGCTTGATGCCTATGGACCAGTGGGACGCCTCTCTCGACGAACTCGAACCTAATAATATTGCACGAGAGATACTCCGTCACTTCTTAAACACCAGCTTAAGGGGTCTTACTCCCTTCTCGATTGGAGTCGACAATGTTGCGAATTCCCGACTAAAATGGTATTTTCACACCCCACACACGAGCTTCGCTTCTGTAAAGGAAATCATGACCCTTGGCGGTCGTGTTCAGAGACTCGAAGGACAACTCTCCGACTTCAGAGAGCTTGTCTGTTCTCTCGTTGGTCTTCCTACAGATTTCCCTGAAGACGAAGACATTCCCCCGGCAGCATCCCTAAACCCGTCCCGGCTTGCGACGTTTGGCGACTTGGGGAAAATGCTGTCCGGATATCTTTACTACTTTGACATTGCCCCGGGGGCTTCCATCCCCGAAGTCAAGGTCTTCATTCCGACTCGATTTTATGCACACGACGATCTAACGCTGGCTGAGGGTATCATGCGCTGGATGCATGGTCGCGGGCGCGGAGACTACTGTGATCGTTATTTTCAAATGCTGCAGCACTTAAGTGATCATCGAAAGTTGCAAGACAGTAATGGATTACAGGCTTATGTTAGTTGTCTCTTCAAGGGGGAGGAGATCGATATCACGACATACTTGGCATCGGAGGCTTTCCACCCGAACCGCCTTGCCAGGTGGGAGAGATCCTTTAAAAGCTCCATGAGGCAATCTGGCAGTCCAGTTATTGTTATTTGAAGCTCAGTACGCTTTATTTATAGCGATGGGGCTGCTTTTAAAGCATGACTAGATTCATGCTCCTCTACCTCATAGCACCAGCTCTAGAATCTTTGTTCAACACGATATATTCATGGTTATAGACCCTCATCATCTTCGGGGGTCATACTTTTCTCATATTCTAGTACACGCATGCTATAGAGTATTCATCGCTTTTGATTCTGTTCTCAAAAGCTCATCTTCCCGTATACCTTTGGGTAGTGTTTAGTGATGTCTAAGCGACAATCGACTATCATCCACGGATAGTCTTCCTCCCTAGAGTATGCGTAGATTCAGTGTCACCGAACAACCGGAAGTTGCGTGCAAAAACAATCCAGGAATGCCTCATTCACTTAGTGTTTTACACATTTAACTGGGCCCGCTGGTCATTCCGGTCCTTAGCATAGTCTCGCAAGCACCCCCCTTTAACATTTGATTGGAGATTTGTAAAAATTATAAAGGCAATCTCACTATTTAGGTCATGATGATAGTAAACCTTTCTCCCACTAAGGTCACATCAAACCTCCACCCGACCGAATGGGTATTCTTAATGTTAAATGTCATGAAGGAAGGTGAGAGTCATCACTTCTTCAGCTGGGTCTATCCGGAACCATAATATTTCACCCATATCAAGGATCAATAACGCACCCTATGCCGGACTATCCGCAGCCGTTGTGATGGGAATGGATGTTTCTTATCTCAGGCGAAGATGCGGTTGGCAGCCATAATGATAGTTTCTTAATGAGGAAGGACCCATTTCACGATCTTCGCCCTTAACTTGTAGGACGAAAGACTCGATTTCCATCTTCTGTAGTACGCCATGGGGTATCTCGTTCATCCGTTCGGGTATGGACTCGGCATAAATCTCGATCGGGAGCGGATACACATTCTCGAGTTGCATATATCGTCTCTAGATGCTTGGTTTGATCGAATTTACAAATCAATAAGAGCTTTATGGGAACTCTGGGGCGCAATTCACCCCGCCTGCCACCTCTTTGAATGGATCATGGCCATATAACCGCTAACCCCGATGATGGGACCCTTCTCAAACTGTAGGACATTTCCGATCATCCAGAGCAGATCGCACAAATGGCCTTGCCGAGGCGAGACCACAAATAGCAGTTGACTAGGTAGGAAAAAGTGCCGACACAGCTCGTTTCATGCTATACACTCGCCCCTTGGCTGGTTGGCAATGTCTGTATGCTGCTGGAGCGACAGTATCTGTTTCCACATGGGTTCACTTCCTATTTCTATTTTTTTTCCCAACAAGATAAAAGAAAAACCGGATCCGTTCTAAAGCCCTCATCCCTGATTTTATAAACCTTCATCGGCACACTAGATGAGCAGAATATTGGGTTAAGCGCGATAAAGTAGAGAACAGAACAAGACTCCCAATCCCCTAGTGCGGAGAATGTAGTAAATCAAAGCGACATGCATCGGGAAAATCGGGCGAGCAACCTAAATACTTCCACTTCCAAAGATATCCCATGGAGCGCCAGATCGCAGCCCTATATTACTACTGCCAGACCCTAAGTTCTAGGCTTTCTAGCCTTGCTCTCCCCTTATGCGAGCGTTGTGAATGTGGCTTAGAAATTGCAATAAGCGACCCACGACTATAGCATATGTATCATTTTCTCTCTCAACCAAAAACTGCTAAGGATAAGGATAAGAAAGGTTACGTTTCAGCCAATAGTTTCCTTGTGAAAGTAAAATAGCTCGTGCACCCAAAGCATCGAGTTGGCGAAATAACCTAGTTGGGGCTTGATTCTACTCAGTTTGCCCAAAAAAGATAGCAGATTCCCAGAGACACTCCAAACTCCATCTGGAGAACTCGTTTGAAACCTTCAGCTGCATGAAAGCTACGCTTTACCCAATAGCGAAAATTATTTGCCCTTCAACGTTTAGCACCATGCCTTGTATAAATTTAGTGGCGTGTGCTAGTCGTAGGTCAAGTGCCATGCCTATAGCTCAAACCCTTGCGTTAAGATAGTGGCTATAATCTAATCCTCTTGCGGCTAAGTCGCAACTTTCAAGCTGAGTCCACCTCCTTTCTATCCACTCAACCCCATGCGAAACGCCTTATTCACTCTATCGTCTCCATCCCAACCTCTAAAAAATCTCCAGTTTCCGAGTCTTCAGTTCGCTTATATACCTTTCCTACCAAATTTCGCGGTCTACCATCCGCACACGCTTATCGTACAAATGCTTGACCAAAGTTACATATCCCAGCCCACAAACCGGTCGGTGGGAATCTTTCTCCAATTTCCACCAGATATCCTCCAGCCCATATTCCACCAGGTTCTCCTTCACGAGCTTTACAGCACGAAGGAAGTTTTGCTGAAGCTTTCACTACCAACAGTATCCTTCAAGTCCTTGGTCCGGCGCACCAAGAATATTCGTGGAGTACATGGCTCCTGGATGCGAGCGCTGCATTCACTTGTTTTTCGTGGCAAAGCAACGCGCAACGGAATTATTCTCACGCTTGGTCGCTTAATGTCGGAAGAGGGTGTCAAAACGTTTCCCATGCTGAGAGACTGCATGGTGACACTCGGTCACCCCTATCATATTAAAGAGCTCTACGGTCTCCAAAAGCGCATCGCAAAATCTACTATTCCATTCAACTACGTTTGCGCGGTAGAATGGCACGGCGATGATGTTATGGATATAATGCGAAGCCATACCTCCCACCTTGGATACGGTAATTTGGCACGAGAAATGGTGAATACGTTTGCCGAAGAATGCTTAGCCTTGGGCATGAAGATATACACTCACGACCTCAAATGCCCCAACGGCCGGATGGAAGCTTCGGAAATTACTGATGAGTGGGTAAATACCGGCATAGCCTCCATGCAGAACTTCTTTTACAAAGAGTGTCTCGCTCTCTGGTATTATAATGCGCATATGGTTCGACAGATCTTGAGCAACTTCCCGCGTCTAGAGTACCTTGAACTACCGGCTTTCCTACACGTCCCTCTTCTAGCAAAACTCAAGTACTTTTTCCCGCCGTGCGATGAGGATTTTTCCCCATTCGCTCCCATTAGTCTCAGCCCCCCGCAGATGCTACAAACGCTAGGCATTACCTATCGAGAGCAGGGTCGGCCTTATTCCGATATCATGATGTCGGCAAAGAAGGTTGTGATCCGCACCTACCACTACAATCCAATTCTTGCGCTATGTAATGAAGGTGGCTATGGCCGTCTGTCGGCGGACTTATATACATTCATGATGCTCAACCGCTTGAAAAGGGATTCTGCCCCCGTGCTCGGGTGGAGAGTCGTGGACAGAATTACTGAGCAGGCAAAGACAGCGATTCGCGATATTCCAGAGAAGACAAAGACTAAGGTATCCCATTTTGAGATAGAAAAATTGATGACTGTAATGGATGATGATTCGGGCTATTATCCTTGAGATATTGATTGACAATAAGTATTTTTCTTCCCATCAACGCGAGTCTCACGTTTTATGTTATAAATAGATTTCTATTGGAGAGCCAGAGCACAAGGACAAGTTTGCAGAGTGTCTTGTAGTACTTTGCGCTCTTGCTATGCGTTCTCTATTATTTATGTTCGGCTTCTCGCACCAACGATCAAGCCCTAGGCTCATCAAATAAAATCTCCATACATATCCCGTATCTTTATATACATGAAGTCAAAATTAGTATCTAGTTGGTCAAACGGACGTTTCTCCCTTTGCGAAAACCCACCAGTCTTTAATCAATTGGATTCAGCCACACGCGAATCATGTCAATGCCACCTCGCACGGCAAGCAAGCGAAAGACAGCGCGCATGTTTTCTTGGACAATCTCCGTCTCGTCGGGGAAAAAATCGTTAGAATTCTGACCCCACTGTACCCACATCTTGGTGATATGCCTTTCTCCTTGTTCTAGATAGAACTCGGGGATATTAGGGCGCAGACTCTGATAGAAAAAAGCGGCAAGTTCCTCGAAGGATTCCGCATTTCCATCCACCAGGACCACTTGATTGATCGCTCGCCGTCCAGCGAGGTTAATAAGGGTAGGAACGAGGCCGTCAGTGGAGGCCATGTCGAAATTTTCTCTTCGGTAATTTCTCTTTGCGGCACTTGGAGGGGTAAAGTAGAGGATGAACAGGAGAACATCAAGAGAGACAAGAAAAATCCAAGGCCTCCTTTATACCCTTGACGCACACAGGGTAATCGCCTTATCGCTTCCTAAAAGCCCGGCCACCCCCTCATTTCCAATGGCCCATGAGTTATTTTGATCCTTAATACGAGACCAAGTCAATCTACCCTCCCAATGGATGAAGAGTGCCATGTCCCGCCTCGTATTCCAAGCACAAGCGTCCCCAGAAGAGGATATTCCAAATCCACCGGACTCAAGTTAACTCCTCGTATAGCTGATCCTTGGTGCCTCATGCAGATTAATCAATAGCGGCGGCTCGTTATTTCTTCGATTGCGTACTGACTACCATCCCAATTACAACGGACGCGTACGTCGGAAATCCGTGATTTTGCTCCACACAACGAATTACTGTTTATCGAAATAGGAACCTCAATCTACCCATAAAAGATCAAGGGTGTTAGTTTTATATTATTAGATCTAGGACTACTTCTTCCCCCTTCCCACCACCCATGTATCTGTGCTGTGATGAACAAGGAAATCCTGAAGCAAAAATGCCGCCGAAAGCGATTGGTACAGTGGAAAAGGCATGTCTTGTGATCTTTTAATATACAAATTAATACATTTGTTATTAACATTCATCATTAATGAATTCGATTGCGTCTCCCATTTTTATTGCGATTATTAAACCTTGGGGGAAATAAAATAACTTAACACATTACATCTCCTATTGCCTCGGATAGCGTTTAAATCAAAATACCCGCAACCATGGGTCCCAGTCCATATAGTACGGAGCGCGCACCGATGAAGCTAGTACCCTGATTGCTCTCAATCTTGGGATACTTGTAGGGGTCGCTGGTGTCGCACTCGCCCCAGGCGTCTGTTGTGCTGAGAGTGCAGTTGGCATGGTCGCCGTGATCGTTCTCAAAGACAAGGGAGCCGGTGTCCCAGTCAACAGTGACGGAGGCGGTCTTGCAGATGGTCTTGGTCTGGGTGCCATGGTTCTTTCCGCACTCTTTCGAGAAGGGCTCGGAGCTGCCCTCGCAGCCATAAAGTTCGTCATCGAGGATGACCGTACAGTGCGTCACATACTGGTTAGCGGGAGGTTGGGTGGACTTGATATAGATATGGGCACCGGAGATTGTCTGGGCCAGGGCGGCGAGGGCGCCGAACTTGAAGAGCCAGGATTGCATGGTGAACGGCGGGTATTTTCTTTCTTGAGGGGTAGACACGAGAGAGGATGTAGATATAGGCAGTTAGTCAAGAATGAATGGAAATGCTTGACATAGAAAGACAGTCTGGTATCAACAGAGGGTGCGGGCTTCGAGTGAGCTCCATCATGTGCTGAGGGTCCCAAAGTCACTTTTATACTCGATGTAAATTGGGCGCCCCAACATCCCGGCTATGTCGGATCACGAAAACCATCAACTCAACAACCAGAAATATGATAATGTGAACAAATCGCGCAGCCACGAAAGGCGCTAGAACCGCAATCTTTCACCATCAAAAAAAAAAAAAAAAGGTTGCTAGCAGTGGGCCCTGGCTTGGCTTCAAAAGGCCTCTTCAGGGCTGAAGATGAGAGGGCCAATGGGGGTCGTGGATGGGGCCAGCTCCACGCGCCGAACCGCAGGCAGGGACCCATTGTAATATCCGGTGTAGCCGATCAGGGTCTGTTCTCTATGTCCACCCATCGGTCTAGAGTCAGGCTACTATACTCAGTTGTGATATGTTTGGTATCGAACGTGCAGATGACGAGTGTGTCCCAGTGTCAAGATCGGGGGTGGTCATATTTAGGTGGTATAATTAACTTGCACTGCACCAATTGGCATACAGAGGGGTATAAAACCAATTAAGGATATATTGATCCACTTATCCCTGTGTGATGACAAAAGAAGAGTGGACTTTTACGGATCCTCCATTCTCCGTACAGTTCCGGTCCCATTCATCACAATGCCTCGTTCTCTGATTGCATAACTTCAATTTTCATGAGGGTTTCTATTGCAGTTAAGGCCGTATCAGAATTTGGGAAAACGAACCACTTTCTACTTTCCGTTCCCTCTAACTAAAGTGGCTCGGGCACGATCTTTCCTGGTTTGGGGAGGTGGGGAGAGAAAGAAAAAAACTTCAGCCCAAACTACCTACCTAGCAGGTACTGTATGCATATTGCCTAATATGGAAATTGTGAGGGTTGCTGAGGCTTGGGGTGAAAATTTTTTTCCTTTACACCAAAATAAGTAATTTATATTCACAATTTCTTGTCTTTCCATTTATAAGAGAACCCACAGCAATGGCTTTAATTGCAGTCCTTTCCAGCCGTATCTCAGATATTTAGCAATATATTAACCAAAACTGAAAAGACAAATTCTAGTTTTCCAACTAGGTTATCACGGGGCACGCCATTCCATGGTGTTTTTGTGTGTGTTATCTATAAAGAATGTATTGACAACATTGCAGGTGCTTAGCTGAAATATCCCTGCCTGTTAGGAACCATGAGACAGTACAATTTCTTGGAACCTCTTGTTGCAGAGATGCGGTGTTGAGCGACCAGATATGATAAATTTGAATATATTCAAACCCTTTATGCACAAGTCGTCTATTCGGCATCTAAGAGCCATATCTCGACTACTATGTCCATGGGAATCATGTCACTCACTCAAATTTTCGGGGACTCAGCCCCTGAGAACCACATTGCCCACCATATCGCATTGCTAGGCTTGATATCCGCGAGCAACATCAAGACGAGAGCACGGCCACCAAGTTTCTGTGCCACCTGCTTGCCCCGTTTCAGCATTTCTCATCCCATTCTTTCTTCACGGAAAGTCATTCGCTCTTATTAGATACTATTTCATGGCTTATTCTCAACTCTATCTTTGAATCTAGTTAATTTATTAAGTTCTCTAGCGGAGCCATAAGCGATTGCTCCTTCGGCTCCGGCCAGCGATTACCTGTTTGTCCCCAGGTTATTACCATTGCTGACAATATCATATAAACTCACCAGTTTGTCCCGACTCTCCAGCAGCATCTGTTCGATATCCAAGGCTACTGCAAGAGGCGTTCGTTCTTTGTCATCATGGATTAAAACGCCGCATTTTCGTGCGGCATTGACACAGTTCACCTAAACCCAATTGCTAAAACTTGCAGTGTGGGTAGCTGATCCTTTCTTTTGCTTAACAGCAAGAGAGTGTGACATGTTTTTATATAGTATTCTTTGACCAAGATGATAAATATAAGGCGCCCCGAATTAACATTATTTATTAATTTATTTTTTTTTTTTTTTTTTTTTTTTGCATAAATAGTAAGGTATGGGATTTAGGCAATGGTGGATATAAACCTAAGGATTTTGGACAGGAGCTGTCTGAGGCCGATGATTTGGTGTTCCATCGTAAAAGTATTTAGGATGTAAGATGATAGAAAACCTAAGGACATTCAACTTTATAAGGGGGGAGCCAAAGCAAATACCCCGCACCCGTCCGGTGACTAGTGAGTGAGTTGTCAAGGTGAAGTTAAAACTAATTAATATTGAATGCGGGTTTGACTCGGGCGCAAATTGATGAAAGATACCCAAGAAAAAAAAAGCTCCGAAGCCAGGCGAGTTAATCGGAGATGGAGTTGACTTTACCCCATGGGTTACTAATTTCTGACTCAGCACCGGCTGGACCGCCTAATACTTCCGATCGTGACATCATGTGGGGATGCCGCTCACTGACTTGCAAGTAGACTGGTAGTAGTAGGTAGTATCCGTAATGACAGTACGTGCATCTTAGGAATTGATTGTGTGTCAAGCCAGACCGTTACATATATGGGATCTTACCATGTCTCCAAGGTAACAATAGAAACTCCAGAGAAGGCTGTGAATACTAAGATGTTGCTTGAGATAGCATGAAGGGGGTGTGTATAATTATATAATAAATACTGTAACTGTACAAAAAAAACAATCATGCAAGGCAAGGATTACACACATTGCGGTGCCTGAGGCTCTTCGTACTTTCAAATCATCGTGTCCCCAGCAACACGACCATCCTCAACCTCAAACAACGATCGTTCCTGGCCCATGTTTGTTTATTAAGGGATACGAATAATTAACCCCAACCATTACTGACTACCATATTGAGTAAATACTGCCCCCATCCAAATGTTCCGACCAGATACTGCCGGATTTCGGGCAAAAGCCTTCCCCACCACTTGCCCCACCATTGGTTCATTCCCGTCATTTTCGTGTTGCCATCCGATTCCCGCCGGCGCAGGATAATGATTACTACCGGGAAGGCATAACACTGCATTGTAGATCTGTCCGTCCATTTGGCCCCTGATCGGATGGACAATGGGCAATTATGCTCACTGCGTCACGGCTATGTAACCAGCACCCCCGTCCTAGTCATATCGCAGATTGACCACGAGCTGGTCAGTGGAGGGGGGGTATCCGGATAGGAGCAGTCTTCTAGTATCAAAACCCATGGTTAAATATACAACCCCATAGGACACCCAACCCCGCGGAATTCGGAGCATTCTATGGGGGAAATGGGTCTCGGTCCAATCATACAATCGGCATTTCCATCGGTAACAGACCCTCATGTCTTGGGGCCCATGTTGGCTATACTACCCACGGCCAATGCCACCACTCACAGCCGGCACAAGATCCGGTCTTCGGGAGATTGGCACAAGAAGTGGATGCTACAATCCGATTTCCTGCTTCATAGCTGTAAGAAGTAGTAAATAACGGATTCTGGATCGCCAGTGCCAGGGATATACCTCGTTGCCAGCCGGGTAGCAAGAACAATATATATACGTCCTCCCCGGTCCGGTCATAGGCTGAAGCATTTAAGTTTCACTTTTTTCTCCTTAATTGTTTAGATTTTCCATCATTACCAGCCTTGAGCTTTCTCTACCGGCATCGCGAACCTCTTTGATATCATTTGCTTTGTTATAACGATAAACGAAAGCATTATTAGACCACCTCTAGCCAAACATAACTACACTTAATATCTTCAACTTCCCTTGTCAGGATAATGGCTCCCTCTATCAACGAAATCCCTCACAGTGCTGCCTCAGCCCAGTCCCCTGTGTGTAAAGTTGGAATCAATGGCTTTGGCCGTATAGGTTGGTGGTCCATTATCATCCCCAAGCCTCTTCCTGCTCTTAGTTGAGTCCCTCCAACTAACCGTGGTCAGGCCGGAATGTGCTCCGTGCTGCCATCTGCAGAGATGATATCCAGATTGTTGCCATCAACCACACCTGTAACTCCGTTCAAGACCTCATCTACCTGATCCGCTACGACTCTTCCATGGGTAGACTGTCCGAGGACATCCCCATCCATGCTCTCTCCGACTCCCTCATTGTTGTTAACGGCAATCAGATCGCGCTCACCTCTGAGAGGGACCTCAAAAAGCTCAACTGGAAGGCCCTTGGGGCAGACTACGTCGTTGAATGTACCGGCAAGTTCACCAAACGTGAGCTAGCCCTGGATCATGTCACCTACGGCCAAGCCAAGCGTGTCGTCATCTCTGCCCCTAGCTCCGACTCCCCCACCTATGTCTTCGGTGTCAACTCAGAGCAATACGCAGCGGATGAAGATCGTCGAGTCATCTCTTGTGCCAGCTGCACTACCAACTGCGTTACTCCCGTACTCAAGGTGTTAAACAAGGAATTCGGCATCGCCCAAGGATTCCTCACTACTGTTCATGCTGCCACCCGCTCTCAACAGGTCCTGGATGGATATAGCAAGAAGAACCGTCGACTAGGTAAGACTTTAGCGGACGATTCTAAACACGACCCCCTTGGTTACATTCACCTAAACTAACAATTCATACCTACATAGGCCGTAGCGTGTTCGATAACATCATTCCTACAAGCACGGGTGCTGCCAAGGCTATCGCGACGGTGCTTCCCGAGTTGAGCGGCAAGGTCACTGGCGTATCTATCCGTGTGCCAACGTAAGTCGCTACACTTCCCTAAGGGGCCAGGCATCATCATGAATACTAACGGAGAATCGAATTTCCAGTCCTAATGTCTCCATGATCGACTTGACCGTTAGCACGGAAAAGCCAACCTCCCTTTCCGAGATCATCGCTGCTTTCCGCCGCGCGGCCAAATCCGAGCTTGCCGGTGTTCTTTATGTCACCGATGAAGAGCTTGTTAGCAGCGATTACAATGGCAACCCTCACAGCGCCATTGTCGATGCTCCTGCATGCACTGAGCTCAATCCCCAAGTGAGTGTTACTGCTATTTTTCTCTCCTAGAGTAATACTAACGAGATATACAGTTCTTCAAGATTATGGCCTGGTATGATAACGAGTGGGGCTACTCTAGCCGACTGCTAGACTTGACTGCCCATGTTGCTGCACAGGAGGAGCTGTAGGGCTTGAGGCCCATACAGATGATGATGACGTTTTGATTTAAGAGTTGTCTTTAAAATACCCTAATGTTAGATATATAGATGTTCTTTATCTTTTTTTGATATTCCTTTTTCTTCGCGTAGGGAAAATATCTTTCTAGTAAATGTGAAGCATGCTTAACATGGCTACCAGCCCAGTGTATTTCCAAGCGCTTCGGCCAAATACTAGACAGGGAATTCTCGGGCATTGTCGAATGTGAATGGGGGTACATTTAAGATAATAAACGAGGATGCATGTCCACGAGTTTGATATACGGCATGCATTGTAGTGCAGGAGGCTCCTGACCTTTTTTAGGGAAAAAAAAAAAAAAAAAAAAAAAAAAAAAAAGAAAGGTATTATATATATATTTATTATACCGTAATAATGTACATACAAAGTATATATATAAGAGGAGGAAAAAGAGTGCATCAACCGTGAATCGAACACGGGCCTCATCGATGGCAACGATGAATTCTACCACTAGACCATTGATGCTTGGCGTTGGAAAAATGCCAATTTTTGGCTTGATGTTGTAAAACTCAAAAAAAGGAGACTAAGCCTAAAATGGAACGGCTGGAACAAATCATGATGGCTTCAATTATGAATTATTAATTGGCTCCATTCGGGTTCGATCAACACAAGATTTGAGCTATTAAAGAAAGCGCCGGGTTAACTATACATCAATCTCCCTATATCCACAGACGGGGTAGTAGAATAGGCATCGAGCTTTGTAATATATAGTTAATCCCGCCTCGAAGAAAAATTTACTTTGCACAAAGGTTGCCGAGCGAGACAGGTATATATTCTTTCGCTTCTCCGTCTAATATCTATGCTAGGCAACACCACCTAATGCTCGATCGCATCCACCATCCTCTCCAAAGCCTCGCGCAGGTACTCGCGTGCATGAGTAAATACAATTCGGAACCATCCCTGCTGCTCTGACCCAAAAAGGTGGCCGCTCGCCAAAAAGACCTTGTTCTGCAAAAGGCGCTGCATCACAACTTCATCAAGATTTTCCTCCCTATCATTATCGGTGGGATGGAGTTCACGATATCGTTTGCCGAGATTGACCCAAAGAAAGAAGCCAGCATTACACCCAGCTGTATACTCGATCCCTCGTTCCCGCATAAACTTTGCCCCAAACGCGTAGGACTCGGACAGCCTCTCCCGGTTGAGCTGGATGTATCGGTCGGTGAAATCAGAATCTTCCAAGACACGCGCTGTGAGGTGATCAGATACCCCCGAGGAATAGGAATAGATACTGGTGCCATCCAGCGCGTGGTGCACCTGCTTATTAGCTTGGGAGATGATGGCTCCCAGGCGCAGTCCGTTTGCCCCAAAGTCCTTGCTCATGCCCCATAACACATGGACTCGACCCGGGTCGATAATTCCAGTGAGGTCGATGGAGAGAACGGACTCGAATTCGACAGGGGGAGGATGGGTATCTACAGTGTTTTGCCAAATAGATAGTGCGTAAATCTCATCGCTGACCAAGTGAATTTGATATTTCTCGCAGAGACGCAAGAGCCGAATGATGACGTCTCGCGGATAGCATCGGCCGAGCGGGTTGTGGGGGTGACATAGCATGAGAGCCTTTACTCTTTTCCCTACCCGTTGCTGGAATTCGAGCAGAGCAGCTTCATATTTATCCACTGCTTCCAGGCTAAATGGATCGCACTCTCCAAAGCTCACTGGGACCACTACGGTCTTGGGACGTAGAGAGATGTCCGGGATAAAGGTGCCGTAGTAGGGCCGTCCGAGAAGAATTCCTTCTCCCGGGTCGGCGAATAGCCATGATATTTGCTCAATCGCTGTAGAGACGCCGTTGGTAACCACCACATGGCTAGGCTTTAGTGGAATGATGGGGCGTAGCTGTCGGTTCAAGAAGCGGGCAATCGCCTTTCTCAGATCTAATGATCCCCCACCGCCATCATTGTAAGTGAGATACTTGGGAGGGAGTTCGAGCTTCTTGTTTAAAAACTGAAGAAGGTGGTCATGCATGAGGAAGTTCTCGGCCACCCCGATATTGACGTATCCAGTGGGGTTTGTCGCCGGACACCACGGATCCCGCATCACATCCCACATGAGGTTCCCCGCGCTGGACTGCGCAACGATTTGGGCGCGCTGAGAGAGCCCGGAGTCCATACTGTTTTCCCTTTGCGATTGGAACTAGAGGCGCAGTCAGGAAGTGTGCTTGCAGCCTGTAAATGAAGGTTGAAGGTTTCTTTTTTTCAGTTGTTGTCAGCATGGAAGTGGGGGGGGGGTCTATCGAGGTTCTACCGTCTTGGCAAAAATTCTTATCAATCAACCACGCTTCTTGACGTAGTTTCTTTCTTGCTTCTCTGGATCTCATTCAGGGCTACTACACCTTTGACATAATTGGATGATTTGGGGGCCCACTTAAGAGAGTGCATTCTGCTAACGGAGGGTGCTTTGAAATCACTTCCGTAGATATCCGATCCATCTCGACGAGTTTGCTGTTGGTGATGGGGTCCTCGAGTTATAGTTATGGGAATTTCCCACGGTGAGTGCCCCGGCCATGATATGTAGGACGATGGAAAAAGACGTCAAATATATTCTAGCAAACACACTAGAGGAGAAGAAAGAGGGAAAAAAAAAATAGTATTCGGTAGATTCCCGAAAATAGACGTATGTGCCCTCGACGACGAAAAAAAGAGTAAAGCAAGGAGTTCCAATTTCGAGGTTTGAGCGCCGCTAGACTTAGTCTTGCTCAATCCAGACCCACAAGCATCTTTTTCTTTATCACAAGTGCCAGCACATCTCAATGAACAGGCATTGTTGTATGCGAGTGCGACAATTCGGGCTGCCCCAGAGTGCGTTCTATAATAGTACATCGTCGTCCGGCTAGACCCGTCTATTCCCAAATATTTGGGAAGTTTGGCAGAGCCAAGGCAGTCGCGGTAGGTTAGTTGTTTTTCCTCCTTGAAGGGTCCTATTCCGTGTCTTTTGCCGCATTCCATGTCGAATAGCTGGAAACGCGAACATAGGGAATCAGCCCCCGCCATATATACGGAACGGGCAAAAGGAAAGGGAGATTACTACCTCACCATATCCAGACACATACTTCTGGCCATGGGCAGCGGGACAATCGGTCGAACATATGTGGGTGATATTATGGGATGCTGGTTGTGATGGAGGATCGATGAAACATAGCCAGTCATACGAGTCACTGCTGTCTTCGGTAGAGAAGTAGGCTCCGTCAAACAGAACACATTCGACACTTTGATGATTTGGGAACTAACTAATGAGAGTATTCAGAATACTGAGGGTGTTAGGCTTACCTGTCACAGTTTGCTGTAGTCTCGCACTTATGCGGGCAGCTCTTTTTCGATCTGACGCCTGAATATTGCCCGAGAAATTTGGCCCCTGCATGTCTCTTTTTACAGCATTCTAGAAAGTAGTTTGTCCCGTCGGCGCCTACAACAGCCCCCCCGCGATCTACAGGCGACCAACCTAGTCCACGTGGAACAGAGGATGTTCAGAAGGCTCACCATTAGAATAGACTGGGTTGTCCACAACATCGGGTTGGCCCGGAGCCGCTGCTAGACCTGCTGGGCATGCAGCATTGATAAGGCCAAAAGCTGGAGGAATAAGCAATAACTTCGATAATATAAAAGGGGCCATAACTATTAACAACTTCGGAGGAATCAAGGGTTTGAGAGGGTGCAGTTCAACAATTGGGGGGGGGGGGGATTGTATCATTAAAGCTACTCCACACTATTAGTGCACTGTCAGCTTCATATACCTCTGACAGTATGATACATGTAATGCTGATCATTGCCACTCTACAATGAGTTCAACGATCAACCTGTTCCGCATGGTAAAGTGAACCGTAACGTAGGCGTGAAGGATCGGCATAAGGAAAAGAACTAATGCGGACGCATAAGTACACCTGCGCCTCCTTAAGAAAACTGCCTACGATGATCGGCTAGCGGGGTCCGCAGATTAATGTTCCACAAATCTTAGTCCTATCTAGTGAAGTCTATTGGACGGAAAAGCAAAAGACGGATGAACCCAATAGGCAGATTTTGGTAGGACCCTCGGGGAAAAATTCAATTGAATGCGCTTCTTGAAGACTCGGGAGACTAAATAGGTTAGTTACTAAGTACGTACTAGCTAGGGCTGAGGTTAAAAAGGTCGAATTGGTCGCGAAGTGGATCTGGAAAGCAGGGAAAATACCCGGTCAAAGCTCGTCAACCCCAAAACATCCAAGGCGAACTCCATGAAATCGCAACCGGTCTTACTTTCTATTAACGAATATTAGTTAATAAGATTTGACAAGCGTTTTCTCAGTTAGCGAAGGGGTTACTGCCGGGTAATATGGAGCTAGAATGGACGTTGTGCTGCGCCCCTCTGAAGTAGAGGACGCTCAAACACCCCGAGTTCTAGGTAGTTCCAGGGTCCCCAGTAGGATTTGAGGCTAAGCTTTCCACAGCGCCTTCGCCTAACATTGCCCCGTTGGGACGAAAAGGCTTAAGTCCGTTCTGATGGCGCTGTCAAATCACAACAACTGACTCCGGTCGCCCAACCCCCCTCTCAGTCATGCAAATGGGCCCCGACTCATCTTGGCCGCCGTTACCGCATGTATCTTTTCTTGCATTTTGCGTCACCTTTGGCCCTTCTCCAGAATCTCTCTTCTATCGTTGGCACACTACCATTTCGAAGTTGCTACTATGAAAGATTCTGCTACTCTCCTCGTTTTTGCCTTTTTGGCTCCCGTGGCTCTATCTCAGCTTTCGTCATTACCTACCTGCGCTGTGAGCTGCTCCATGGGGTCCCCTCTAACAAATGCTTGGTAGAATTGACCAATTTCTGGACCACAGCAATCCTGTTATGTGAACGCTCTTGCGTCCAGCAGCTGCGCGACAAACGATTATCTGTGCTACTGTCAGAGTTCGACATTTCACCATGACTTCATTTGCTGTGTGCGCGCTTCGTGTGAGCCGTTGAATATTTACTGTATGGCTTGGACCACTAAGTGTCGCTAAGGTTATTTGACTAATGAATTGTACAGCAGTGGGAAGTGAAGCTGTTGCTCTTTGCGCTGAGTCAGTCCTTCCACGCAGATTGAGTGGATGCAACGGCTAAAAAAGTGAAATAGATACGGAGTGGTAATCACAACCTTGCCGGCCAGTGCTTGTGCAAGCAGCGACTCCACTACGACCACAGGTAAATATGCGACCTAGTATTTCTATCGTTTCACGGTGAGCCACAATGCTTACCTCCTGTTCAGGTACCGGCGCAACAAACACCGCTACAGCAACGGCGGGCACTAAGACCTCCGACACCTCTGACACCTCTGACACCTCCTCAAGCTCCTCGTACTCGTTCGACAGTACATATGGCAGCAGCAAGGTTGGAAAATCGAAACTCAACACCAAAGCCAAGGCAGGACTCGGGGTAGGGGTTGGGTGTGGAGCGTTAATCATCCTGGGAGCAATCTGGTGGTATCTCAAGAGACGACGTGGAAGGAAAGCACCGTTGCCCGTCTCTAGACCAGTTGAAAATCCACCATATCAGGCAGTTCCTGTCGGTGAGAAAGTCGATGCCCCATTCTCGCCGCCAGCGACACCCGGGCTACCGAGTGAATTGCATTCCAGTGCTGCATACTCCCCACCACCGGTGCCAACGACTGCCCAAGAGCTTGAACACCATCATATTGCCAACTATAACGCGCCTTATTCACCACCACAACCATCCTACAATAACCATTCCGAGTTACCCGGCCACCCGCAGTATTCACGTTATGAGCTGCCATGAGCCAAAACCCAAAGCACGGTGGGGGGTAGGCAAGCATCAAAAGATCACATTCATTATGACATAGTTTTAAGCGTATAATAAGACCCGGGGGAAGGTCAGTCCTGTCTATGCCTCGCTTGAATCCCAGAGTAACCAGCAATGAATAATATATCAGATCATGGAAACGATCGACTGAACTCTCTTTTTCTGGGGCTTGCTTTGCGAGAATGCTTGATTCCGTCTGTGACCAGTTAGCGGATCCACCTGATACGAGAAGGATCAAAGTGGCGTTGGTTTGGCCAATTGTTGATCGTCTCCATATCACTTCTATGCAGGATGATTGGCCACAATTCATGGGGGTGTGGCGTAGCACATCATAAGGTACTGAATGACTCCTGTTGACTTTTGATTCATGAAGTGGATAGTGGTTTTGCCGTTGGTTGTGTCGATTTCTCAAGGCGAAAACGCAAGAGATTCCGTGGGGGCGACACTTTTTTAATAATTTAATATTAAAAACAATTATTTACAAATACTGGGAAATACTAGAAAGGGACCCATAGATATTGGGCGTACTTGATCTGTGTAGGAAAATATATATAACCTCCCTCACTCATCATCAACACTTTTATTTGTTGTTACAGGACGATTGAATGGAAGAGGGAAGAAAATAAAAAGATTATCCCCGTCTTCCATCTATTCCAAACCTTGAGATATTGGAGCGGGTTGAAGAAGCTAGGAAAGGTGGGTGGGTGGTCTGATTATTGATTATTAGGGCTTCCTCTGTAGAGACCCTAGATAGATAGATTGAGGAGGTATGTGATAGTTATGAATAAAAGTAATGAATAATAATACTCTCTCACAACTGACTAACTGGGTATTCTTTAAACTAGCTCAGATTCATGTGAAGGGCCTAGGCTGAGGAGAAAAATTTGCATTGTGGTTTAAATGAAAGTTTAATTGCCTTCACTTAAGTGGATCAAAACTAAAAGCGGCAATTTGCCCCTGAATTGAAGTGAAGCGGAGAAAACTATTAGAAAGTTGTCCATGGGAGCCATACAAACCAACCTAAAAACGCCCTCACATGGAAGGATTTACCGTGAACTGCCCACCTACTCTATATCTGACTCAAGTTCTCTTTTACCTCCTCTCCCTTTGGTTGGAGAGATACCTACTCTAGTAATAGCCATCTTACGATCAGACCAAATAACGAACTAATTGCCGAGACCCGAACCGCGGAGGCAACGTGGCTTGGAAGTGTAATGCAGACCCACAGAATCTGCAAGCATTGGATGGAGGGCCCAAATGCATTCGCAACGGCTTTCACAAAGCAGGCTTGATTGATTAAAGAAGCGGGGATATCCACTTAATTCCCCTATTTTAAATCGTCACCGCTGCAGTTTTTGTTTGTCACCCACTTCCGGGGGTCCCTGATAGAATGGGCCACCGTTATAATACCACGAAGAGTTCCTTGCGAACCCGCCCTTCTTGGAGGACAAAAATCCCAACCTGATGATCCTCGACCCTTGATTCCTCGGATAGAGCAATGACGACCGAGAAGGGCGTGCCAACAAACGAACCCGAGTCCTCCCCCTCGCGACCGGTGCACGGACGAGAGACCGATCCCCTGGCGGCGCAAGAAAATGGCGAGGCAGACGGACCAGATGCACAACCTGAACGAGCAGAGACGCACTCGACGACGTCGAATTCCCTTTTCAACCGGGAGAGATGGCGTGGGACAGTTCGCTCCGTTCGCGGACAGACACAGCGTCTTGCCGAGCAGTTGGGCCGTCCGATGGGCCATGATGAGGCGGGATTGGGATCGTCATTGATTCATCCGGAAGAGTTGGGCTCGACTGACGATGACAAGCTGGCCGCCATTTTCCGCGCCGATCCGGAGGAAATGTCGAATGAATCGCGATACCAGCGCGCGGTGGATGCGGAGGCACAGAAATTGATGAAGGGAATCGGTGGGCTTCATCACCGCCGAGTAGCTCCGACTCGTGAAAAGGAGGCAGCTTCATCGGACTGCGATGGGCCAACCCTTGTCAACCCGTCCCTCACCGATGTCGACGCCGATAGACACTCCCCGCAGCCCCTCTTCTCGGGAGGTGTCCTGTCGACATTGCTTCAGCTGCAGGCCAGCCAGATGGGTCATTCTCGCACAAGCAGTATTTATTCTGCCCCAGAGTCCGAGAGAGGGTCGCAGCCGTCACTGGCTGGCGCTGCCTCGCCTATACATAACATACCTCACGCGTCAACTAGTCCACCACCCCCGTCCAAGTCGAAGCCCCCGCAATGGTACAAGAAGCCGAAGCATAAGTCCACTGCGTCCTTGGTCCAGGCGTCTATGAACATGGGCCATATCGGCTCGTCCTCCGCCTGGGCGAACGTGAATGTTCCGAGCGTGGATTTGAATTCCGCCAACCACCATGCCAAGAAGAAGAAGGTGAAGAAAACAAACGAGGATGAAGTGAAATTGACGGTCCATATTGCAGACATCATCTTCCGTCAGCGGTATATCATGCAGCTGTGCCGTGCGTTCATGCGATACGGCGCACCCACTCATCGTCTGGAGGAATACATGCAAATGACGGCGCGTGTGCTGGACATCGACGCCTCATTCATGTACCTGCCTAACTGTATGATCATGTCGTTCGAAGACCCGGTCACCCGCACTGCAGAGGTCAAACTGGTCCGCGTCTCGGGCGGCCTGGATCTCGGGCGCTTGGAGGAGGTGCATCAGTGCTACAAGCGTGTGACACACGACATGGTCGATATGCAGACGGCGATCCGGGAGCTGACAGAGCTCATGGATCGCAAGCCTCGATACCCGCGCTGGCTCGTGATTCTGTTGTATGGGCTGGGATCGGCTGCCGTGGGCCCGTTTGGGTTCTCTGCGAGGCCTATTGACATGCCAATCATTTTCATATTGGGGTGCTGTGTCGGCTTTATGCAGCATGTGTTAGCTCCCCGCTCCGCGCTATACTCCAATGTGTTCGAGGTGACCGCCGCTATTCTAGTCTCCTTTCTGGCGCGTGCGTTTGGCAGTATTCGACTGCCTGGGCACTCTGACCCTATCTTCTGCTATGCCTCCATTACGCAGGCTTCTATCGCACTCATTCTCCCTGGATTCTCCGTCCTCACCAGTAGCTTGGAGCTTCAGTCCCACCAGATGATCGCAGGTTCGATTCGTCTCGTTTATACCATTATTTACTCGCTGTTCCTTGGCTACGGTGTCACCGTGGGGACAACCATCTACGGAGCTATTGACTCCGGCGCGACTAGCGACACCACCTGCGCCCGTCAGAGCATCTGGGGCAGTGCCTATGCGCAGCGTTTCCCGTTTGTAGCAGTGTACTGTCTGATTGCGGCCCTGATCAACCAATCCAAACTCCGACAGACCCCCATGATGATTCTCATCGGCACCTGCGGCTACGTAACCAACTACTTTAGCACGCAAAAGTTGGGATCTTCTTCCGAAGTCGCTAACACAGTGGGGGCCTTCACCATCGGACTTCTTGCCAACCTGTACAGTCGTGTATGGCACGGGAATGCCGTGAGCTCAACCATCCCTGGTATCTTCACACTGGTGCCGTCGGGGCTGGCCTCATCTGGCTCCATTCTCTCCGCAATCGAGTATTCCGATTCAGTCAAAAATGGTACGGCAAATACCTCAGGGGGTACCTCTGGCAGCTCCCTGACTAGTCTCGGATTCGGAATGATCCAAACGGCTATCGGTATTACGGTTGGGCTATTTCTTTCTGCGTTGGTCGTCTATCCTCATGGAAAGCGGAGGAGCGGACTGTTTTCATTGTAGGAAATATATAGGGGCCCCAGTCTCCTTCTTTCTTTTTTTTTTTTTTTGGGTGATGGGCCCAACCTTTGTGTTAACAACACATGCATCATTCTTCTTTCCACCATGCATTTTGAGATTCAGCGTTGGCTTTAGATTTTTCAGCATAGCGCTAGGCTAAATTATACATCCGTAATTACACCATCACGCTTTGCAGGATTTGCGAGTGTGAAAGCGTTTATTATCTATTGTTTTAAACATCCAGGTATATCAATGGCTTTTGAAACGACGATTCCCAACCATCTCTACGTTATCAGATCGACAATTGAATCTCCTGAAAACGGCTCCGATTGCTTCCCAGTTCCGTATCATCCATGAGGTAGATGTTCCTAGGTAGTGCAGGAATGTTGCCATCATAAATTCGAGCCGAAGACGCCACTGCTCGATTGAGTAATGGACCAACGCGCCTCTCAATTGCTTACAATGGGGCTAGCCCGGGGACAGTATCCGGGAGGGCTGACCTTTCATCGGATGTGAGAAACCTACACTTTGCTACATCATGGCATTATTATCTGGACTATCTGAGCTGCGTGGGTGGAAGAAAGGTATAAAAGTAATCTCTGCCTAGGTTTCAATTCCCCATGAGGCCTCGTGGTAGTAATGATCAGCACTGTCCAACGTGAATGCTGTTTGTGAAATTAAATTTAACGCATGAACATGCTAGCCTCGGAAGGGGAAGAGAATCAAACCTTTCTGGAGTGCACAGACGGCCTCGTTTACGTCTGGGCTCTGCTGGATAGGTTCCACTGTGGGGATTAGGGCGCGTGGCGGGGAGTTATCGGGGAACGATCGGAGAGTTTATGGAACCTATGACAAGGCACTTTATGTGGGACATGAGAAATCTGTTCGGCCAAAGAGAGTGATTTTAATGCACCGGGAATTTGAGATCGAGTTAGAGAGAGAGAAGGGGGGGGGAGAGAATTGATGATTCGAAACATATTGAAGGAACCCTGTTCTCTCTATGTGATTGAGAGAGCTGATGAGATAGACTCGCTACGGGAGACAAACATCACTTAACCACAGTTCCCCTCTCCACTTTTCCGGGATCAAGATATTAATGTATTCTACTACTAGCTCTCATGCGGGACCTAAACTAGCCTTCGTGCGCTTCGCGTGGAGCTCTTCAACAGGGGCATCAACCCCGTAGTCCATAACCTTTCCTACGTCACCTAAGAAAAAGCACGCGATGCAGGCCACAGCCCCAATTGGGGCAGCAATAATATATACAATCCTGATCCCGTCGGCATAAGCCTGTTTAAGAGCCTCGTATCCCGCAATGATTATTGTCGAGGTTACACCCGGGACTTGTTGCAGGTCTACGTTATCCTGCGAGAGAATCGCCTGAATGAACCCGGGCACTGAGGTTGGGGGTAAGCCAGCCTGCAGAGCTCCGCGGGCAATGTACTCGGGGATGAATTTCCCCAGTCGCACATTCAATGCAGCGGTATAAATGGCCGTAAACATGGCGCCTGCAATGGCACGCGAGCACGTCGTTGCTGCCGTTGCGGTGGCAATGAGATGGTGTGGGGTGGACAATTGAACGCCCGTGATGATCAGGATCAGTGGCGCACCAAACCCGAACCCAGCCAGGGCAGCAAATATAAGGGACCTGAGATCGTCGTTGGGCTCGATCGTGGCAAGTCCAACAATACCAGCGGTGAGAAATAGGAAGCCAGCGATCGCTGGAGCTCGGATAGTTTTGAACTTGGTGCTGGTGTACGCATAGATTACGGTCCCTACGGCAGAGGCGAGCCAGAACGGGAGTTGTCGGACAGAGGCTAATAAAGGATCTGTTTCAAAGAGGCTCGACATCCTGGTGAAGTAGGACAATAACCCATTAGCGGGTGTTGGTTGAGAGCGATGACACCAAGAGGGAAGGGGACCTACATGACCGGGAAGAAGACGATATAGGAGAAGAGAAGAACCCCCTCGACAAAAATGAGACCAATACAAATGGCAAACATTCGCCCTTTGTCTTTGCCCCCGCGGAAAAGGTCGTGATGAAGGATTCCGACTTTGGTGAACTTCCACTCATAAAGGCCGAATCCAAGAAGACTCACGATTCCAGTGATGATTGTGGCAAGTACAGCAGCGCTGTCCCAAGAATATAGGCCCCCACCCAGATTCAGCCCGGTCAAAAGCAATGTCATGCCTGCCGTAAGAAGCAAGAACCCTGGAATATCTAAACGTGCAATCTTTTGCCAGACCGAAAGGTGGTCTAAGCCGGTATGTCGTTTTGGGGGGCTGTATCCGACAAGAAGACCGACAGCAGTGGCACCCCATAGCGCCATTTGGATCCACTATTTCACACGACCGGTCCGTTAACAAAAGGCAAGTAGCAAGTACGTAGGGATCTTACATAGAAGTTGCGCCATCCAGTACTGGGGTTTGCCTTCGTCAGTGCCCCAATCATCACCGGCCCTCCACAGGCCCCTACTCCCGCACCGATGTTTGTGAACGCTTGCGCCACTAAAAGAGACTCGATTATTAAATGGTGATTACCGTAGATGTATCAGCTTAAAACTCACTGGGCCTCCACCTTCGTGGAAGAATCTCGCTGGGGATGCAGTAAGCCAGAGGAACGGTCGCGAAACCAACCCCAATCAGGACCTGAGACGCAATCACTTGATAGATGCTGGTTGCGGTGGGGGCAATAGCCGCCCCAATAAATGAAATCACAGATGTCCCAACAAGTATCATCTTTCGTGCTTGGAAGGTATCCGAACAGGATGCGATAAGCGGCGCGAGGACGGCTTGTACCATTGATAGAGCGTTGGGTATCCAGGTGCCCGCGGTGGTATTATTTAAATCTTTCTCAATGTATGCAAGCTGTAGATGAGCTCTTCATTAGTGGATTTTGTTGCGATGGGATGGGGGTACATATCATTGTTCACCTACCCCAGCAGGAGGACCAAGGAGGCCGATAACTTGCACCATGTTCAACAGAAACATAGAAGCTAAAGCGAACCACGTTCGTGCGTGAAACTCGGGCACTTCATCAAGATCGTAAACAAGGTTTATAGGGTCACTAGGAACTTCCTCTACATATTTGAAATCCGCTAGTTTTTTTTCTAAACCGGGGGGCGTCTTGGAGCTTTCCAAGCTAGCCATCTCGTTCAAGGAAGCACCGTATGGATGATGGAAGCGGGACAATTGAAGAAGCAAGGTTAAAAAAAAAAAAGAAAAAGACAATTTAAGTGTAAGTAGGCAAAGAGTAGCAGTAATGTGACAACAAAAGCGAGGAACGGTGGAAGATGAAAGGCGAAGAGAAACCTGATATCTTGAAAGGAAGGAGGCCAAGGCTACCAAAGCAAGTAACAAGGGCACTCAGAAACACAGTCAAGGGACAGTGATATTTATAGCACCAGCTAGAGAGACCTCCGCGTGTTCGTTTCCCCAGATCACTGGGACGTGGTCTCTTCAACCGGGGAAAAAGCGGCCCACTGAGTTTATAGGACCCACAAAATGCTACCCCAGATTTGAATCACAAAATGCGGGGAATCCCAGGACCTAATTATCTATATATGTTTTGTGGAGATTATAGTTTTTTCATCTCATGCATACGTATAGATCCACACGCGATTGGCAAGTATTGAATATCAAGCCTTTCCTCGCGTGTCAAATTCTTGACCTCTGTGTCCACGCCCATCTCCCATTTCATATCCATGAATCCCCCCTATGGGGGACGGCTGCAGGGACATTCAGCAATTCGTCATCGTCTTGCAAATTTATCTCTGGGCCATCAAACTAAACTGAAGCGGTGAGGGGTACTTTGAAGGTGTAAGCATCACCCAGCTCCTGTGCCCTCCTCTGTCGGTGAGTCGATCTCACAAGTCAACGCAGTAAACGGGCCGAATCGTCTGCTACCCTGTCATCTATGAGGAAAGATGGCGGGCTGTCAATGAGGCAAAAGACAGTGGCGGAAGGGGGCAAGAGCTTGAGAGCATATTTGAACCGTTTGCAGATAGCATGGAAATCATTGCTCTGAAAATCTCCCAGATTGATCAGTCCCTTGAAGTCGATATGTTTAAAGACTGCCATAGCTGGGCCAACAGGTTGTTGGCAATTGCTGTTGGCCTATCCATGGGGCTATCATGGCCACTATGCTCCCCATAGAAGAAATGCACCGCCGAAACCTGATCTTTGCCTCCTGGGGGGTTCTTGCGCAGCAAATCGGGACTGTAAGCCAAGGGTGCGGAGATAAGGCTTAAGGGTAACCGAAATGGACTATGCGTCATATTTCCGTTGGTAACTAAATTGTTAGAGCTATGGACCTTGACCTATGAAGGCAATTCTTTAGATCTTATTATCTACACGCGGCAATTTTGTTCGGGCAGCAGCATGGTGGATGTGGGCTATAGTTCTTGTCGACATCATCCTGGAGAGATTTAGTATCATAATCTAGTCTGGAGAGAATTATGTGACAAAGGGAAGAGTAATCTAATGAATACGCCGTCGGTCAACCTCGATCCAACTGTGTTTGGAGTAGGCCTACATACGTTTTTTGCCCGGTTTTTATGGTACTTAGCCGACATAGCAAATAAAGAGAATATATGAAGTGTCTAAGGGCTGATCTGAGGATGGTCGTCAGGATTTCCCGGACGGGTAACATTAAGCAACTGCTTACTTAAAGCCTGCACCTCCACGTTTAGAATGGGGATGCTCTGCAACATACCGTACACTGGAGTCAATAGGCTCATCTCTGCCTACTGGATATTTATCATGCTTGTCGTATTTTGCTCGATGCTTCTGGCTTCTTCGTGGAGCCGCTGCTGTGTTCTAGTGCTTTCATGGTGCGTGAAGACCATTGGAGTGCCTCATGAGTGTATTCTCCTTCTGGATATCGTCCGTACAGGAGTTTGCACTTCGCATTATAGTTTCTATTTTGGTTTGCATCTCAATTCCGTAAATCCCAGCTTCCTCATTAAAACCATCGCGGCATTTTCGGAGATGCGCAAAGGTGTTGATTAGGCAGCGTCTTTATTCCTGCTAACCGGGAATAATAACTCTGAATATCCCATGTGCTTGTCCTACTTTTGCTCTGTCACCCGCGGTCTCGGAGCCTCACCGATGATGCATTGTCCTACATTCACATCTCACCGCACCTTTATTTGACATATTTTTTCCACCTGGAATCCAGTCCCTCGTACTATAACTCTAGGGATATAAATAATCACTCGGGCCAAACTACACCGGGCGTAGAAAGGGGTATATCTCTTAAAGCCAATCACAGCCACACAACCCCGAAGGGGTAAGCTTGGAACATGACCTTGATATTAGCGATCCTTACGCAAGCAACAGGATGCAATTAGTGCGACGTGGTTCATAAGTTGAAAAGGATATCCTCGAAGTAATAAACTTTGTCTCTATCGGCTCGTAGTTTTCAGGTACAGTGGTGCCTGCCATGCAGAAGTGGGTGAAGATAAACAGCCTGCTTGAGATATAGAGGCACCACTATATCAGAAGTCTCTCTCTCAATTTTCCCGTATATCACAAATCAGCCCAATGTTCAAAAATCGCTCCAAGATTAAACGAATATTATTCAGAGCAGCGCTTTTTACCGAACATAATTGTTGGCGAGCGAAAAGTCGCTTGTCTTTAGATGAAGCAGAGTCGAAAAAATGCCAAACCATGACCTTGTTGCTCTTCAGTATCTCGTTTAGCTTTAAGAACCCAAAGGGGGGGGGGGGTTGCAACTATGCCGTCGTTATTACCGTGATCGTCTGCAAGGCAATTAAAACACTAGGATCCATTCCTATCGTAAGATGACTTTCCATCGACCGCCACTCAACGGCTAAAAGGCATCCTCATGGGTCCCTTTCATATCCCGATAGAGCACTCAGCATGATCGGCATCCTTGCAGGGTTTGGCCGGCTCTACGAGCTGCCTTTCATGTGAGATCGTGGCTAGCCCAAGCCAACTCTGCCCCCTGGCTCCTCGGGATATAGAGAAACAGGGTTGGTTATTACTTATTCAGGTTAATCAGGTACCCGACAACGCGGGTTCCGCGTGTCGATCAGGGCATGTTCGATTGCAAATTCAAATCCCTCGGTGGGATCGTGCATTCTAAATTTTCGCCTCAAGCTTTTCTCATTTCCCGTCGACATCCTTTATTTACCCAGTTGATATTAGGGTCCGAAGCCACGAACCTGCGCATGGTCAACAGATTTACCTCGGTCTACTGTTGACAGGAGATTATTGACTATTTTACCCTTTAGATTGTTAGTTTCTAGGCAATGTAGGCTCTTGGCGCTCGGTGCCCATGTTAAATATCGTACGATAGGTATATTTGTAAAAAGTTCGCACTCCTACCCACATAGAGTATTGATAGCGTGCCGATGCACCCGAGGATTATTTTAAGACCTAAGCTCAGAATGCTGGGGCGAGCTCATGCACATGCATGAAGCTGCACTCCCAGAGTGAGCAGAGTCCTTTGATAGTTTGGATAGTTTTTTTTTTTTCCTCCAAGTTACCGTTGTGATTACTAATACTGGAAATCCAACCGAAAAATTTTTTTTTTCCTTTCAGTCGTGTGTGGCCCCTAAACGCGCTCTTTTAAAGTGGATACAGAAAAGATACCCTCCCACAAGGGTTTATGAGCAAGATTGAAAGTTCTTGATGAAACCACTAGGAGACTAAACTAGCACGGGCCGCTTCTAATCTCCATCCACGACTCCACCGGCGCTGAAAAACAAAACACTCCCAGAGGCGGAGGAGATGAAGGTAATTTCTGTACATATCCCAAAGTGTTAATGGCCAACGAGAGTGGGGGAGTTGGGGAATGGGGAATGGCCGGGGATGCTGGATTTGGGAAATAATCGTCTTCCTACTATCTTCCTCGAAAAGGGGCTGGTGATTTCCCCGCTTCGAGTCTCGTATTTGATCCCGAACTACGCCGTACTCGGAGGACTCCGGTCGTCGTTAAACGATAACGACGGGGGTAATTACGCCTGGTCACGCGAACTGTCCGATGGGGACTATAAAATGAGTGCCATTGGAGAGAGTGAGCGAGAGAGTGAGCTAGAGAGTGAGCTAGAGAGTGAGCTAGGGAGCTATTTCCTGGGGTAAATTGCCCAATCGGGGAATCCTAGTGGCCAACTGGCGGGGCGACCCATTTTCACCTGTATTTTGAGGATTCTGATCAAGTCTGGGGTAAAAATTGGTGTATTATTATGATGAAACTAAAACTACATACATTGGACTCGTTGCGATTCCCATAGCAAAAAGCCGGGCACATTAGATAGATAGATAGACAGACAGACACATACATTCCTTACGCACGGAAAATCCACTCTTCGCTATCGCTCCTCCCAGGGTGCTGCTGTCGCTTTTCCCACCCGTCATCCATGTCCTTATGCCGAACCGATAACTCAACATCCTTCGTGACCCGGATGGAGCCCAGATCAGCGTGCTCCATCCCACGCTTAGGGGTATTCGAACTAATATAGAGATTGTTACTGTTACTTGCTCCTCGATGAGACCCGTAGCCAGAGTTGCCCAGCTTGGGGAACAAGCGCGACATCAGCGGTCGGATGCCAGGTAGACAGCCACACATGACCCCGAGATCGATCTCAATCGCGACTATAATGAACACCACCGCTCCGTTGTCTATGATATAGAGAAGGAAAAAGATTAGCATCCAGATTTCGGACGAAGGCGCAGTTCAAGAGTGGTGGTTCCTTACATGACTGGTCCCAAGACTCTGCAAATTTGACCTGCCATGTGATTCGGACGATGCCAGCCACGCATATCCTGCGACATTCCCGTTAGCCCAAAATTCCCTATCTGACAATGGGGCAGGAGAGGAGGATCCTACAAAACACCAACACCAAAGCAAACAATCAAGCCGACTCGCTTGGTCAAACTCAGCTTTATGCGCCACAGGTACGGAACAGGCCACAGATAGACTAGAAAGTCCGTAAAGGAGTTCAAGGCAGCCACGGAGATATAAAACATCTCTCCATTGACGCAGTTCTTTTCGGATTGCGGAAGATAGATTGCCCAGACTTGCGAGATCGGGCTAAGGTATATTCAGATGAGTGTCAGTGTATTGCCCTATATTCGTCATTAGACATCGCGGGTTCACGTACCGGCACTGGAGCCCCATTACAATCGCCACTGCAATCCCAAATGCCCCTAAAATGGCAATGAGAGTATAGTTGAACCATCTATTATACTTGGAAGGGAAGAGTCGGAGATATGTGAGGCAGATTGAGATCTTTGTCAGGGCAGATGTCGGCCCAAATAGGCATTGGGTCCCAACGGTAAGCTATCGCACGCCCTCACAATCAGAGCGTTAGTTCTCATAAATTATACCACTCACCCAACGCATTCAGGGAGATGGGTCTGCTTACCGCTCCCAACGGATTGATCCATTCTGGCCGGACATCATATAAGTGACGACCGAGGCCATACTTGATGAGCACGATCTGGCAGATAGACATGGCCATGGCGAGAATCTGTAAGAAGAGGGGCGTCAGCGTAAAGCCCCCTCTGGTAGAATCCGGCGCCGCCATTGCATACGTATGCGACCAACATGGTCCAGTCATCGGCCCCCAGGGCATTTCGCACTAGGATAGTGCGTGAGTAGAAGCGGCCAGCCAAAAAGACCGTCATGCCCACCATGAGTGGGATTTCGACGCCATAGATCACCGGGATGAAGGGGTCGTGCGGGTGGTCATAGTCAGCAAGGGGCCAAGTCATGATATCCTCAGCCGTGAGCGTCGCCATTTTGAGCGCGGTTTCTCATCCACGTCACCGAAAGCATCTCTTATCATTCGAACCCACATCCGTCGCCGTCGCGGGGATAGTCGAGATTATGTATGGTATGTGCGTGCATGCGCTAGACAGAGGAGGAGGTCAGCATCTACGGGATTGCGGGGGCGGCAAACCCTCCTAGTTGGTCCCTGCACGTGTGAACCAGGGGCTGGCAAAGTTTAAGGATAGATTCTATACCCCGACTTTGTTTAGTCCTTGCTGCAGCTCTGCAGGGTTAATGAAGGGTGGGCTCTCGGTTAAGATGGCTTTGGAGCCGAGGAGCCAAGCCGCGACGTGAAGCAAAAGCCTGTGCCTGGGAAGTCTGTCTGTTATGTTACCCCTTATTTTTTCTCCCTTGCGCCTTTCTTGCCCTCTTGTCCCGGTTGTTCTACTGCGTTTCTGCATTCTATACGACTGCTGCTCTTGCTCTTCTCTTCGACTGTTCCTCGTTGAATGCCTCCGATACCCCGCGTTCATGGTGATTTACAGTTTCAATTGTGTCTCGCCCCATGAAACTATTCCAGATTAATATTAGACTAGGATGCCAACTTTAGCGAGCGCCACCATTTCCATCTCCTCGTGGTCTGGCTTTCTCTACTCTGGAAACCCCTCACGCCATGGATCGACTAACGCAACAGGCTTTGCTCGAGTCAGAAATCCTGATGTCGCCGCGTATTGTCTCTGCTCCGAATGGGTGAATGCTCGACACGACCTGCCAACATGAACGTGGCAGACGCACCTGGCCTAGTCATTACGCTCGAATCATGCGAATGGCTCAGGAGATAAAATCCTGACAACAAAAATGGGCAGATCTCCAAAATCCGGGCTCTTTTCCTCTCCACATCTGTCGGTATTTTTTTCCTTGTTTCTGGCTGTTATTATTCCTTTCTCCTATAATTATTATCTGCAGTCTTTTTGGAACTGATTGACATTCATTGACCGCATCGTCCATCGCTCCTTATTTAAGTTCGCCGATTATTATTCGGATTATCAGGATCGTCATCATTACAATCATTTTTCTGTTTTCTATTTGATTTTCTGTGAAACACAGAGGCTCCTTGTAGCCAGCCATTCTCTAACTTAGCCAGGCTTATTATCGCCTTTTTTGATTTGCTTTTTTTTTTATATTTGTTTTTATTTTATTTATTTATTTTTATCTATTTTTTTTATTTTTAATTCTTAAGCTCCTTCGGACTGAGTGTCGGAGAAAAGATGTCGCTCTCTAAATCAGCATTCTTGTCTCTCGCTTGTCTTGCTGCACCTTCTCTGGGACTCCTGAATCTGGCTCTGCCTGGAATTGATGCAAGTTATGACTATGTTATCGTCGGTGGGGGCACTTCTGGTCTGGCCATTGCCGCAAGACTGGCGGCAAATCCTCTGCTCACTGTCGCCGTTGTGGAAGCAGGCGGATACTACGAATTGGAAGGGGGGATAATGAGCATCATTCCCGGTTTCGCGGCTGCGGCGAATACTGGAACCGATGCTTCTGACGATATTAACCTGATTGACTGGAACTTCGACAGTTTGCCAATGACGGTATGTGCTCTGTGGAGAATCGGGGGCTAGTAACTCGACCCTCCGCTCTTTGACAAATTATATGCCTTGATATATTAGTTCTTGATCATTCTAACTTGTGTGCTACAGGCGGCAAATAATCGAAGCCTTCGATATGCTCGCGGGAAAGCTCTAGGTGGGACGTCTGCCCGGAATTTCATGGTCTACCATCGGTGAGTTCGCATACATCAGTCCCTCCTAAGGGAGCGTTGCTTCGCGTCTCCTTTGCTAAACTCTGAACAGGGGTACCAAAGGGTCTTACGACCAGTGGGCCGACATCACCGGAGACGATTCTTGGGCTTGGGACTCGGTTCTTCCCTACTTCAAGAAGAGTTGCACGGTCACCGCGCCCAACAGCGCACTGCGCTTCGCCAACACCAGCGTCACCTACGACCCAACAGCCTTTAACAACGCCCTTGGTGGCCCTCTTCATGTTTCTTGGCCTAACTATGGCTCTCCATTCTCCACTTACGTGGAACAGGGATTGGAGGACATCGGCATTGCCCCCGGTCAGGACTTCAATAGTGGTAGTCTGAATGGTTCCTCCTGGGTATCCACGACCATTGACCCATCGGATGAGACCAGAAGCTCCTCAGAAACAAGTTTCCTAAGCCAAGCCCTCAAGACCACGTTTCTCAAAGTCTATGCCCGCACAATGGCCAAAAAGATTACCTTTAGCGGTACTACTGCCACTGGGGTTCAGGTGGAGACGGCTGGGCTGAAATATACCTTGAAGGCTAAGAAAGAGATTATTGTTTCCGCTGGTGCCTTCCAGTCTCCTCAGTTGTTGATGGTATCAGGAATTGGACCCCAAGAAACCCTTGAAGATCTTGGTATCCCAGTGATCAAGGATTTGCCTGGCGTTGGTCAGAATCTGTGGGATCATACCCTCTTTGGCGTCGTCAACCGCGTCAACGTTGTGACAGCGACTAGCCTTGTGACCAATACCCTCGCAGCTGTCAAAGCCCTAGCTCAGTATGGCCTAAAGCGAGGCCCATTGACCGCGCCAGGATTCGGAGTACTCGGCTGGGAAAAGCTCCCCAGCGATGCCCGTGCCGCCCTCTCTGATGATACTCTCGCTGCTCTTGATACCTTCCCCTCGGATTGGCCTGAGATCGAGTATCTTGGTCTGGACGGCATTCTAAAGGGTTGGCACAGCGCGGCTGACCAGAACGTGGGTGACGAATACGAATATGGCTCAATTGGTGCTGCCTTGGTTGCTCCCCTATCTCGCGGTAGCGTCACTATTAAAAGCACCGACACCTCTGTTGCCCCTGTTATTGACCTGGGCTATCTTACCCACCCCGCCGACCAGGAAATGGCTGTCGCGGCCGTCAAGCGCCTGCGCCAGGCTTGGGCCGGTATCAACATCACCATTGGTGCCGAGTATGCCCCCGGCGCCGACGTCCAGACCGATGAGGAAATTCTCGAGTTCGTCCGATCCACTGTCGTCCCCGTATGGCATGTAGCCGGTACTTGCGCCATGGGCAGCACCTCGGATGCGAACGCTGTAGTTGACTCCAAAGCCAAGGTGATTGGAGTGAGCGGACTCCGTGTGGTTGATGCTAGTATCTTCCCTACCTTACCCCCTGGTCATCCACAGAGTTCGTGCTACATGGTTGCAGAGAAGATCGCAGCAGAGATCCTTCTCGGGAATTAATTCATTCCTTTTTTTTCTCCATTTTTCGCTTCTTCCCGAGCGGATTTCCAGACATGATTATGTGAAAAATTTTTTCTTTTTGTTACTGTCATTTTATCCCTCCTTTTTTTTTTTTTTTTTTCTTGTCGACTCCCCCTTTGGTTCCATTGTCTAATTATGGATTCTGTATTATAAATAGACTCCCATAGACGTATATAATAGCCTAATGTACCTAATGTACCTAATTTAATATTCGCTTGTTATGGTACAATTCAACTATATATATATTTACTTGCCTATCTCTATAATGTGGTTAGTGGTCTTACGTACAATCAATATACTAGGTACCTACCATACAAAATATATCTCTCTAGGTAGTCAAGGAATCCGATTGACAACAACTACTTCAAACTGTTTATACGTCTTAATGAATGAGATCCGTTACATGTTTGAGTTTCACTTTTTATATTGTCATGAAACAATGCTCTCTGCCAAAACGTCTTAAACCACGACGCGGATCGGTAAGGTCATGTCCTTAAGGAGGTGGGTGATAAAACATAACAAAAGTTTACTATGCTTTTGATCAATTCAAGTCATTGCTCTTAGTTTACGAGTTTGTGAATATCTACTATATATTGGTAGATTTTGAGAAGACTTGATGCTTTCATTTGGTTGATTGACGCGTGAAGTATGTGAATATACCTACCTAGGTAGACACAGAATACATATACAGTTCCATCAACTTTGTCCACAAAGTGCCGTCCAGAGATCATGCCATGTTGTAGCAAATACTAGGTAATTCTAGGGTATGAGTACTTTTATAAGTAGCAGTTGCCCTTTACATACTCTTAACCAAAGCATCTGGCCGAAGAAAGAACTAATGAACAGGCTATGATGTGTACGAAGATGAAATAGATTGGTATACTTACTTTACACTTTAGATTAATTTCTATTAGTATGATTTTTTCTGTTCTTACAGTTGTCAGTCTTTTTGAAAGTACTATGATTAGTTGAATGTTATCCACTGCTTATACTCAATAGAATACCATCGAATTACTCTATTATGATGCTTGCCTGATCGACAGAACTCTAGCACGTCCATCACTTGTTTCTCACATTTCCTCTTAATTCTCAAGAAGTCAAAAGTATTGTCATGATCGAGGCTATTAGAGGGGATATGTGAATGTGGATATTCCCATCGTTGAACCCTTCTTGACTCTCGTTTTAAGGCATAAATACTATAAAATTCAAATCAAGAAAAGGCCAGTATCTTTTCTTTTGAAGCTAAACTCTTGTTTAAGAAAGGGGGGGAAAGGGTTAAGCTACCACGGAGTTCTATCATATCCAAACCCTCTGCATGCTTAAACAATCCCAGGAGAGAAGTGGACCGCATGACTTTGAAGGGATGCCTGGAAATAACATGCCTATTATATATTTTAGATATTTTATTGTGCCCTACTAGAATTAGTATCCCTTCTCATGGATTGGGTTATCATTAGTAATAGCGAATGAAGGAGATCCCGGGAAATCAGACAATTCTGGCCGAGCAAATAAGAACGCTCGTTTAACTCGCGTGATGGAGACATTTCTTGAAGCGCCGTTGGCTGCCCCGCTTTTGACCCCTAGTTATCTTGTTTCATTTTTGATAGTGGGCATAATCTCGCTTACGACACCCCATTCTTCTTCGTTGACTGGTCCCTCACTTAACATGACAGGGCTAGGGAAATAACATCATTTGACACGTCTATGTAGACCGGACCCCTGCGGCCCGCCGCTTATGTTTGTGGTGGACTGGAATGAGAGCCCAAATCATGATATCGCATGGTGAAGCTTTTGCTTTATGCCTATGACTGGGTACCTAGTCAGCGACAGCTACCTAAATAGTTAAAAAATTCTACGCAGGATTCCAGAACATCACTGTTGAGACACTCGTTGTTTCTCCCCCCCACTTGCACCGAGACAAGCATACCAAGCTTCTGGTGAGAAGACTTTGCTCCTGCGATGCCAACCCGGGCAATGATTATACTGTAACTAAGGGATATCGGCCCGGTGAACACCGACTCCACCGGTAGTCCATGCGCATTTCGGATCATCAAACGCTTTGTTAATGTCAAACAGCTACTGTGGGTCTCTTAGTGGCCATTGGTTTGAGCTCGGAGTCTTTGAGATGAAAAGCTTTGTTTGGGGTGGAGCCGGCGTTTCAGATGAAGAGAACCAGCCACGGTTCGCAACTGTGAGTCCACCAGCTTTATGGGCCTAGAGATCCGATACAATGGAGCCTACCACCCAGAAGGGATATCTCCGTCAAATGAAAGAATGCAACACCGGTCGGGATCGAGAGTGATTAAAGCACATCCGGCATCAACGGTACCTATTCCGGAGCGGCGGTCTGATAAGGATCCAACGCTAAGTCCTGTTGCTGTCAGCTTAATTTCACTATGGTAGATTAATCAAATTGATGGATAGATTAACTGCGGTCTCTCGGTCCCAACACTGTAAATACCAGGGATGGAAGGGCCTGCCTTTATAAACCACTGTCGGCTCCTCATATTTGCCCTTTCTCGCCACCCAAGTTAAAGTTATCACATCTCATCCAAACCTACCCCTTTATTCATCATGAAGGGAACTTTTGCATTCCTCGCTCTACAGCTGCTGGCTGCTGTGTCAGCATACAAGGCCACAACCACTGTGAGTACGGCTGCGTCCTCCACGTCGAGAGGCTTCTTTAATTGGCAAACATCGCACTAACTCAAGAGCTGTAGCGGTACTACGATGGTCTTGAAGGAGCTTGCGGATGCGGTGATTCCTCGGGTGCCTTTTCCTGGCAGGTAGGTGTCGATCTTGTTCATGCTTTTATACATGTTTGATGTCAAGTGCTCTATACTGACATGGTCTTCTCGGATTACTCTAGCTTAGTCCAGCAAATGGCGTCTACACGGCCGCCGGCTCGCAAGCCTTCTTCGATACTGACGGCTCCTCCTGGTGCGGCGCCGGGTGTGGTAAATGCTACAAATTGACCTCAACCGGGGAACCTCCCTGCGATGGCTGTGGTACCGGTGGTGTCGCAGGCGAGAGCATCATCGTCATGGTAACCAACCTGTGCCCTTATAATGGTAATCAGGTTTGGTGTCCAAATGTCGGTGCCACCAATGACTATGGATACAGCTACCATTTCGATATCATGGCTCAAAGTGAGGTTTTTGGGGATAATGTCGTCGTCGACTTTGAACCTGTTACTTGCCCCGGCCAAGCTGCCTCAGATTGGGAAACCTGTGTCTGTTATGGTCAGACAGAGACCGATGAAACTCCTGCCGGACTCTCCTCTGCAGAAAGTGAGCCGTCGACTTCTTCCACAACAAAAACAACTTCATCTACTACAACTACAACTACAACAACGACAACTACTACCACCACCACCACCACCACCACTAAAGCAACTACATCAGCTACCACCACCACCACCACCTCATCAGCCCCTGAGACTACCACCACTACCACCACTGTAGCCCCTGCTTCCTCCTCCACGACCACTTCGACAACAACTTCTTCCTCCACAACTGCCTCCTCACTAACCACGAATTCACGGCCTACTGTCGTATCGACCGTTACCTCTACCATCACAAAGACAGCCACCACAACTGTCTCCGGCTGTGATGCTTCCCAGACCTTGTACGGACAATGCGGTGGACACGGCTGGACCGGCCCTACCACCTGCATCTGCGGGTCCACCTGCCAGGAGCAGAACGAGTGGTACTCACAGTGCCTGCCCTAGGGATAATAGTGACACTTGACCGGGCTTTGGTAGAAGGCGTGTGATAACATATATAGAAAGGGGAAAAATTTTATTTCACATTCACATTGTATTATTATATATAACCTATAGCATTAGCAGACGAACACTACTGAATGCCATGTTTACCCATCTCATGAGCTCTCCAATGCTTCATAACTACTGAACATAGTTAGCGGATTTGCGAATTATAAAACCATAGTTTAACATTACTAGAGTCTGACAGTCCGAGGCCTTGATACGGATCGCACCAAGTCCCCATCCTCCCAAATTCCTTGCTCTAGTGCGACTAGGACAAAATGCGAGCCAACTAAACTCGCCTTGTTCCCGATCCATTGCCTAAATCGCTCCTTTGGACGTAGTCCTTGGTGCTAAAATGGGTACGACAGCTGCCTTGATGGCATCCGAGGAAACTTCGGCAGCCACAATATCTGCACTAGTTAGCGCAATCAGGATCTTCATGTGAATATATAGAGGAGAAAATGGAAAAAGAAAAAAAAAAAAACTCACTCTCGTCTATGAGTCCCCACTCAGTGGGTGTTCCCGTAGAGTTGAGATTTGTCACAGGATTATATTGTACTAATCTCAATTCCTGCATCAGCGTAGACGCAATTCCTGCCACCGCAAACCAAACTGGCCTCGCAATCAAATGCACCGTTGGGCTCAAAGCTGCTAGCATTTTGATAGGCAAATCGAACTACGCGGACATCGCAAATTCGTTTTGTGCAAATTATTTACCACAAAGCCTTAGGACTCCATAGTCCCAGCGTAGAGGGTAGTACCCGCTTCACTTATAACACTACGGTAAGAATGAGACATGGAATGTGTTATTTGGTCCTACTCTGATGTGTTTCTGGGGCCGGGCACTTCCTACCCGAGGCATGGGAAATGCAATCGTCATGAGGTAGGCTTGATACCTTTTTTAGATTAGGCATTAGAAGTGGCGTTGTGGAGGGTACGTATGGGTACGAATATCATGCATCACCTATGGATGGGACCATCCCTCAGCCTAAAGACAGGACAGAATCGGCTGGAAGAGAAATTGTATGTATTCCGGAGTCAGGCTGATGAAGATGGGCCACGACTTGAAGGTAGAATTGCAGATGAGGAAATGCCGCGAGTTGTTCATCGGTGGGAGCCTAGTTACCATAAGTTGGCAAAGGCCGACATCCGGACCATGGATAGAAAACACACGTACAGTCAGCTCAATTTCTCCAAACGTTTGTCGAACGCTCACTTTGAAAATATCTGCATACACCACTCCCCACGACTTTGATATGGCCTCGGGGCGTTCTCGGACCCGAAAGTCAGATATAACGGACTCAGAAAGAGACATGTCATAGTCACTTAGAATTAATTCAATCACCTTTGAAACGGTCAGCTATGCTGAGCGGTAATATCATGTCCGAGGGACATCAAGATAGTTGTCATCGCTAGTAGAGAGCCCAAATTATTAAACAGTGCCGTCAAATCAGCGTCTACCCAGTACTCAGATGCGTTCGAAGACCCCCTTATTGGTAAAGGCTTCGTGAATATTATTGGTCATATCATAGGCACTGCTTACATCGCGACCTGTCAGAGTCGCGGAGATTATAGAGCCATATGTGGCCATGTCATTCCTCCCAGTGGATGATATTTCGAGTGGATTATGAAACCGAAAGAAACCTGCCGTGCCCAATACCGTGTAATTTAGATTTGCCGCACCCTCTTGTGCTGGCTACGCGTGATCGATTGCACTAAGGATCTGCACATCGACTAGATCTAAATCCGAATACTCGCTGTAACAGTCAAATATGAATACAGTAATGGTTGGCAGGAGTAATCTTGTATTCCTGGAAGCACCAGAGAACAGAAGTCGGGCTCAAGATCGGCCTCGCCAGCTACGAGTGCAATCTTGGTATGTGTTGCGGTATCGCTTACACGCATTGCTCTTGCTTCAATTACATTGTTGACTTTATCTAGGACACCAAATGTGGAGTACGTCTCACCGGTGGCTCGAGCGAGCATTATTTAGGTGAGCTCCTGTCCAGCCCAGAATTAGAGCTGAGCTGTTGGCGCACTCTCAATTTGGTTACACGGGACCCAGGTGGACAGGTACGGACTCTTGACAGCAAGGGCATATGAGTGTAAATTAACGGACCCCGAAAGGGTCAAATTGGTAGATAAATAAATAGACGGCAAAGCAACGCCAAATTGAAATGAAACACCATGCCGTGTGCTCTGGTTATTTTCATCCTCAACTTGCAGAGCAGATGCGCTGCGCTTTAAATATTCTTAGCACTGTTCCTCCTCTCCCCTTACCCACTCATCACATAGATTAATGGACGGTGTATTACCGGGATTTCGACTATTGTATCTAATAAATAGTAGAGCTGGGCATGTTATGTTAGGAGCAAGCGGATATTCTGTTAAGGGAATTGGCGATCCCTTGATAGACAGGGGCGATCTGTAAATCCTTACTGTCGTGTCAAACCAGCAAAAAGCCAGCCAGAGTAGTTGTTCCAGCTGACTGGCGCACAAAACTCCACATGATCAGCAACTAGCTAGCTGCCCACCTAATCGTTGAGAGGGGACTGCCATCCTCTGCATGATCAAGGAGGGAGGAGTTAGATGGTTAGAGCACAACATTTTTGTCTAATACCATTAAGACCCACAATTCATGCTACTTGTAAGAGCAACTATCAGGGGTCTTTGGAACTGAAACTAAGTAACCTGCACTGTATTATCATTCCCTCCATCTGCAATGTTTGAATTATTGTGTAACCCTGGAATTGCAGTGTTATTGGCTATTAAGACTTTAATCGTACCATGGCTGTATAATCACCATAAAGGAGGGTTTCCCCCAAAGGAAAATTATCGATCTCATAAAGTCCATGGGTCATTGCTGTTGTCTAATCGAAATGCCTCCCTCAACTAGATCCAATATAACCGGTCGGATTGTCGGGTAGGGTAGGGAAAGTCCAGGTGAGAAGGATAAGATAAATGCCCCGTTTAGCGTGCAATACGGAGCAAACACCGTAACCACAATGAAGGGTAATTGAGAATCCAGTATTTCCGGTATCGTGGCAGGGGGCGGGGGAATGCTTGAGAACGGGCTCAGATGGATAATAACCAGGAAGAAGTGAAGGAAGCCAGGCCGTGTGTGGGACCACCTTCACTTGGCTTAATTCAATTTTCTTATATTTTTCCTTTTAGCGATGCCTCGTCTTCGCCAAGTACCTCATCTTCGCCAAGTAGTGCTTAACAGGAAAAAGACAGTCAAGCCTTTGATAGATGACGGGGGGATCGCTGAAGAAAGAAGATGGTCCTATAGGGGTCCTGATTTTTGCGGGGTAAATGGAACGTGAAACCAGGGGTTTATGCAAAGCGACTTCCTTTTCATTCAGGCTAAATTACTCTCAGTAGATTAGTACGGGGCGGAAAGGAGGGGGTTGCATGAACCTAGCTAAGTTTATTGTCTAAAATCGGTGCGGAGGCATTCGTCAAGAGGACCAAGACCAATTAAAAGAGCTTAGACATTATACTGACGGCTATAGTCCTTGTCATGCTGTCGCATTGGGGAATCGTGAAGAGGGCTCGAGTAATAAATTTGCCCTGCCGACATCCAGAACCCCTGCGCGCGTTCTTTTGATCTGATGAAGCGTTCTCGTATTTAGACTCCGGCTAGACATATCTGTACGTAGTCTACAGAGAGCCCCGTGTAGCCGAGGCATTAGAGTGGTTAAACGGAATTTATCGTCCGTTTGTGGTTTATTACTGCAAATGCTATTGGCGCATAAATTGATAAACGAACGTGTTAAATTTTCTTTCACCATACATGAACTAAGTCAAACTGAATACGTTGAAAGGTGGGAAAGCAAATCTGGTGGCCAAAATCGGAGGTTGTGAGGCGAACAAATATTCAACACCAAATAAACAAAAGGGTCACGCTGAGTCCTAGAGTGGACCAAGCTAGCTAGGTGACTGATCACAGACGTCTGGTATAATCATGACGATCACAAGCATTGGGAGTAATAAGCATTTCCATATTTGCAGGTTCCAGATGAGCAGCAAGTTGCACCGCTCCAGCCGGTTCCGCCGCATTGACCATAGAGGGCAGAGCACTAGAATGTTTTTAGCCTCAGTTATGAAAATGGCATTATAGCCTCGGTCCGACTCTTTCCTCACTGGAGGGAAAACTTACACTGCTTGAGCCCCCGGTAGAGGTGCTACCAGAGGAGGTAGACGTGCTACTACCTCCTGACGAGGAACCCCCTGATGAGACAGTAATATCGGCAGACCCACTGCTCTCGTAACCTTCAGTGGAGACAATCTGGTAGTTGTGAGTACCCAAGTTCATTCCGAGACTTGCCCACGCATTGAAGTGATTAGCGGTGGTGACTGTTCCACTGGAACGCTTGCTTTGCCGGATGGACCAGTACTGGTTAAAGGTTGCGGTCCCCGAAATTGAGGGCTGGTTGACTTGTTGGTGCTCGTAGATATCGTATGTGGCGCCGTCGCTGGTGACAGTACCTTTATGTGTCATGCTGGAGCCAGGATTGTAGGTGCCATAGCTCTCCAGAATATAGTACTCAACCAAGGGATTAGTAGTCCAGCCATAGACGGAGAGATAAGCATTTCCAGAGGGGTTGAAGCTCCCCGAGAAGGTAATATCCCTGTATCAGATGTTCATAGAGCAAATCATTAACACAATCTTTTTAATTGTCAAGGTTTGGAGGTAGATCGTACTGTGCACTGCCGGGGTTCCAGCCCTTGCCGCAGGTAAAGTCTCCGCCATTAGCGTTTGACCAAGTAACACTGTACTCGCCAGCGTTTCCATTGGTGTATGAGACGCTTCCAGCACCGTTCGTCCAGAAAGAATAGTAATAACCATTGTTTGTACCAGTCTGGCTTGTGGTGATTGTTTGACGCTTGGAAAGGTCTCCAGGGAGCGCAAAAGCTCCCGTTAGAGCAAAAAGGCTGAGAGCCAAGGAGGAAAACGAAACCATTTCTTAGGTTTGTGTGGGTTGGAGAATAAAAAGTCTAGGACTGAGGTTTGGTAAATTGGTGTTTTTGAGGTAGGCTCACCTGCTCTTATATAGTTTTTAGACCACCAGTCTTTACTTTCTTCTTTGAAAAACATCAACGTATATTGATCCTCATTTACACCCTCCGGCAAATTCGGGATTCTCAGATCAAATTACCGGTTAATTCAAGCTCCCGTGTTCGATATACGTCTGATCCTACGATCTCTGACCTGCAAGGAATCCACTCGAGCACTGGCCTCAATTGGGGTGCACAAAAGTATTTTGCCTACCGGCTAAAGGATATTACCCCGGATTTCACAGGCAAGAATTGGGGAGAAAAATGAAGGGAAAAAAAAGAGGGAGAAATAATGACGACTATGAAGATGAGATTTTAGTTTAAAACCAAAGCCAAAGAAAGTAATATCATTGCAGGGCATATGCTCACTCTTCAAGGCGCTGGTGAGGGATTTTAAAATTGCGATTGTATCACCTTAACTAGTCAGTTTCTGAATGGGGGCCACAGTTCCAGCTTCTAACACTAGGGAGTCTATCCAAAACACACACGACAAAAAAATAAATAAAATAGAAATAAAGATTAAATTAAAATACGACAAAAATAGAACTAAGAAGAATAAAAGATACATCTATGCAAATATAGCCAAATAGCTTCATCCAGCTTGGGATGAGAAGACGGACGCCTGAGATTTGGCAGATCATGCGATAGAGACCGATGTCAAAGTATCAACATAGTTGATTGAAGATGCGATTGATGGAAGGTTCAGGCGCAATAGCGTCTCCTTGAATGTCCCAACCTTTCTATACAGGATAGACGCGAAGGCTAACATCCAAGAAGAAAAAGCTTTCCCCAGGCTGTTCGGCAGCTTCGAAGATGTGTAATTCTTCTTTATTAAAATATTGCTTCTGAAGCCGGTTCTTTACTAAGGTACTTGAATATCTTCATACTCATGGTAACTTTATTCGAAAGCTCACTCATTTGCATATTGCCCTTCTCCTAGTAAGAATTCTCTGCCATAAGCTGAATTAGAGGCAGGTTAGTTAAGGTTGCCCATAATGTTGCATTGGGTAATAGATCGATATATGGTGGGTGTTTGTCTTATGAACCATACAATATACATGATTGACTGGTGAAGGCATTTTATTCTAGAAATTTGACTAAATATATAAAGCAAGAAGCACCTTAGAGAACTATAGCATTCATGAGTGGGCACCTAGTGTGCGATTTCTCTGTAAAGTACAGAATGGGTCACTACTCTCAGCATGATTTCCACTTTGAGTTCGTGCGTGCTATGATTATAACAATTTGAATAACCTACATGCTCTCTTATTTGGAACCTCGATAATGTCAAAAAGGTAGAGTCGCACCGACTGTAAGTTGTTCCTGGTTTTGCCTCTTTCTAGCGCTGGAGTATAATAAGGAACTTGTGAATTGGGTTAGTGAAGCTTAGTTTTTAAAGCCAAAAAACTTGAAAAAAAAAGAACCTGTGAAAATTTAGACATAGACTCCCAAGCCAGATTCGAGCCCTCGGTTCATAAAGCGGAAAACCCATATTTACAATTGGTGTTTTTAGTTTTATAAAAATACGCGTGGAACAACTCCCCAAGACATGAGAATGTAAACCCACCACGGATAAACATTAAATTGTTTTGTTTGCCCCCCTTGTATTCCGGAAGTCGTGGGGTAATGGTTGAGCCTTTCTACGCGAGAGCCTCTATGAACGATATTATCAAGATCGATATAAGTGTATAGGATCTACATATATACCCGCATCCAACATCCCTCTATTGCAGGACAGTGACGCTGTATGTGACACTTGCTCTCTCACGTGCTCGTGAATGCGTGGGTCATCTATTCTATATTAAATGCTAGATACCACCTATGTAAGTGCCTCATATTCGTTCGCTGGGATAATTGTTACCATCGACAGCTACTATTCGGTTTACCTTCACGGTAGAACTTAAAATTTATCCCAGTGTAAAAGCATCAGATGATAAAGATTTGTTTCAATCTGGTCGTAGCCACGTAGGCGAGGTTAAAAATAAAAAAGCAAGGATGTCTATAGTGGGTAGAGAAGATGAGAAGATGTTTGTAATATTATAAATCTACGTGTGGTACGGTAACTTCTATTGAATACTTGCTGTCGCTCTTCATGTTAAGATTTTAGCTGTGATTACAACTAATAATGATAGCTGGCCCAGCTCGATATTACTCCACGAATTGCTACCCGCTTCTGCGTATTCGCGTATTTAGTGATAAACCTTTTAGATTGACATCAAAGTACCGGTTTGCCCACTTCAATGGCGGTTGTTTGATAGTGAATGAGAGACTTTTGTAAGAAGAGGATGCTCTTTAGAAACATTTTGACAAGGTTAGCGCTGGCCTCAAAAATAGGTGCTTGGAATTCGATACACCTCTCCGTCACCTAAACATCTAGGGAAAATTGCTATCAACACCCGCAAACGGACGCACAATATATTAATGGAAGTAATTACCGAGTGGCGAAGATGGCAATATGTTTACTTGTTAATTCAGATAGAGTATTGTGGAAGATATTTGAGGAAACCATTAAAACATAAAAGGGTTAATTATTGAATTCTTTTAAAGAGTGTCACTGAAAAGATCTTGGAAGCATTGGCTTCTAACTTTTGTGATTTAGTAAGGTTCAAATAGTTGTCAACTATTATCTACAATAAGACGGACTATCTCAAGGATCAATGACTCCTAAATTTGTAGCGGTAACAACCCTAGCCCTGTCACCTCTGTAAAATGAGTTAACTGATATTTCTCAAACTTTTATTCTTGTGATCTTTGGATGCCCCGCCTAAACTAATACGACACCCACCTTTTCCATTTTTTTTTTTAATTGAAATATCTAGGATGCTAACAAGGAGCTAACGTTAATAGGTAAATATTTACTCCAATTGGACCCCGACCGGATGTTAAGAATTAGCTGATGAAACTTGCATGCAATCTATATGTATATCCTAATGCAGATCAAGGCTTGATTCGTTGTAATCCGCAGGCTTGAATTAGTTTAGTTCACTGCCCCTCATGAGCTAATTTCACTGGCTCTTATTATCTTCATAAGCACCCCATAAATGGGGTAGGTTGTGCTGAGGCCACGCATAGGGCTGAGTGAGGGCGTGCAATGGCGAGCACAACACTTCATGTTACCCTAATGTAAATGATTAGCAGCTGTAAAGGGTCGTTTAATCTTGTCAAAGTAAACAAGATTTGTGAATATGGTAGCACTGCTAGCATACTCGGTAGAAGGTGGAGGATAATTCCGTCTCAAAAGACTCGTAAAGGTGTCGGTAGGAAGCGACACCAAAACACTAAAAAGGGAAGTTTTATGGCACCTAGTTGGCTGGGAGTGCCAAGTCTCTACCCATGATATTAAGGTCGTTGCATGGAAAAGGCCGACTTATCTCAAACGGGAAGTCCATCACGACTCCGAGGTTCCGGGGACGGTGGAGCTTTCCAGGGCCAAGGCAGCCTATGCCCGGGTACCTCGCACCTAATTTAATATTCGTTATTCATACCTAGTGACAGTGACAGGGTGACGGGGTAACTGCCGGGTGGGGGTAGGATCCCTTGCTAATGGTTGGTTGGTTAGCGTCAGACAATAACAAACAAATCTTTTTACGCTCATTGGACAATCACATTCAGGAAAAAATTACCAATTGGTTGACCATGAGCTAAGTGGTCCGATTGATTGCTGACCAGCGTGATTTCTAAGAGGATTACAAACCACAAGCTAACCAAAACCTTAGGGATAGTGTTATAGAAGGGGCTCAACGGTCCCATCACTCAAGGCTATACTATCAAATGGTTTTCTAATATCATCCCATGTGCAAAATCCCAGCGATTGTCGATTATTCAGTGCATTCGGAGCTATATACTGGCTCCTATGGCCGAGTGTTTTCTAAAGGCTCTAATAATAATGTCGACGATGCCAAACATATGATCAATCACATTATCACTATATGTGTAAACAAGGCTGGTTTGGACTAAGGGCAAGGAATGGGGATCCATCTAGTAATATTAAAAAGTTGAACTATCTTTGACTGGGCGGAAGAAGGAAATTCCCGACGAGAATCTATTAATAACACTCCGTTCCGTGAATTCTCCAATCTCTCCCCAGATTTTGCGCGTAGACAAATCGGGTAAGAACCTCCTTGGGCTTATTCAACAACACAAGGCTGATCCAACATCTTAGTTAAGCAACAAGCCAACCAAGATTGAGGTTTATAGCCTTGGGTGGACATGCTATTCATCTAAGCAATCTAGTGTCCTAAAAATGATTAAAATTGGGAAGTCAAGTCCGTCAGAAAGGAGAGCATCAACTATGTCGCAGAATTCGGAGGATAGATTCAGGTAGACATGAATGTAATGTGACTATTGAAGGTTAACAGAGTTAGGCTGTTTCCTAGTGGAGAATGAAGCGTCGGAACACCGAGAGAAAAATGTTCATCGTGGGCTAGGGAGCCGGGTGCCAGACAACTATTCCCCTTTCCCCTCTACCTTGGCTGGTTCACTTTTACACTTTCGATTCTTGTTTAATTTTGCACTGGCATTGGATAAAGGCAAGGAAATAGAAGCTGCAATCCTACATATGACTCATGGGCATGGTTAGTCCTGATCCCATTGGTGGGAAAAAGAAAAAGAAGAGGATGAGGTCGTACTAATAGGTTTTAAAAAAAGTATCACGGTTTAACTAACGCGTCTAATTCCCCTTGTTAGCTAAGGTTCTCTTTAGTTTGTTAGGTAGTGTGGGCTTGTGGAGCCTCAAAAGGTCACATCGGTGGATTCAGTGGGATGGGGAAACCCCTTCATTAGTGACGAGGTGAGGTATAGAGGGTGATGTTGTGGGTTTACAAGGCACTAAGTTGGAAAGCCTGTTGCCATCCTGAATTTGGAGGGGCCAATATGGTCGAGGGATTGATTAGCGTACAGGTAGGTCCCAGTTGAACAATGCAACCACTAAATCGGCTAACTGTAGAGTCGTATTAATTCTTTCTTTCTGCTTATCAATATTTTAGTCAAATAGCACTTGCGTTGATCGTAATATCGGCAACCTCTGCCAACAACAGTCATCGACACATAAGTACACGAACCAGCGCGGTGGGAGATCGCTGATAGTTTTATCGTAAAGGTAAAAATCGCCAGGTAGTCTAAAAACAAAGCAAAAACACGAGAGAGACAGAACAAAAACAAAAAGAAACGCCACAACGCAAGAAAACCGAAAAACCGAAAACCGACCGGCTCCGTAAAATACCAAAATGGAAAAGTAGGTAACTGCCCGGAGTCACGCTAACTCGACTTTGAATTGCGGGGCTCGTCATCGGCAAACTCTTCCAAGCACCGCTGGAGAGAATTACTATTATTAGCCAGATCCTCTAATTCGCTACTTCCAAGGGCGGGAGAGGAGGCTCCTGAAGGGACTGGTCGTTGTAGGAGGGCCAGCATCACCCGCCATTGCTGGCGTAGACTCTTTGCCTCGGATTGGAGCAGTTTGTTTTCCTGCACCAGGCGGGCCACTTCGCTGGTGGCGTTCCGATGCTCCTCCAACAACGCCTGATATTTTGCCTGGAGCTCGTCGGACATTTGCTGGAGGCTTTTTTCTCGTTGCTCCTTGCGCTCGCGAAATCGACGTTGGGCTGCCCGGTTTTGCATGCGTCGTTTGTCCTAGTCCAGTTGGGTTAGCTTTGAGGAAAGATAGGGAAAAAAAAAAATTATAGAAAGAAGAAATAAATAAAACCACATCAACAAGGGAATTATAAAAACGAAGGGGAGATATTTTTTTTTTTTCCCACTATAATAATAGTGGTGGCTATTTTAGGATGGGTGGCTGCAAAAATAGAAACGGGCCCACCGGCTAGAGAAAAAGGGGTCAAAAAACTTACATTTTTAAACTCCTCGTGGAGGAGGGCATTCACTAGATGAGAATCCACGTCCTCGCCCGTTGGAGGAGAATTATTGGAGGCTGGAGATGCAGTTCCAGGAGTTGTCAGTGGAGGACTTGTCGGGCCGGAAGCCGCCCCTGTAGTATGGAGTGGTCCCATCCCACGCGGATAGTGAAGCTCTTGGGGGACTCGATAATCATTCTAGAGCAAGAATGAGCACAACTTTCCATATAGAAGAACAGAGTAGGTGGAAGTTATGGTGTAGGGGCTGGCGGACACTTACCACATCATACAAGTAATCTAAAGACATAGTAGGATTGCTCTCGGTATTCCTATTGTTGTGGGTGTTGTTGTTCCCATTCTCGACCAGCGAGAGATAGGGCGACAAGAATGGCAACACTCCAGCGTGAGCGGCCAATTGGGCCTGATAATGTATCTCTGTGCTTGGCTCCATGGGTTTTGTGTCTCTATTTTGCTAGATGAAGACGAGGAAAATCAAGGACCTTGTCTGCCTGCTTGTCGATCTCACAAGGGTTAGAGTTCAAGGTGAAAGTGAGAATGAATGTGATATAGGACTACTAATGGTAGGGCTACTGTGATACTTAAATATCAAAACATCGTGATACCTTCACTCTTGCCCGTTAGGGTGCTTCTTCACACGAAATTAGGTCAACCAAGGAAACTGCTCTGAGGCATCGCCAGATTCGGGTTAGTCTTGCTGTAGCTGGCTTCGAAAATTAAAGGCGACGAATTACAGGCTACTTTACTGTCTCTCAAAGTAGGCTAGTCTAAGGGACTTTTCCAGTTCCCCAGTCGCTAAAGAACTCTCTTAGTGCTTCACTACACCTAGAAGAGATATTTGTCAAGCCCGGCTATCTCGCTTGGTAAGATGTCTATTGCAACAGTTCTAGGATTACAACTGATGACCCATCCTGGAGTTAATTAATCCTCTAATTTAGCACGTGCAGCAGGATTATTTCCCTTTATCTACGGACCAACCGTTATTGCTACTATTATTATTCCTCTAAAATTGAAATCCTGCGTTTCTCTTGTGGAACCTTAAATGACACCATACTATCACGGCTCAACTGTATGTTACATGGGATGTTCTCCAACCTGTCACGATACCTTTCGGCTAAAACAAAATTCATTCTGGGCTATTTCCTATACATTCCCCAGCCTACCATACTGGTTATTTACTAATAATTGGTTTATACGTATGAACAGATCATGGGAAAGAAGGAGGCTATAATGAACAGTCAAGTGTAGCAATAGAAGAGCCAGATCTGTCTACTTTTTGATGGAGCGAAGCGGGAATGAACAAGGGGAAAAAAAAAAAAAAAAAAAGTCACCAACTCTCCCAGAATTGAGCGCCCATCGCAATCAGTCGATTGAACAGTTGGTCTCGCTCCCGCATCGCAGTCAAATGGAATGACTGGGTTGGATGTCGCCCCCGAATAATCAGTCCATCAACCGAGTATTTGATCCCTCCCGTCAATTCAAGGACTAATTTCTGTTTCCAGCCCAGCTCCTCGGTCTTCTTGAGCTCGATAATATCGGGTACCGGTATCTGAAAAAGTATGGAGCCCTTGTGCTGCTTTTCTAATCGGAGGTCCTGCACATGGGAAAAATGATGTGTAGTGAAATATAGAATGGGCGGCTCGCGTGACGAGTCAATGATCACCGTCCCATGTCTGTGTTCGATTCGTGCTTTGAATTTCAAAGGGCCCACGGGGGCAGAAACCCACCCTCGTCTGCGCAATAGACTAATCAAGTGAGAGGGGTGTGATATACCAGTGATCCCCCTCGCCCGACCGAAGATTTGACGGATTCCAATCCCGATTCCAATAGTAAAACGCACCACCTTCAGAAGACCCGGGAATGGTAGACCAGAGGGGTCAAAAGCGAGGGCTTCAGCGGGAAGGATAGACCCTTGTCTTTCGCCGCGGGCTGCCACCTTCCAGGGGTCCGGCCTCACTGGGTCAGAGGGAGGATTCAATGGTGACGAACTCATCTCTCCCATTCGCAGCAATGTCAGCGCCAACTGCGCATTAGTAGGCACGCCATCCAAAATCGTTCTACCGGAGAATATTTGGTTAGTCAATCCTTAGTGAGATTCACCAAGACATAGTATATACAATATACCCGACGTACTTATTAGGATCCAGATAATCCTGCCATCCGGGATAGCGTTGGTTTAAAAGCCAGATGGAACGCTGGAGAACCGGACCACCAAAGAAAATAAATCCTGTCATAAAAGTGGCGATCTTAATCAACCAATAACTGGAGAGAAGGGATAACGACAACCCCATGATGACAAAAATCGCAACTAAACGCAATCGAGGCCCCTCGACGAGGAACGGGGCAGTAGGAGATATTAGACTTTATACAATGCGTTAGCATGATCCATTGAGCCTCTTGAGCCACCGAACATAAATTGAGTCAGCCTACTTGCATAATCTCTCATATCCCTCAGCTATGTCTGTCATAATATGAATCATTTGGACCATGGCCCCAGACACTTTTTGCATCATCTCTTTCTTAGTGCCGTCATCTTCTGCAATGGGAAGTTCTTTACTGGCCCCTGGACCGGGGCCATCACCTACATGCTCAGCCTCGGAGTCATATTCACTATGAGCGCTCTCAAGCGCAACCTCCGCGAGGTCTCGGATTAGGTTGGTAGCCTCGTGTTCTGCTGCCTCGCCTTTATAGTATTCTGGGGTGCGTGTGAGACTGTCATGACCTGCTTTATGCAAGTGCCCGGCGTAAGAGGTATCGTATCCCTCAGGATCCGGTGGGAATACCATGGACTGAAATGCCGGTGATAGTATGATGAGGACTACGGTAACTGTAGCTGAAATAACGATAATATCCATGACCCACGCCAAAAAGTACCCCTATAGTCCACCATCAATCGGTTAGAATAAATAAAATGCAAAGCAGAAAGGTGTTCTAACTTACAGCACAAAGGAGACCTGTTCGCTGCCGGTCATTCCACGAGCGTATCCGGGCGATCTGATATCCGAAATTCGCCATTCCCAGCACCACTGACATGTAAAACCATTCAATTGTCACGCGCAACTTCTCTGGGGATAGGTAGTCCTCGGACGCTCTTATAAGATCTAACTCCTGAGGTAGAGCAGGTCGCACCGACTTTACATGATATATTTCCTAGATTCAACAATCGCATCAATTGCCATCGGTCGAATCCTACATGGGAGTAAGCCATACCTTATTAAATCGCCGTATGAGCATCCAGACATCATCATTCGCTAGGACAGGCTGCTGGGGGGTTCCAGAGGGCTTCTCTGGCGTTTCTTGATCCGCCGTCTTCGCTTTTTCCGAGTCACCGCCATGGACATGAGAGCCAGCGAGGCTACTACGCGTTTGTTGTTTTCGATGCATGGTCGGATAGCCTCTGATACAAATTACTCAATACGAAATCATTGGGTTAAAGAAAGATATTCAGGCCCTGGTGAAGGGCAGTGTTGGTGATCGTGGTGGCTAGTGACGTCATTGACCCTGATGTACCCATGGAACTCCTACCACTGCTCATCTCAGCCTCAATGATCGAGCATCGCCAGTGAACCTTGGTTTCTCACAGTACGTATGGAGCAGGGCTTGGGAACGTTTGCATGTGGCAGTCGTCTGTGATGCAAAAGTTTCAAGGAGATCAATAATAATAAAAAGACTCTCAACACAGTTCCGCAACACTCGAGAGGTGGTAAAAGTCACAATATAACTCCACAACGTGGGAAGTCTGTTCACACGATAAGTAATAACATGTCTAGTGACCTCAAAATGTACAAAGCCTTCTAAAAGTTCGATGGGGTATCCCCAAAAATAATATAACCCCTAAATGACCGCGCCGACACTATGAGCTTGCAGTAAATAACCTAGGGATACACCAACAACAACTCAAGGGAAGGAACCTCCGTACATCAGGCTACATCTACTTCAATGATAGGATAAAAGAATGGTGGAAGAAGAACGATTAGGCAAGGGAACGATGGAATAAATGTGCTTCATCCGTCATATATCGACTTTTATCCACTTATTCCCCAGTTTGTGGCTCTATAAAGGGAGGTTACGGGCAATTCTTGAAAACAGTTATACAAAGTTCCTTCATGAAATCCAATATGAAAGTGAAAGTGTTCTAGCGTCTTGATAGTTTTAGATTTTCAGTTATATGACAAAAATATGTATCGACCTGTCAACGAATTAAGAAACTAAAAAGGGGATAAGAATCATAAAGATCACAAATAAAGGAAAGAAGAAAGTTAAAAAGAGGACAAGAAGAAAATAGCAGGTGCCAAATGGGCGTGTATTGAAGGAATTCATAAACAACTTCATCGTCAACTTCACTAGCTTTGACCGTTATTCACCATCAGCAGTTATATGTCATCCTAAGTCCGGCGGAGGAGCTTTGGCCAAATTTCACACTAGTTGCATCGTTATATCCGTCGGCTATGCTGAAGCGATAGGTCATGACATCGGCGCAAGCAAAGCTATTGATAACCTTGGTGGTAGGCTTGCTTGGATTGGACTTGAACTGGAAGTATCCAACCTGTGAAATGGGCGCAGGGCAGTAGTCCCAGGAGATGTCGATCCCCCTGGGAGATCGGCTTAGTGGGCCAGCGACAGAGAAAACCTCAACTGGTGCAGAGCCGGACGTGGTGACAGGAGTACCGGCAGGGAAATAGTACTGTAGGGTACACCCCCAGCTTCCGGCTGGAACGTTGAATTCAGCGAACATGTCATTCTTGTTCGTTGCCCCCGCTCCCTGTGAAATGCGGAATCCGGGCAGGTAAGACTCAACAGGCTGGGCCTCCGAGACACGTGCGACAGCCGGGTAGGAAATGCTACATGATGAAGGAGTAGGGACTGCAAGAGCAAGCGCAGCGAGTGAGGCAACGATAACGGAGATCTGGGTAAAATGCATGGTGGTTACTGGTGGTTGGTTTGAAGTGTTCAAGGAATGTATCAAGGCTTTTGATAAAATAAAGCTGGATATTATCGAGGTTAGCTGAGGAGTTGTAGAGAGGAATGGCTCTGTTGCTCAGCTACAATTCTCTGGAATATCCATGGCCTTTATATATTTTTTTGAGGGATCGGAGCAACTAAATGCATATAGATGGGTTGACGAACCAGTCTCGGGCACCGTCACCTCATTGGAGCGCAGGCCTAGGACCTGTTCCAAGGAAAGGATAAAAATGGTGCAGGCATAGCCATCATGTCTTACATGAATACGACATCGGAGGGTTGCTCAGTGAATGGGCTGCCTAAGGTAATTTCCTTATGCGAGTCATCTGGGGAGTAATGAGCCGAGTCACTAGAAACTCAGTATATGGCTATGTTTTTGTTGGCACCGAACCCCGGCCCAGAGTATTTTGGCTAGTCCATTTACGGCTGACAGTCGACTCAGAAACGCTCCAATGGGATTAGACGTGTCGTAAAGGCTGCTTTCCAGCCTGACTACCAGAATCCCAACTTTCAAGACAAAATTCCTTGGCAGCTCGTATTCTGGGGACGTCGGATGCATCACGCAAAGCCTTATCCCACCGCCCCTCCGGCCTTCGTTGCAAGAAACTGTTGGCTCTGTTGATGTTCAGAAAGAGCTCACCAGGCCATTTGACCCCTCATACACAGAGGTGTGCCCATATTCTCCCTAAACCCATCATGTCATGCGGAGTGTATTGGGCACTTCATCTGCCAAGCTCTTGGTACACTCTATTTATATCACTCAAGGGCCGGCTGATCAGCAAACTGGATTCGTTCTCATAGCCTTTCTTTAGCTTTACTTACACAGCCTTCATGTACAAAAAAAGTAGGCGGGGAAAATGAGTTATGGAATGAAATAACTCGTCCGATCAAAGACAGGCCTTGTACGGAGGAGAGTCGCATTCACAAAAATGGTGTGTTGGTCTGACTTGCAGATTTATGTTATGGTCAGATTGATCGATGATTGCAGGGACTGCCGAATCTATTAAAAGGCTGAAGTATATTTATTATTATCTTCTCCGCTTTTACGAAGGAATAAATGGACTTTCAATAAACGGAATTTGAGAGGGGATAAAGAGCATATGTAGCTATCATAAAAATATGCAAGACTCTATTCAAATGAATATAACTCATGTCACGGCGGGACCCGGCTTGTTATTTCTTAGGATCCTTAGAGTTCTCCAAGCAGTAAAGAGCAGGGAAGGCGTTTCCAATACTTACACAGACTATCACAGCTAGGGCTTTGCTGCATAATTTAAAAATCTTTAAAACATCTTAATACAGTCAAGAGCAGCCACAACAATACCTTCTTATATAGGTTATTCAGTCTATCCCCTTCTTCCTTTTTTCCCCCTCAGTAAGTAGCTATGCTATTAAGCATGTCTCTCAACCTTTCTTTAACTCACTCTTAATGTGCGGTGACTAAGTTGTCTTAGGCTATCTATTAAAACTTGCACTACTATATTCCCCCCTCTACATTCATGTATCATCTTCCTGGCACTTAAATTCCCCCGCGTCTATTCCCAGCCATAAATAGCTAGTCCTTAGATTTAGTGCCGCACACCGCAATTTCTCGAATGTAAGCCACAGAGTGAATGGGTATGCCTTGATTTAACCATGCACATGTCGGAGAGGCCTATCTTCTTTGCATTCCTGCCAGGATTTTCGCTATTCCTTGCCAATTTGTTTCCGGATAGATGTCTTTTCCCATATAGAATGGTTTCAGAAGGGATAATTTTTCTTGTGGCTATAGTCATCGAGTCGACTGTTCAGTACATGCCTACCTACCTACGTACGATGGTGCCTGTGGTCACACATCAAAAACAAAAAGCTCAGAAGCCCGCAACGACAAAACTAGGAAGACAGAGGACTACATAGCAATACCATAGACCAGGGCTAGTTATAGACGAAAAGAGATTATATAGAATACGAATACAAGTGGGAAAACTTGCTAAGTCATCTAGGTATATGTAGTTAACCAGGACTCTGCTCTACTAGACGTACTAAGACACCAATAAAATTCCGAAAAGCAATTGGCCCAGAACAACGGGACCTAAAACCGACGCCCCACTTTGCAATAACCGTGTAAGGTCCAACTACTTTTTTTGTTGCATACAAATTTATATGGTAGATTGAAAGTCACTTAACCTTCATCATTTCTTTAAGACGCTCAAATTATATCACGCCAGTAGGGCATAGCCCCCCTCAAGGCAGCCGCGCACAGCCTATTTTAGCGAGCAACCCCTTAATCTCTTTTGTCAACATTTCCAATCATCATCCTACTTCTGTTCTACCCATCAGTACCTTTCTACCTTTCTATCCATCTTGCTACCCATTTACTCTTTTATCAAGGAAGATCATCTTTTTGCGAGGATATCTCTGATAATCTAAAGATAAAGTTATCAATTTTACAGATAATCCAGTGTGTTGAACCAAACCAATGGTTAAAGTCAACACCATGGTAAGAACAAACATGATACCAGTCAGAATCAACTGTCAGAATTGACAGTTAAAATCGAACGTTAAAATCAACCGTTAAAATCAACAGTTAGAATTAACACAATAACTATTAACTACTTAAGCAAGGTCGCGCGCGCACATTATAAGGCACCCAGGCATCCTGAAAAAAATTTCTTCTTCTTGGCTCTGTGTATTATTGTGGGGGACTATCTAGCTACATAGCTACCTAGCAATTAAGAAAATCAAAATTCTGGTTAGTGGTTGTGGGTTATATTGCCTACTTAGCGAGATGCTTAAAGGCCTGGGGCTCTAATAATGAGCAAACATGTACAAGAAGGTGTGCATTAGCCTGGCCTCCCAATCTAAATGAGCCATGCCCTCGTCGTATGGGGCTTCTAGACAAAATGCATGTCATACTCAACAAGCAACCAGTTCCTACCCCATTCTAGGCAGTACTGATGCTGTCAGATTTGACAATGCTTGAAAAGTTTGTTGAAAACTCCGAGACATGCACCCATATTCTTGAGTTCTATATCCATGCTTGCACTGCTCTGCCATTAATCCGGCAACAAAAGGCGCCGCAACCCCCACGGTCCAGCATATCACAACAATCTGAGACATCATCAGCGCAGAGTTCATCTAGATCTGGACACAATAAAACATATATCAAGCTAGCTAAGGTACGAGACAAGAACTCCTGCATTATCCTAAAGAGGGACCCATTTGATGTCGCACATATCTACCCCATTACCTCCTTCCATGTCGAATAACGAACTTCACTCGAACTATCCCACCTTTCTCATGTGCTTAGATCCCGCAATTCATCGTCTATGGACATGTGGTAAGGTTGCATTCCGGCGATTGGATTACAATGATGACAAAACTGCCCTTGACATCGAATGGCATTGGCAGGCTTCCTCGTGGGCCCCGATGACTGGAGCTTTGCAAGTGAACACAGTGCCTCGCTCAAATCGGGGATTAGATCAACGAAGCAACCCAGCCGGGTCGATAAGCGAAATCACACTCCGTGGTGAGACAAGGCTCAGGTCAATCCAGACCGGTGATGTTTTTGTGCTGCGTACATCCGATCCAGAGCTGATGCCCCTGCCAAACAAAGAATTATTAGACATGCAATTCGTCCTGACACGTGTTCTCAACCTCTCCGGTGATGGTGACTTTCTGGAATATGGAGAGCCAGATACATCGGATGTGGGGCAGGCACCTCCTCTCCGCGTGGAAAACTGGCTGGGGGATGTTGAAAGTTCAGCGGGCGAAAGTTTTGACGAACAAGAACACTCAAATATCACGTCCGGTTACCCGTCACCGTTTGAATCGAGGGACATGATGCACCAGGAGACGATCTTGACACGGTCGGAACAAATTTCATCGTTTGTAGAGAGTATCTTATGCTAATTGAGTCTGGTGGGCTATCGACATGAGGCGCTGTAACGAATAGAACAACTTTAATACTACGATAAAGGCTGTCTAGTACACGGTGCTGGCTTTTCTTTCTTTTTCTTCAGATAAGCAAAAAAAAACAACAAAAAATTCCGACTAGTTAATGATAAAATAAACTGGCTTGTAGCACTTGTGTTATCTACTTATAATCCACTCCCTTCTATCCCACGTTCTGTTCTTACCTGCAGAGTGATCAGACCAGCTCGCTATATTCCTAAACTCTTGTAATTATATTTATCTTAATTCTCTGTCTAATGTATGTTCTAGGGGCTCGAATTCAATTCAATAATTCTATCACAAATTTCCGCTGTTCCACCTATCGGACCACCTTGCCGACTTATTTCAATTGCTTTCCACGTAAAATGAATGTAGACTGTTTGATATTCCAATATTCCCCAATAAGCTCGTTGCCTATTATGCCCATTTCCGGTGCGACTTGAATCCTACCAGCCAAATCCACGGCGTCCCTTGAGGTCGAATTGGCCCGGGCCATAACATATAATAAACCCAGTAAAGTTACGAAATGGGATAAATCAAAGTGTAGGAATAATAGGAGTAGATATAATCTAGTGGAAGGGTCTCGCATGTTACATAAGGATGGTCTATATGATGCTGGCATTACGTAGAACTAGTAGGACGAAGGAAAGATGATCTTATATAATCTTCTCTTGGGAGCATCTTCTCTTGGGGGCATGGAAAATTTTCCACTGCCGCCCCTCCTCGTGGAAGATGGAGGCTGTATCGGGGGATTAGTCGTGTGGGATACAGGTAAGTGGTGTTTAAAGGAGTTAGATGAAAGCAGACAAAAAAATATGAGTGTCTGTCTAGTGACTGGCGGGTGAGAAGGAGACCTAAGAAGGCCGCCGAAGACATCATTATGTGTAACCCACTACTCTATTAGGTACATATTTGACAATAGGTATTTATGTCTCTCGCCTTCTCCCAATTTCCCTCTTGACCTTTTTGGTTGTCGTCATAGTGTTAAGCGTCACCCACGGTGTTTCAGTTACAAGTCCTCTCCCTGGTGAGCTTTCACAAAATCTCAAGGAATCTCAAGGTAAACCTTGTCCCCCTGCGCTGGATGCTCTTGGATATAGTCGTCGGGTGGCTCTGCAGGGAGCTGATGATCATAGGCCCATTGACGGATCTGGTCATAATTCTTACACATGTGTCTAGTGTTAAAATCCACGAAGGGCTGAGGATCATCTGGCCAAACCCAGACCTGCCCTAAAACACCCACATCAACTATGCACATGAGCTGCTGGCGGAGAATATCCAAGCAATGCGCTGTTGTTGTCTTTTAGCCGGTGTATCACAAATCAGAATTGCCTCGACTTCACTTACAGACATGACGACGAATGACGTAGTCCTCATTCACAAAAGCGCCTTTACCTTTGGCGTGGTAGTAGTCGTAATTATAGTACAGCGACATGCGCAACAGGTTCTGCCAAGGGTATTCTCAGCTCTGGATAATAGACTAGGGATTATGCAACCGAGCAAACTCACCAGGCAGTGCAAGTGATGAAGGCCTTCCATGTTAGCGGGGTAGCCACCTCCATATCTATCATTGATCTTAACATGGCTGTGAGAAATTCCAGCCCGCTCTGCATCCTCAGGGGGAACTCGCAAGGGACGGTCTATTCATCCATGTTATTAACAGTCTTCAAAAGTTAGATTTCGATTGTCGAGTAGATAAGCACGTACAGTTCACACCCAACGCCTCCCAGGCCGCATCAACCTCGGGACTAGCATCCTGTCGATATATGTTCTCATTCATGAAAGTGCCATTGAACTGCTCAACATGATAGGTGACATCCAAGTCCCTCATCAAAGGTGCTTAATAAATCTTAGCAAATCCATCATATATGATAAATAGGGCAAGACACCTCACAGTACTGAGACACATGTTCTGTGCAGCGAGCATTTATGTCTTGAAACTGGTATCCCACCAAGGCCCCGATCGCGAAGAGGAAAGCAATAAAGATTGAAGAAAGGAAAATTCTGCAATATGACGGGCATGTCCTTGTTCTCGTCTTTTCATTCGATGTCCACGAATTTGACTCCTCGTCTGCAAGCAGATGCTGGTGAGGATCACTTCCAGGCTCTAGAGATGCCATATTGTACCTTCAGAGTCGATTTGCTAGTGAGATATGTTTAAGAGGATAAAATCAAAGTGCTGAAAAGAGTATCAAGAATTGTTAAACCCCCTCAACCAAAGTTTTAATACAACATCTTTTTAAGTGGTGGCGTTATTCTTGTGCGATCCATTTGGCCCCATACTTGACAGTCAGGTTAGTGGAAATGGTTTCCCCTCTAGCGACGTCATGAGTTCTGTTTGCCCACACCAAATTTCCAAATCCGGACTATTGTCTAATGACAAACCCCATTTCTCCTACCAAACGGGCACCCCGACCGGCGCTCCTCCACAATGAATCAAGATATACATGGTTAGAGCTATTTGCCTCGAGTCTTGTTGTCATGGGGATATCCCCGTTGCAGCTTGCAAACAGGCACTTTTCTTGTTTCTGCCAATTGTTCACATGATTTGCCAGCCCATTCACTTTCGGAGTAGGCGTTTTAAGTCTTAGCCCAACCATGGTTGTGCCGATCGGATCTCCATCATTCAATGCCATTGTTTGCTCTCACCAGTTAGCATTGATCGGTCCTTGCCGAAGGAACCAAATTTCCCTAAATAGAATGTCCTAATTTTAGTCTAATATGATGCCAGTCTATCTAATGGAGATCATAGTCCTTGAATCACAAGCAGTATAATGATCATAGTGACGCAAATATATTTCTTCTTGGTCTACTGTTTCATGTCATTCAGCTTTGCGATTGCAAGATATATAATGCAATGATTGATCGTAGTCAAAGAATATTTTGACCATGCAAATCAAAACAACTTCCTCGCTCAATTGACTTATATGATCTAATCATTTTACCTTAAAGCCCTGCCAATATGCGTCTCCTTCAAGCCGCTTCTTTGATGGCTGTCATCCTGGTAGCTGCAAGTGCTCTACCTGTCGAAGAGGAAAAAAGAGATGCTGAGGCTGTCGAACGGCGTGACGATGACTCTAACAGTGACTCCACCTCCTATGGTACTTATAATCCATATGATTATTATGGTAACTACAAGGTGGATATGGTGGAACGAGACGTCGGAGCACGTGCAAACTATGGCAAATATGCCCCCTACGGCTCCTATGGATCATATCCCCCACCATCATATAATCCGTACAATTCTTACGGAACATACAAGCGAGACGTCGGAGCACGTGCTAACTATGGCAAATATGCCCCCTACGGCTCCTATGGATCATATCCCCCACCATCATATAATCCGTACAATTCTTACGGAACATACAAGCGTGACCCAGCCGAATCATACGCGCCTTATGAGTCCTATCCTCCTCCTCCTCCTCCTTCTTACGACTCTTACGCTTCCTACGGCGATTACAAACAGGAGCCAGAGGAGCCAAAAGAATAAGATAGCTCCGCCTGCCTTCACTCGACGCTTATTAGCGGCTTAGACGAGACGAGCTTCTTCTCTAGGTTGCTCCAGAATCGGATTGCATGAGGTGCACCCAATGCAAGACGACCTATCTGTGTCATATTTGCTTTTCCCAAGTCTTGGTATTCCTTGATTTCACACTCGTTCATTTCAATGTGATAATACAAACTATAAATGATTGAAGAAAAGTTCAAGTTGAACTAAAAGGAGACAAGATATGTTTTAAATTTTCAAAGGGTATTTTGTGAGATATTTTAACCGTTGGTTTATATATGAATAAAGCCCAAAAATTAATAATAAAAGTAAAGTAAAACCATACCTCCCACCTAATATTAACCTGTCGGCCGGACGTAATGATTAATACGTCTACGCCATGCCCGATTAGGAAAGGGATGACTATCCCTAGATTCAAACGGAATGACCACGCCGCCGGCGACATTCGACCACGAATTCAACTAGGGTAGTGCCCAATTTCCACACACAGTGGCGATTCTATACACACGAATTACCCATATTATTATTTATGTATTTAAACTTGCTATCTAGACTGTATTTAGAAGAACAAGACCTTCAATTTGGAAAAGATCGCCCATTCGTGACGTGCGAATACCGTATGCGAACCGGTCGACATAACCCATTATAGCTTTCGGTTACAGCCGTCTTCGCCTGAATCTTGGGATGAACCTACTCCACATTCCTGTTTGGGTCTAGCACCAGTAGCTCTTTTTTTCCTTTTCCTCTTCTAAATACCATGGTCTTTTTCAATACGGTCTTTTTCAATACAAGCAAGCATCCCATAGGGTTTCTTAGTACACTGAGAAATATAAAAAAAGAATTTAATGGCAGTGAAGCGACTCATTGACCACCTCTTTTGTGGGTCACAGGTGTACTACAGTAAGTTAATAGAACTGATGACATACCAATCGAACTTTATTTCATAATTCTAGCTTTCTTTATCCCATGAGCACTACAGACCCTGGCCATTCATTGAACCTGTACTCTCTGTAATATTCGACATTGCGGATTCCTTATCGTAGAATGCTCGCATATCCCCCGTTTCCGTCAGAGCAACTTCGTCTTGACTCTCTATTCTGCTAAAATTATTTCGTCCTATTCGAGCCACTCCCTTTCGACTAGCAAGAGACCCGCGTGCCCTAGACGGAAAAGAGGAAGAAACGTTATCAGTGAAGATGGGACTTATTGCGTGCATGCTCCTGCTGTTAGTATGCTGTTCCTTCGATCGTATCAGCGAACGGAGACATGGAATCGACGCTGTGAGAATAACAATATAGGTTTCGATGTAAAGCCAACGCTCCAGGTTCACGGTTGCCATAGTGGGATTATTGTTCGCATTGGCGAGTATGTGGAGCTGGACAGTCTTGATAATCGACGCAACCATGGCACTAAGTATGGTAGAGGCGCAATGAGCGATCAGGTCTCAGCTTATCAAGCAAGGAGGAGGATTATTTCAGATTCACTAACAAGATTCCTAATCCAAGGAGGGCAATTAAGCCTATCTTGACATGGACTTTCAACTGCAAGTTCCAGAAAATAAATGTTGAAAATGCCGCAAGATATAGATCTGTCGCTGAATTGAATGCTGTTGCACGAGGTTGGTATATTAGCATCCGCGGATCCAGCAATTACGTAGGTTACGAGATAATGCTTGGGTAACCCATCTGTCAGGGCATGAAATGTCTCCTCACCTCCTTCGAAATATCCATAGTATGTTTGGATTCGCAAATCCCAACATTGGCTTGAATCGTGTGATTGAGACCAAATGGCTGATGCATGGCCCGGGCATTGTAGGAAGATTATCAAAATAAAGAGTAAGTTGATGACCACTTGAGCCCCGGCCAATGCCCACAGAATCATTCTGTATCCTTTGTTGGTCCCTAGAATGCCGATAATGAAAACAATGAAGGCGACCCGTCCTGCGACTCCTCCACTAATGCCAAAAGTCTGCCCTAAATAGTCATACATGATGACTCTGGAAGCATCCGAAACAACCTCAATTGAACGTCCGTATCCATATTGGACCGCTACAGTGATGATAGCTGATCCGGCGAGGGCCAAACACTGAAGTGACAGAAGGGAAAGTCAATTCATGATCTTCAAAGATGGGCGGAGTTTATGCTGAGATGATCGCAGAGTAAAGAAAAGAGGGCAGGGTTACCAATCCAAAGATCATGAGAACATCATCCCAGCCGAACTTTCTGATACGAAATTTTGCCAATACCCTAAGAATTACAACTACAATAGAGATACCGGCAAATACCCATATATCTCGAAGTAATCTCGGGCCGGAGCTATGCGAAGAGCTCATGGTGGGGTCCGGTATGATGCGATTCGAGCTTGAACCGCGGGGAGGTTGTGCCCATGGAATCAAAACCGAAAGTGGAGGTGAAAGAGTAAGTCGCTGGTCAAAGCGACATAGATAATTATATTTTATGTTCCCTTTCTCTACTTTGTCGTGCTTCATTACGATGGTTTAAACCATATTATACGACGTAGAATAGATAGATCTCTCCCCAACGGATCGGAGACCTCCGGTCTTTTGATAGCGGGATCGCACGCGACAATCTACTTCTAACCCAGCCTGATAGGCCAGCAATGAAAATATAAAAAGCTTAGCACCTCCCTATGATAAAGAACCCCTTGGTCATTGGTTGCGACCGGATTATTATCTTCGCAATTTCACTCATGTGGCGAACGACGAGGTCAGTCAGGGGCGTGTCGCGTTTTCTTTGTTGAATTTTCTTTTTTCATGCACCCTTTTATTCTTATTATTATTACTTTGATTGCCATCGTTGACTTGATTTGCTACGTGATAAATTCTAAAGTTGAAACTAAGCAAGGTGAGGTATTAATACAAGACATGATACATATCTGGTGGCCGGGCATGGCCGCTCATGTGGACGATAAAATTTTTACGAACATATGCCCAGATGATGATCTACTCCTTAAGAGGAATATTAACGAAACCCTCCAATACAGAGTACCCCGTAGCTACCCCTGATACTAGTCTCCACACCCCCAAAATTAAACCACTGAATTCCTGATATATGACTCGGTAGTTGGCTCAGCTTTATAGACTGAAAAGGGGAAACAAGGCCTGCCACGTTGCCAGATGAGTCTACCATGGGGGTGCACATCAGAAGAATCCGTGGCACAGTCCAAAAACAAAAAGCGAAAGAAACAAAATTGGGACAAGGTTTTGGCCGACATTTAGAATCAATCAAAGCCAACTTCCCTCTTTGACACTGTCAAGGTTAAGAAGGGATGGCGAAGTGTGAGCCACAAGGACCCCTCAAATATGAATTGACATGGCTATTGCTGTTTGAACACTTTTTTTTTTAATGAAGCTGAGTATCTTTTTGAGCTAGCAGGATAGGAAGAATGCTGCAGGTTCCAAGTAGTGCAATTACTTCATAGATCCTCTCATTAGTGTCGAATCCTAGATTGTTATTGAGGGACAACATACGAGGGATAGATTGGAAACTGTTTAAATAACAAGACCGCACAATATCCTGGATTGCAGACGGTAAGGTGATCGTGAAGCGCACATCATTGAGTATTCTTTTAATAACCTAAATGCAAAAAATCGGGTTTGGTGAGTATTTTTGTACCATAGAGATTAGGGACGCTACTCCACATACCGTTTCTTCATCTATGAGTCCCCTAAGGCTATCCCATAAATTCCGCTCAAATAACGCTTGGCTCAAGGAAGACCCACAAGCAGGTCCCATTATCAGTCCCAGCTGCTGACTTAAGAAGTAGGTCCCAATGCATAAAGAGAGAGACTCCCCAGGCACACTGGCTGACATGGCAGTAAAAAATGCAGGGAATAAGACGCCCTGAGCAGCCCCCAGCGGGAATAAATAGAAGGTTTCCCAGATTGTGCATCCATCTCGCCATACAACCATGATCAAACTAAGAATAGCTGCACTTAAAATGAGACCTATTGTGAGAAGTACTTTTACTCGCCCAGTACTTCTTGAATTAGTCATGGCATTGCTTTGTTGGGAATAGGAAAGGACGGTCAGCTAAATACCGTTTAACTATTAGTCCGGAGACAACTCCGCCTGCAGATACTCCAATCGTCGTAGGCAAATATGCCAGAGAAGCGCCGAGGTTGCTTGCATTCTCTACCCGTATGAAGTACGGGACCAGGTTGGTAACGAACTGATAGAATAGTATTAGGATCCTTTTCACCACCTCAACTTCCACCTGGGTAGAGAACTCACCGCAGAACGGCTCCCATGCAGTAAAACCTGCATTACAAAATGAGCACCCAGTGCCCCAGCTAACAAATGTATTGGAATCAAGGGCTTCCGAGCCCAAAACAGCTCTATAGCAACAAATAATCCAAGACTGAGCACGAGCGCGAGAATGAGCAAGTAGGTTTGTGAAGATTCGTCCGGTGATCTCATCCCGATAAATTGTAGGAGACACAGCAAGGCGAAGATAGCAGCTGAAAGCGTGATTAGTCCCGGGAAATCGAGATCCAAAATGCTCAGTTGATGGGGAGGGTTGGTTATCTCCTCCTCGTCTGAACTATCATTAGATGCGGCTTCACCATACCCTGCCCTTCGCACCGATGATGGCAGCCAGTAAATAACAATGATCACGCAGATTATGACAAATGGGATTTGTCCAAAGAATAACCTAGTTCAAATTATTAGTGATACAAAATCTAGTGGAAGCTGTGTGATAGATATCAAGTGGCCAGTACCACCTCCATCCGATTGTATCTGCTAGCAAACCCCCAATAGGAGCCCCGAGGCTGCGACCAATAACATTGACTAGGTTCTCATAGCCACGATAGAGGGCAAAATCGCTTGGTGGTACAAGATCTATATTTTGTTTCAGCAGATGGCCTAGTGTTATATTATGAAAATGAATTATACCTGTGATTATAATAGAGACTACCGCAATCATGCCCGCCCCGCTTAAACCGGCGATTATCCTAGATATGACCAGCTGAGTGATGGAGCTGCTAGCACCACTAGAGTTTTCAAGCGGTTGTCAACACGACATTTTCAAACTATATCCTCACTTTTTTTTTTTTTTTTCTCTTATTTTCTTTGCCAATGGTGAAACCTACCAGGCAAGACATCCTAGCATAAACAAAAAGTAGGACGACAAGAGGACATTTTTTCGTCCATACAGATCACTCAGAACTCCGTACTACTAACTGTCAGGGGATCAGGGTACAGCAGAAGCAATACTCATACGCACCACCGGGAGAGACACGCAATATCCAAAATTATACGCAACAAGCAACCAAGACGCCTCTGAGAGACGCTCGAACTGCGACGCAATAGTACTATATGTAGAGATGACCAAGGATTCATCTGCACTCGCGACGAACACCCCTAGATGCGTTGTGAGTAGTTGTTATCCGGCTAGATCCCTACCAGGAGAGATACCTAAAAAGGTGCCGCCAATTAGTAGAAGAGCCGACCGAGTGGCTTGTGGCTGGAGCATTTCTGGTCCCTCCATGTTGGGTGAGGGGTAGAGAAGAGGTGACTCTTCATCAGGGGCAGCATCCCGAGAGCCCTGGGAGCTACCTCTACATTCTTCGGAGAGACGCGACATCATACTGATACTTGAAAGATGGAAAAAATTAGCAAGGGGGTAACAAGCTCAGGAATGCACGACGGGAATAACTTGCTTCTGGTTAATTAGATGAGATGGAGGAAATGGGAAAATAGAGAGAAGCAAAAACGCTCTGCTAGTTTAGAATCAGCCGTATTTATTGGCAACAGTGCATGAAGCAAACACTACTAATACATCCCAAGGAGCTATTTTGCTTTTTGGCTCATTATTTTTGAGTAATATCGACAGTATTTCTCTGTGACTCATGTCAAGCAGATTCCAATAGTTTGGAAGATCTACATCATGCATGTACCATAGAGTACATACAGACGCGTTAGTGCCAGAGCTGGCCGTAGAAAAACTTGTCAACTTTTCGGCTGCGCACTTCACTTTTAGCTTTCATGGGGGGAAAGCATTTTACAAACTAGTTATTCAAGAAGACTCTTATAAAGTAGAGGTAAGATTTAATACTATGATGAATAAGTATTAAAATGAAGGTGATCAAGCAAATTAAAAATACACAAGACTGTATTATTACCAATTTTACCACTCTGTAGCCAATTATATGATAGCATTCCACCAACAAATTACAGTCCTGGTTTTTAGTACAATCTAGTTAGATAGTAATAGAGAAATATATCCTAGGAGATACAAAGTTACTCAAGCGTAGCATATTAACCATATAGTAACTATGTGACGACTACCAGGCACCGTATACCTGGAGTTATAAAGGTAGCTGGGAAAACTATCCTCGCCTAACTTTTAAGTTTATATTCTTTGAAACCTCAACAACTATATATATAATCTGGACTAATCCATGCTACACACCACAACAAAGCAAGAATAAGACTGGCAGGCTGGTAACACAAGGTACCCCCCACAAAGACCGTGTTCAGATATTGGGCTTTCATAAGATTTAATAGCCTACATTGCTAGTACCTATGGACATATTTACAGCGTATCCCTTTAGTTCATTCTCCCATTCAAGACTCGACTCCCGATTCCGGTCCGATCCCGGTAGACACTATCCCGGTAACGGGTAACATCTCATAAAAAGAGAATGACTTCCTTCATACGACATTGTCAATCCTATCTCAACCAACGCAAGGAAGCTACCACAACTACTGAGTCTACTACGCTTACTATGACATCACCGAGAGCAATTTTCAACCCATCAGATGCCAGCACCCCTGGTTACTACGGGCCTTCTCAGACAGCATTACTTCTACTAGACTTCCACTCTCTTTTTGTCCAGAAAATAGGACCAAAAGCGCTCGCAGCCGTCGAGGTCGCCGCCAAGCTGAGAAAATGGGCAAAATCTCAAGGAATTCTTATTGTCCATGCCTTGCTCGACACCAACGCAGCTCCTTATCCGACTTGCAAAGACACTGGGAGATTTGCGAGCATTGCTATCAACATGCGATCAATCAATGGAGGCGGAGAGGAGCCCCCAGACTTGGCACCAAACGGCGACGAAAATGACCTCACATTCACCAGGAGGCCCGGCTACGTCTCCGCACTCAAATCGCCTGGACTAGAGGATTTGTTGCAAGGTCGCGGCATCAAATCGCTAATTCTAACCGGCCTTAGCACATCTGGCTGTGTAATGAGAACGGCAGTGACATCCTGTGATGCAGAGTATGTTGTATCGGTCATCTCTGATGGCTGTGCGGACCCAGATGAGGATGTACATGATATAATGCTCAATAAGATTCTCAACAATCGGTCATATGTTTGTACTGGAGAGGCGTTCCAAGATGGATTTTCTGCATCAATAACAGGGTCAGAGGGCAATAGTGCCTAATCTTGGCTGACTGTGACCATAGGACTGGCTAAGGAGCCCTGAACCCCGTTTCATGTTAAATGCTCTTTTAATATGATTCCTAGGGCCGGTTGATATTATTATTATCGTCTTTCCCACCTCCAATCCTGGACGTCTAAGTATGTTTTTAAGTGTGTATATATATAGAGTTCTTTTTACTCGTGGTGGGCGGTGTTAAATATTACAGCCACCAATACAACAATTGAGCTATATGGTAACATATGTAACATCCTCCAAAGCCCGATAGTCATCATAAGTCATCTGTGCAAGCATACAGCCAAATCCCACATCTCTAGCCTGAAAGCACTCTAGAACGGCTCTACACCACGCCCATCGCTTGGATGAGCGATCTTTGAAAAATTGTTGCACAATCCAGAGTGGGGAGAGGGACAGCGATTTAACAGAGGAGCCGTAAGGATACTTATCACAATAAGCCATCGATTTACAAATTCGCATGGCGAATAATTCGGCAGCTCCATATACTGTGTCGATTACAGTTTGCATATCATGATCCCCGACGCAGGGCCAATCTGTCAGTATGGACTCATCATCAAGCCAGGGACGATGATGTCCGGGCCTAGAATGCATGGGGATCCAGGGGAGGGGTAGACATTGGATAGCGGTATTCAGTGTTCGCATAACTTCTGCGGCCTCCCAAAACAAGATGAAAAATCCAGTCCATGAAAGCAGGAGGAGCTGCCATTGGTGTTTATCGGGGAAATCCAAGATATCCTGGACTACCGCTTTCGAGTGTGGTTTGTCTATGAGGAATGATAACTCGATGGGGGTCGCTCTTCTGACGTTAAAGGGACAATTGCAGTGGTGATAGTCCAAGAAGTCAAGATACCAGTATCGGAGCTGGGTGAAGGTGTCCCGAAACGCGTTACTAAAGTCCTCGAATGTATTTCCCACGCTAAGAGGATTGTACCGTACGTTATGTTGAATTTGGTCACGGAGTTCCTGGATTTTAGGCAGGGAGAGAGAGATGTCCAAAACTTGTTCGAAGGGCTCTCCTCGTGGAGCCATTGCCCGCCATTTGCGTCCGGCCATGAAGGTTCTCTTGCGTCGCCCACACCCGTCGTAGAGCTATAATTCTTAATTAGTAGCTGGTCATAGGGAGTAATAGTTCCTACTCACAGCGAGGGTTCGAATAAGACATAAAAGACGTGAATCAATGGACTGAGATGGACCTCGTTGTTGCAATAGCCTACACGCTGCACGTACATGAACCATCCAGGAATTGGTTACGCGGGAGCTATTATACAACTAGTCTCCCATTTAATATCAGTGAGTATCTTCCAGACAGGGGAACGACTTACCTCATACATGCTAAGAACCACAGCTATTGCTATGATATCCTCAGAGCTCTTGCGGATCTTCGATACATGAAACACCAATTGACTGTATTGCCTCCGACTCTCCATGATTAAATTCTGGCTTCTATACTTGGTTCCGAAGAATATAAGCCCGAGAGCAACCAGACCAGTATCCATAAGCCGCCATTTCCCATACTGCTGAGGAAGAAATTCAAACCAAGAAAATGTCTGATGTGCATCCACATTTTGGCTCTCTTTGGGAATATACTCTGACACGAAGTTTGATAGGACTTGTGTTTGATGGAGCGACGTTGCTAATAACGTAAGGGGCCCGCCGCTCGTAGTGATATCATCGACATCAGATTTCTGATAATCCGTAACCTGGACTCTCGCATCTCGTAGTAGGAGGGGGAGGCATTTTGTAGCTTCTGTCTGAGGCGGGTCTGGTGCTGGAACGGTGGCTGCGGGCGAGGACAAGTGCGACCCAGATTTGCCGGGTGGAATGAGAGCTAAATATCCTCTCAAATAGGGACGGAAACATGAACATCCTATCCGAAGGCAAGTCCCGCATACTGGCTCTCTTTGATCGCACTATCATCGCTCGGTTATGTATGAATGCTCAGTTCGGAGGGGGGCCCGTGTGAGAGGGAAGGCCGAGGCTTAGCTAGGGTACTAACCTTCGTCTTCCTAATTCTGCACGTCTCGCAAATAAGAGGAGACCTCCACTTTTCTCGCGCCATGTCTATAGGATAAAGATATAATCGCCTCGTTCAAGATTGCACGACGTATGCCGAGCGATGCCCAGGAATTCCAGTACCCCCAATTAGAGCCTGGAGAATCCAGAAAAATTAGGAACAAACATCGAAGAGAAAGAGGGAAGAATGACAGAAATGGTTGGAGGCTCTCCGCTTAAATAGTGTTGGCTAAAACTACCTGTTATTGACGGGACAGCAGGGATAGCGGCTCTTTGTCCAACTGACAAGCCGCTCAGCCGTTCGTGTGGTGGCTTTGATAGGTCCTCCCGTTGGCTCTAGTGTTTAAGTGGCTATTACGGTTGGGCTTTTATCAAAAACATCATCAGCCTTTCGCGTTTCTATCTTCGGCATGGATTTGCAGAAACAGGGAAAGACCTTTGTTAGTGCACATTAGGTCTCAACCCAAGGGCTAAGTAGGTCCAAGTAAAATGTCAGGGCTGTTAACTTCCAAAAGTTACAGGACTCAAGCATGCAAGAAGAAGTTCTCTTTGCAATGTATGCTTATAAAAGGCCTGTTTCTTAGACGGATTTTCACCTAAATTGCGCTCGAGTTAAGCTATTAACTCCTGCTTCATTTGTAGCCAATGCGCTGGTCTCTTTCACGCAAAAAGTACACCAAACAATAGATATCTTCTCTGGGTATTCACTCGCCTCCCCAAAACGCCGACCATGTCTACTTTATTATTGCATATGACAGCAACATGGGAAGATCGGCCATCTAATTTACATAACACCAATATCCCTGACTTAACAGTGTCACCAACCACTTATCGAACGACCAGTAATCCAACTACCCTGGCAACTACGACAACTCAGGTGCCCATGCCCATGGCCGAACCTTCGGGAAGCACCGCGCCAACGCCATCTCGGTCTGGGACTCCTGTTGGGACTGTAGTCGGATGTGTGATCAGTAGTATAGGGCCCTGTTGTATGGTTGTTTTTACTTTCATATACTGGAGGAAACGGAGAGGAAGTGGGAGGGACGGGAGAACATAGACACTGCCCGTTTTAAAGACGGCCTGCCAGGTGATAGGGGACGAGCCACAGTTTTTGAGAAGCCGGAGCTGCCAGCGACAGGGAATGTGGTATCTGAGGTGGACCATGGATTGAGATCTCATGAGCTGGCTGCATGATTTCAGGAAATGATACATGAAAGAAATATTCTCAAGACTAACTGCCTTTAGACCTGATGATCCAGAACTAGAAAACAGGGATTTCGGTAGAAGGACAGAATTCAAAGGACGGCTCTTGGAGTTGTTCCGAATAAATAATGACGTGTAGAAGGAGAAGAGGACGCAAAATGAAAGCAAAGGTAAATAAAACTAAACATAGCCAGAACTCTCCCATAGCTATCGACAATACGGTAAACAAACGTGGCAATTTATAGAGTGTACAGTACAGCTCATGTCGGGATTAGCCATTTATGCTGGCATTTGAATTTTGCTTAGAAGCCTTTACATCTCATATGCAGACCCATAAATATACAACACGATGTACAATGCCACACGGGTTTTTAAGGTATGACGGGTCATATCGCTTAATGTAGGTATATTCCGGTACCCAAGCTTCTAATGTCTTCTTCCCAACCCACAACCCTCTCTCTCTGCTATTATGCTACAATCGAAAGACTTGAATAAGTTATCTCTCTATAGTACAACGCGAGCTTGACAGTAAACGAATGGATTTGGCGCACTGACACTATACTCTTGTTTCTACAGGGGCATTCATTTTTCCGAGCCCAAAATGCAGCTTTATATGGTGGGTTTCAAACGATCGGACCAAGTAGTCTGGCCATTAGCCCAGTTGGGAATACGTCGCCAAAATATGTGGTCTACTTGTGACTCGCAAGACCACAAATAGCGTGATTACACAACACTTCACAAGAGCGACCCACAATATTTAGTCAGGTTCTTAATCCTAGCTTCTTAGCGTCGGCTAAAACCCAATGTGATGAAGCGAAAGAAATCTCCCAGAGCCGTTCAGTAGGAATCCAGGTTGCTCTCTACCCTTTCAGTACTGACGACATGTGGCTGGTAGTTATGTCAACGACTACTAACTATTCCATCTGAAGGTACCAGTCAGTCTCTCCACCCCGGGTGGAGTACAGGAGACTATCTGCAGCTTCAAAGAGTCAATAAATACCAGTAGTCTTTCTACTATTGTGATTCCGCGTTGAAACCATAAACGCTGATATCCATCTATTTATCCTTGTCCTCCGCTTTATTCCCTGGTCAGCATATACTAGACCTTCCTGAACTATTTATTGATATGTATTTACTTGCTCCTACCTATAGGCCTCCGATCATCCGCGCAGATGTGAATATGTCGTCCAAGACAATAATTCTAACTTTAATAACCCTGGAGTAATTCTGCAATGTGCTAGTGAGATCCTAACATTTGATTGGCCAAATCCAATTGCATGCATCAGTTTCACCACACGTCCAATTTAGGAAGTAGGGCTTAGGGCTTACTTGTTAAAGGGGTCCACCCCTAACCCCTGACGATAAAGTACTTCCATGTGTATGAGGTTAAGTGGATGAGAAAAGCAAAAAGCAAGCTTAAAGAGCGATTTACTTATAAAATCAATAATTTAAAACTCTTTTTACGAACTAATTCCCAATCAGTGCTTTTACTACGATTAAGTTCCCACCTCGCCTTACCAAAGACGTGGGGTTCAGGGAATCCTCCCAAAGAATTGAGGAATTTATGTTATTCGTGGAGCGAAGCATTGTGGGCGAGCTAATCCCTAAAAGGAAGGCAGAGCAAGGAGGAGCCGCCCTCAGCCACGCTGGACGACGCAACTCGCAAGGCTGCATGAGTGTATACACAGTCAGACTTACGGCTACCTGGTTAACAAGGGTAACTGTTGAATATTGGTGATCCTTCAATGAATTAAGAAATGTTACGCGGTAGTTTTCTTTTTGGCATAGCTACTGGTTCTATAAAATACCACACCTTCAACTGGAGATAGTTACACAGTCAATTGCACGAACAAACCACAAATGGTTCCAAAATCCAACGTGGATCAATCTGCGGTTTCGAATTTCCCATCTCATTTTACCCTGATATTTCGATAAAGTCTGCGTAGATCAAGCGCATTGGAGCGTGAAATGCAGCCTCATCTAGTTAGATTAACGCCCCACTGAACCGTAAAACGACTTGATGATAGGGGGTTAGTTTTGTTTCCAATTGCATCCCTGAGTGGTCCCTGCAGCGTTTCCAGGGTCCAAGTGCCCTATCTGAGGCTGACAGGCAGAATAAAAATCCCGCCCCCAGATTCAAATCTACATAGAGTGAAGTTGTCTCCATCGTGATCTTTAGAGGACTACTCGCGGCGGGTAAAGTTTCCGGGTCTCTCCATACACATTCCATGTTTATACCTTTACTATCGTGGTGGTGGGGGTGCAAAACAATAATAGGTAATCGAACATGAATTCTCAGGGACCCTGAGAGTGGCTTGTATCATTGAATTCCTTCCCCTTACTTTGCTTCTACTTTTGTTCTCGAGTCTGGAATTCGTGTCGCGGAAAGTTTAAATACGAGGCGATCACCACCATCTGAGACACTAACGTTGAGCAAACTGTTATTGGTAGCCGGAAATTGTTACTCATTTAGAAGGGATCGCTGTTTAAGCCCCTGAATCTATTGATGTAGAGGTTGATCTGATAACTCTCCCTACATATTCACTAATAACTATTTTCACCTAAATGCTACTTCCTACTGCTGAATGGCTGACTCGCCGCCTCTGACTCCATGCTACAAAGTAAATACTGCTACAAAGCTGGAAAGGAGAGCAACAGAAGCCAAGCGAAGTAAATTTTAAGTTGTGCTGACACAAATGAAAAGCGGCTCGTATTCATTAAACCAACCGCTGAAGCGGCTCACGATTCTCCTGAACGAGTATTGTCATAGTGGGGTTCGCTCGATTCCTGTTCGTATTTGAATTTGATCGTCGTATTAATTTAACAGAGTTATTCCGGAGTGGAAGGCGGTGCTGGAGACACAGCTGAAGGTTCTCCCTCCACATAAAACCCTCCTTCAACTCCGGTTTCTCTCCAGTTTCTTTTCTTTTATTATCATCAATCTACCTTTCACTCTTTACCCACTCCATTCTTTAAACAACCCTCCAAGACTTCGAGTCAATTTACATTCTTTCAAAATGCGATTCATTATCCCTCTCACTCTCCTTCTCTCCTCCGCCCTAGCCGCATCTGATACCTTCAACGGTTTTTTGAACGACCTCTATGGTGAATGCGGCGGCGCTTGTGCTATCACTGAATTCGAAGACAGCAGTGCCGACTGTGGTGACACGAGCAGCTCGTCATCCAACACCTGCTACTGTGAGAACTGGACCAACATTTTCACAAACATCGATGCCACACGCTTCGGAACATGCATCAGCCAATGTGACGACATCGACATCAGCAACATCGATGTCACCGCAATGGGACAACAGCTTGGCAGCATCTGTGGCTCTAACTTGAGTGCTGGTACCACCTCCACAGGATCAGAGTCAGAACCAGAACCAACTTCGACTGCCGACACGTCGAGCCCCGAGCCCACTGGTGCCGCTAGCACGATTGGGGCCTCTCGAGTCGTAATTGCGGCTGGCGCTTTGGTCTTTCTTGGATATAATATGTAATTTAAGGTCGAAGCTGAGTTTTGTTGCGACCCTGTATCCAGATAATATTAAAGCCAGTTCATGATAGAGAGGGATATAGTTTGTGGGGTGTCTTGCTTATCACGCGGTAGCACGATCATGTCTACCCATTTTTTGTATGTAATGTGCTTGGGAAGGATGTGATTTATTATGCTGTCTCTCCCAAATCACCACCAAATTAATATGTATGTATCTATGGGATTACCTGGTATCATGTTCTTCTATATATTAATATCACCGCTATGTCAAGTTTTATGCCCTCTTCGTGATACGGAACCCCCAGCACCGACCGCACAATGACGCTGACAGCGCAACCCAAGCTATTTAGGAATCCAATTGTAGTGCGTAGTGAGAATTAAACTCTCCTCTATCGCTACTCCCACTCGTAATGTAATATATTTGCCATGCAGAGAGTCAAGCGCCGATCTTAATAGATTTCCCCTTAGGAATGGAGTACAGACCAATTGTTTGGGGTCCTCCCGCAACACTAGGAAGCATTCTCCAATTTTTGATAGAGCCTGGGTTTAATTGTACGTAATGGTGAAATCCTCAGCTTTATAAACATTTTATACATTTGCCGACCGCGTACAGCTCCGTCAATATCCTTCAAGATTATGTAAACAGGTGAAAACTTAGGTACCTAGATATGATACCTAGCAAGTAGAAGAAGCCCATGCAACAGGCTCCAAAACATAGGTTGATATGAATTGACTCGGAATCATGAAGGGTAAAGTATTAAGAAATATTTCTTCGTTCAATACTTGGTTTCTTGGTTAGATGATATACCCTTGCTGAGCCAATCTATATGTCCGGCTATATTTGGTGGTAAAAAGTGCAAACTGAATGATGAAGCGAATCCTGAAATAATAGCGCCGGTCAATTTTATTAATACCAGAGATGCCAAGGACTAATTAGTGGATTTTTAGTGACATGACCAGCATTTAATTTAAAACTTTTATAATTTATTTAAAGACTGACACCTTTGACTTTTTTTTTATGCGAGAATTTTAGAAACAGCCTCAACAACATAAGATTTTAATGTACCCTAATATATCCATACTCCAAGTCATCCCTTATTTTATGTAGCAAAGTGTCATGTGTTGTATCGCAGTTGATACGTCGAATAGAAAGGGGGGGGGAACTATGTGCTTGCCTACTTTGGAAGGAATTGCCCTGTGCTTGTGAAAAACGTTTAAAGGATTTTATGTGTTTGACTCCGGTCTAGATACATTTCAACTGACAGAAAATCAAAGATTTCCGTCATAGATATTAGAAATGTATTACTAGTTTTTCCTGATGCCACCACAACGACCATATAACCTCTTCGCTCGGTCCTTTTCCGATCAACATCTTGTAGTCCGCCCTAATGATTGCAGCTTATTCGAGACTCTAAGTCTTTTCCTGATGTTCTCCTAGGCCATCGATATCATAGTCTGTCTAGCCACAGCGAGTCTTTAGGGACGTCAGTAAGGGAACAACATATTTACCGGAGAAAGTATTGCATGGACAAATGAATCAACTTACGCAGCAGTACTTGTAGGCACCTTGAGTGACACAGGTATAGGGAAAGCTAGAGGGGTTAGGCATCACTCGCTAGTGTGTATACCATGAGACCAGGGAGCTAGAATACTTACTTTGGGGGGCAAGGGTCGCGAGTGGGCGTAGTCTGTTGTTTAGAGTTATCGATAGCCGTTAGTCAACACTCCAATAGGATGCTTATAGTCTAGCCTTTGGCCCAAAAGCCGGTAGCGATATACGTACAGTACAAGTGTACTATTACCCAATCAATTGTTAGCATAATTCTACATTAATGTGATGCATGGTTGGCCGTGCATGTACATACCTGAGCTTGTGCCTGAGTAACAGAATAAGCCATAGTGGCCAGGGCAACTGCAATAGCTACCAAACGCATGATGAGCTAGTTCGAAAACTGTTATGGGATACAGGATAGACGAGGCTTGAAACAACGATCAAGAAGGTTTGCAGTAGCTTTCAGAGGAAAAGCCGGGGTCTCTGAGTTCTCAATGTGGCTGGTTTTGGGGAGGAAATGAGGGTGAGGTTGCTCTATATAGTGCCTGGTCACATGGTCGCTTACTGGAATTAATGGTGAATTGGAATTGGGGAAGAGCAATACAAAGGTGGGTGAAGACAAATGCTGATATGTGAGGGGGCAAAAACTTCACTTCCAAATCCCCCCACACTTCACGCCAAAAAGTTAATCCCTATGCTAGGATGATCTACAGGAAACCTATCCAAAGCCCATATAAGCTGCTATAATCTGGCTAAATGAGAGGTAGCCTATGATTGCCTTTGGACAGTGGTGGAGATGGCGGCCTTAATATCACTTAAGCAAATTGCCTAGGTCCTTGGTAGGAGCTGAATAAGTAGGTAGGTATTATCTAGGAATTAGTTCTTTGTTCTCTGGGATTGGGCCTGACCAATTGATGGGTTAATCCTGCTTTAAGATTACTAAATATCTGATACCTACATTTATATCACCTTATAATAAAGAAATAATTAATGATATTTGCTTTTTCTTTCATTTTGTTCTCTAAAGTTAAGTGTCCTTGCACCCATTTTGGGTCGAGACGCCCGGTGTAACACACGGGTGCAGCAACGAGGACAAAGAAGGAATGTATAGAGTTCCATATGGCTTGCCTGTCATTCATCTGAAGGGGCTGACCCCATTGATATACATTACTTAATAATCAGGCTGTTTGGGGAACTCTGCTTATATCAATGAAATTGAGTTAGGTTGAGGCTGTATACCTAGGCAAAATGGTGTTTACACCAAGCCTATAAATACAGATGCATGAAGCATTTCCTCTCTGAAAGGTAAGTTGATAAGCTAGATATGGGAGCCTACCTTAGTTTGGAAAATCAAGATCCCCCAAGCGTTTTCCACCGGTTGTCATTGATAATGAATAGGGAAAAATCCCTTAGACGCGTGGCGCTTGGTCCCTCTTGATAGGCGAATAATGAGCCTCTCGACTTGAATTACTGCGCCCAAAGGACTTTAAAGACTTCGACAATATCTGATCTTAGCCATTCTTAAAGTTACCTTAGCCCGAAGAATATTCTCAGTCTATTCCTCGCGGTGACCAAGAATTCTACGACGTTTCTCCTTCTACAGATAGTTGTTCGACAGAGTTGAACCAATTCAGTAGTCATTCTCTGTTTTTGTCAACTCAAAGGGACTTTCCTCCACTCGCTCCAAGAAAGGTCTAGATTTTCGCAGAAGACAAGCCTCATATCCAGGAGCCATCCTGTCTTCTTCGTATACTGATGTTGGATTTGAGGAATCTTATGTTCTTGGGTATGAATTCGTATTCTCCGATGGCGGCATCTTGATTACCCAGTCAGCAGAAAGCGAGGAATCGGAATTGTTGGGGGAATGACCGGTCGACTTAGCAAGGAATTAAATGAAAAATGACACTATTCTACTCTAGGCAGTAGAGGCTGTTTTGGTTTATCGCAGAAACGGTCTACCCAGGTGTGCGACAGAATAGTAGGTAGATTATTGACTGAATCAGAATGGTCAAAGGGTTTGACAGCCGTCGGACATTCCTTTATATTTACTCCACGTCCTTGTGACGGGTCTAATACAATTACTTCTAGCTTATGCTCATCCGTCTAAGGATCTCGTATTCCCCTACCTCCCTCCGTCTTTAAGTAATCAAGGCTGATAGAAAAGAGGGGCATCAGACTTTGCCCCACTATTTCCTCTCGCATCCCTTCTAGGTCTCACATTTTAGCAAGCATATCGCAAAGAAAAAGGCGCCTCAAATATGCCCCCTCGTCATCGCCCCCGTCGCCTCAAACATATCCAGGGTATAGGGGTCGATCAGATGGGAAATATTGCCGACGCATCCGACCGAGACTACCTTCGCCTTGAGAATTTGGACGTTGATATCCCCCCAGACGACGAAGCCCTGGCATTCACGGAGCGTGCCGCGTCAGACGATAACTGTAATAGCTACCTCCCATTCACAGGAAAGATTCTCTTAAGAGATGTGGCTGCCCAGCATGTCTCTAAGACTTCTGGCGTCGAGTACACCGGCGAGCGCAATTGTGTTATCTCTGTGGGTGGATTATCCGGTATTCTCAACGTTCTCCTAGCCACCGTCGAGGAGGGAGACGAGGTCATCTTAACGGACCCGACTTACCGAGGACTTATCAATCGTGTCTTGCTTGCGGGTGGCGTCCCCAAGCTAGTGCCTTTTATTTTTCAATCTGGGAAAGAGTGGATGCTAGATCAAGACGCCCTAAAGTCCGCTATCTCTCCAAAGACAACCACAATGCTATTGATGTCTCCGTCAATGCCGACCGGGGGTTATTTTAATGCTGAAGATTGGAATCTCATTTCGGAACTCTGCGTAATGCATGATCTTTTGCTGATTCTTGACTCGGCCATGGAACGTCTTGTCTTCGATGGCTTGCCCGTTATCCACCCAGCAGGCTTACCGGGAATGCGTGAGCGAACAGTCACTGTAGGATCATCAGCCAAGGAATTGCGCATGATCGGATGGCGTGTAGGATGGATTGTGGGTCCTGAAACGATCATGAGTGATGTTGCGGCGGTCTCAATGGCAAATGTGGTTGTGCCAGTGGGTCTAACGCAAGAGGCTGTAGCGATCGCCTTGGAAAAGTCCTATTCCACGCTACCTACATATGTAGCAGAACTCCAAGCTCGGCGAGACTTTATTCTTAATGAATTGCAAGGTTTGCCCGTTGGTGTTCCGGCTGGTGGGTGGAGTCTATTGCTGCGAGTCAGCGACTTTGGAATTGATGGTAAAGCCGCGTCCGTGCGACTACTCGAACAAGGGGTATGTGCCACAGCAATGGATGGATGGGGCGAGGTTCATGGCGCACAGTATATTCGGTTCGTGTTTTCAAATGAGCCACTCAGTCGATTGAGGGGGTTTGGTGCAAAGGTCCGATCAGCCTTAGGGGTCTCTCAAGCTTTGTGAATAACTTTTTTAATCCTAAATTAATGAGGTGGCAAATAGCCCGGATGTATGATATGACCTAGAAGTCCTGCTTCGGATATTTATATCTTTCAATTAAATACAAGGCATTCCTCTCTTCAACCGACTTTATTATTTCGCTTTACCAAGCTAACAAGTTTCAACAAATTAAGCGATGATATTGAAAAGAATTCATATTCCACCACCTTTTTAAGACCTAATCTCGCCGAGATCAGGATCAATTATAATAATAAGAAAACTGTTGTTGGTTGATACAGACTCAGCTTGCCGTCCCGTGCGATGGAGAGGGTTTTTGCCCGTAAACCAGCGCCCTGTGGGTATGTGTATATTAGCATAAATGAAGAACACCGACTCAAGAGGGAGGATATTTACACTTCATGATAAGCATGGATATTCTTATTCTTTAGGCCTTGTCGGACACGAACTAAATACACTTCGACCTCCGCGCGACTCCACTTTACCGAAAACAAAAGTGAGCCTCTGGGTTAGAAAGGTGGTTGAACAAGGGGACAAAACCTACACCTAGGACGCTAGTCAAAAGCATCATACACCAGCCTTCAATACCTTCTTCCCACTGAAGACGATTATATTGGCCTATTTTTTTCAGGTGAGCATCGTCTGGCCATCCACCAATAGGTAGCCTAAACCGACGCTCCACGACTCCAGTGAAACCGGCTGCAATTATGTTGTCACACATCTCGGCAACGACATTTAATGTCTTTCCAAATGCTTCCCCAGCCTGCAGAGACACCTTGCCCCATTCCTCGAGGATGGTTCCATCGGTGCTTCCATCATCGGAGATTGGTACAACAGATTGCTCGATTTGTTCGATATAGCCCCCTGGCTTGATATGTCTAAAGAGTTTGTTAAGTTTGTATTAGTTAAAGTATTGTTTTCTTATCACCTTTGTTCCCATTTCATTTCATTCATCTATATCTTAATTTTGCCTCTCTTTCCCCCCCCCCTTTTCCCTGAGCTGAGGTGTGGGTAGGGAGATTGCTGAGGTGGGAATTGACAATTTTTACTAATAGGAAAGGACCTACTGAAATGCTTCCGCATAGAATTGGGGCCAATCAGCCACACAGCCATATAGACCGCGAACATGAACAAAATCAAAGTGATTCTTGGGGTACAGCCATTCGTCACAGCAGTCATCTATTTCGAACTGCACGTTAGGGGGCACCCAGCGTGGTTGGATGGGTGACAGGTCGGTTCCGATGACCTTTGCTGATGGATGCATATCGGCAAACTCCCTGTCCATCAGACCATATTAACCTATGAGTAGCTGAAGATGAAGTGAATACGGTCTAAATGAGACAGTGTGCCATGATTAGTACTCCCTTACATTGCCCACAGACCCGTTCCCGTGCCGACGTCAAGAACATTCTAGATTTTATACGCAATACTCGGTCAGAAAATTTGAGAATTCAATTCAAAGTGCGGGGGAAAATCCCGGGATACTGCCTTACGTTAACATCTTCCGAAATGGGAGCTAGGTAGAGCTCCTCATGAAGGAGGAGCGTGTAGAGATGGTGTCTGCATCATAAGTCAACAGGCTGCGAGCAGGGCTACTGGTGACGGGAAGATTACCCAATATCCAAATTATCCATAGCCTTTTCGTCATTAGGGCCCCTATATCGGCATACCGAAGGAAACTGGTTATCACCACCTGTGATGCAGCGACGTAGTGGAACACGCTACGAACCAATAAGCCCCCGCGCGATATGCGTGGTAGCGCCTGCCATTCTCATAACGGTAGTCGAGAATACTACTTCGTAAGGAAGTCAATTCTCTACAAAATGGATTAGTTGGCGACTATCTCTTTGACATGAGTTGTTTGCTTTCTGCGCTCGCACATCGCACCTGGTATGCACACTACAAGCACAACGGGGTCGAGGGAAGGATAAACAAAAACACACTTACGACTGCAGATCATCCTCATAACAGGAATCAGAATCTCGAGGTAACTAAAGATGTGAGCCAAGGCGATGGAGTTAGCAGTTGTCGCTTCCTCGGCCGAGCATCTGCATTGCCATGGTTAGCTTACAGTGTCAACCTCCGAACTGGAATCTTCTTCGGCCATAATAGGAAGAAAATCGATATAATCCAGGACTTTACAAGTACAAGGCCCAAATGTCAAAGCTCATCTGAGGAGAGAGAAATCAAGCAGGTAGATACCTGAGTTTAACACGTACTATTGTCATGGCTAATAACGGGGCAACCAAAAGGCGCTGGAAGGACGGGCCGAGATAACATGTGAGATTATAGTCGCCGTTTCGGGCGTCAATGTGGGATGACGATTGGCCGTTCACGCAACTTTCGGGCTAGATCCCCCCACAACGCCCAATGAATGATGCTGGAGAGTACCCACAAATCGGAAGGACCCCGCTGCCTCCATTACTCTATTTTAATTGGATCTCCTCTGAGGATAGGGAGGCCCCCCGCTCTCTCGAACGGGATTGAGAGGGAAATAGTAGTCCGGAGGAAATTCCCTTTCTTGAGGGGTTTCTCTTTTGAGACAACTCTTACTGTGACATTCACGACAATTTGGCAGTGATCCTCAATCCAACAAAGAATGAGCTCTGTGAGACCTCGATTGATACATCCGGAAGCTAATTATTGCTCTCATAATCATACTCTCCACAAATAGCGACGGACAAACCATGTTGGCTTCTCTTTTAGCCACTACAGTGGTCTTTTGGGCTCTCTACCATTATTTCTACACGTTTAATTGGCATCCTTTGGCTCGTTTTCCTGGACCTCGATTAGCTGCGCTTACCTTTCTATATCGAGCCTATATTGATTGCTCCCACCAGGGATCATTTGTGCATACCCTGGAGAGGCTGCATAGAGAGTATGGTACGCTAAGTTTAGCACCAACGCTTTGACGCTGCTCAGTGCTGACCCTTTCTTTTGACAGGTGATGTTGTACGAGTTGGCCCTAATGAGGTTAGTTTTGCTTCTTTGCTTTTATTCGATTCCTTATTTTTTTGCTTTGCTTTGTCCTATTTTTTCTGACCCCCTTTCTTTTCTCTCCACGCGTCCATGGCTAATCGAATTGGACGCAGCTCCACTTTAGCAGCCCCCAAGCCTATCTGGATATCTACAATGTAAATAATCGCTGGGATAAGGAGAAGACCGTTTACAAGAGCTTTGGGGAGGACCATGCCTCGTTTGGCTTTTTAACCTATCACGAGGCGAAGGAGCGCAAAGATATCCTACTACGCAGGTTTTCAAAGAGAGCGGTGCAAGAGAGCCATACCATTGTGGAGGAAAAGGTTCTAGAGCTGTGCAAGTCATTTGAAAGGAATAGTGCTGGCCCAGTTGACCTATTCTATGCCTTCCGCTGCATGGCCGTTGATGTCATCACTTGTAAGGGCACCAATCACCCCAAGTTGCCTTGTCCCTAGCCTCAACAATATTCTAACTCTCTTCTCTCCATTCTTCGTTAGATCTCTGCTTTGCCAAGCCTATCGGTGCTGTCGACGCCCCCAACTATGAAGCCCCAATTATCCGAGCGATGGATGCGTCGTTACCCGTGTTTGCGCGTTTCAAGCACTCGTCCCCTTATAAGAACATGATCATGAACTGTCCACCAAATTTGTCGAAGATTATTAGTCCAGCCACAGCGGGATTAGTGGATCTCCAGATGGTAGGAATTTTTCTTGCCTCGTTAGATTCTGTGTGAAGACTCATTTGCTAACTTTTGCATTGTTACTTTGTCCGGTCCCCCATATAGCTACTGAAGCAGCAGATCAAGGAGATCACAGATGATCCCAATCAGCTAGAGAAGCTTCCTCACTCAAGAACCATCTACCATGAGCTCCTCCGCCCAGAGTCATACCGGAGTGGCGTCGTTCCCAACAGCGACAGCCTCTATGAAGAGTCGCAAGCCTTAATGTTCGGAGGGGCCGATACGACAGGGACAGCGCTCATGCACGGGACATTCTATATTCTCTCTTTACCCCAAGTGTATAAACGTCTCAAAGAGGAGCTTAACGCAGCTTGGTCGGACCTAAAACAGCCGCCAACTGCGACTGAACTGGAGAAGCTTCCATATCTTGTAAGGTTTAACATCCAATCCTTCAATTTGCTACTCTGGATTAATACGTTTAATTTTCCCAACCCCTTTTGAGTCAGACTGCCGTAATCAAGGAGTCCCTTCGAATCAGTCCGGGGGTGGTCGCAACGCTGCCCCGGGTTGTTCCTGAATCAGGAGCTGTGATCTCACAGCGGCCGATTCCAGCGGGTGTACGTGCTTTTCCCACGAATATCCCTATCAGACGTTTAAATGTAAGAATAGCTAATATATCACTAACCTCTCCTCAGGCTATTGTGGGAATGAGTAGCCACTTTGTTCACCAGAACGAAACAATATTTGACAGGCCGACTGAGTTCATTCCAGATCGATGGCTAGGTGAAAAAGGCCTGCCATTAGACAAGTGGCTAATGGCGTTCTCTCGCGGGCCGCGAAGTTGTCTTGGGCAACAGTAGGTCTTAAATCTGGATATATTCATTTCCGTTTTGCGAGATATGTATGCCGTGATTCTAATAGATAAGCTTTCAACAGTTTAGCTTGGGCAGAGATGTATCTCTGCTTCGCCCACGTTTATCGCAAGTTCGATGTCGAACTCGACCCATCAAGGTTAGTCTTGTCTTGTCACTTTACCCACCCTAGAGAATTCAATCTTAGCTTCTTCGCTAGTCCTAAATCCCTTGAATGGCGCGACTGTTTCCTACCAGAATATATTGGCCCGCATCTGCGGGCAAGGATTAGTCCCGTTGCCGCCTAATAGGCGAGCGAATTCTCCCAGTCTTGATAAGTCACTCTACAAGTGACCGCATAAGAGGACCTCCAACGGTCACACGTATATATTTTTTGATTACCATATAGACTGCCAACAAATGTACATTGTTCGAGACTTGAGTAATTGAATAGCTGTTTTTTGATTTAAGCCGGGCGACTCCGACATGCCTGCCCGTCAAGATTCGTACAATTGTTCCTATAGGAGATAAATGTCGAAAGTCGCGGGGTAATGCGACAGGGGCACCACCAAGGCAGTACTAGAGTAACTACGTACCTTTATGGAATAATGAGACTTAGCCAGCCCGTCCAATCGCATTGAATGCAAAATCCATGGAGGATCAAAGCTTAGGGCTTATTGGGAATGGTTAAGCATTTACTAATCTATAGGAGAAGGTCTCATTCGTGCATTTGGAAGCCGTGTGTTGGTGGCGTCTTAAACAAACACTGCATACAATGCAAAATGAAGCATGGACAGCATTGGATACAATTTAAATGTGACCTTTTAGTCTCCTAGTCATCGCACTTGTTGGCATATTGAATGTTGTTCTCTTTTTCCCTTTCTCCATTCATCTCTCCTTCTTCACCGCTTGTGTTTTCTGGATTTTTGCCCTTTGGGGAGGAACAGCCTTTTCATAGTTAACTAGTATACTACTTTACGCTTCGTGACGTCATTACTATCAACAACGAGCAATGTCTACGGAAACCATGCGTGCCATTGTCATGTCCGAGATCGGGGGCCCTGCCGTCTTAAAGCTACAGACTGTCCCCAAGCCTACAACAGGTGCAGGCCAAGTCCGCATTCAGATCAAGGCCTTTGGACTGAACCGATCAGAGCTCTTCACCCGTCAAGGCCATTCACCGGGTGTTGTCTTTCCCCGAATTCTAGGTATAGAGGCGGCCGGTTTAGTGGATGAAGCAGCGCCAGACACCGGATTTCGCGTTGGAGATGTCGTTGTCACTGCCATGGGTGGCATGGGTCGTGCCTTTGACGGCGGATATGCCGAATACACTGTAGTGCCTACCAACCAGGTGCGGGCCATCGACACCGCCGCGGCCTTTGGGCCCAATAAACCGGTCCAATGGGATATCCTAGGTGCAGTCCCCGAAGTGATGCAAACAGCCTGGGGCTCCTTATTTACAAGTCTCGATGTGATGGCTGGTGACCGATTGCTCATTCGTGGAGGGACGTCAAGTGTTGGGTTGGCAGCTGCAGGTTTAGCCCGAGCTCGAGGTATATCCGTAACGGCAACAACACGCAACCCAGAGCGGGTACAAACGCTACATGATTTGGGGATTGGCGATGTCTTAATCGACGATGGCTCCCTCGCCGACCAAATTAAGGATCGACCCGCGTTTACCAAGATTCTCGAACTTGTTGGGATTACAACCCTCGAAGACTCGCTCAGGTGTTCCGCACCAAAAGGAACCATTTGCATGACGGGAATTGTGGGTAATAAATGGACTTTTGAGCAATTCACTCCAATGGCCTCCATCCCCACTGCAGTCCGCCTCACTACTTACGCAGGTGGTTCACAGGACCTCCTGGATACACCGATTGAGGATATCGTGCGGGATGTGGTCTCTGGTAAAATGCATCTACCGGTTAAACCATTCCCTATGGAGGAGATTGTCGAAGCACATCGTCTCATGGAAGAAAAGGGGGCATTGGCCAAAATAGTTATGTTAACATAGTGTTGTTGGGTTTACATAACACATGCTCGGTAGTACGAGAGGTATACAGTAATAGTATTTAGTCATTTGTTTGCAAAGCAGCATAAAAATAATCCCTAGCCTGTTTTTACTTCACTCAACTGAGACTAAGCCTTCCCCCAACGAATTATGATGACCCGTCGATCATCAGCCGAATGCCTTCTTCAATAGCTTCGGGTGATCTCCAGGCTCTCCATGTGTGATCCAAGAGGCCTAACACAAAGTCATTAGTGTAAGTCATGCATGTATAGGTACCATCCAAGCACTTACCCCATGTTTCATCCATATCCTGAACACCTTCCCGAATATAGTATGAGCCCGCAATAACCCAGACCATCCAGCCCGCCTGCTGTTCGGGGATCCATTCACGAAGGCATGTCGCATACACGCTCTCCCAGGTCGTGTCGTCCTGCGCAAACCCGAACTCGGTCAGTACAACGGGCATAACATTGACGATGGAAGAGCTGGTGGTATCCAGCGCATCGAAGCCACCATTCCACAGCGACCCCGACAGAGAGTCGCAGCTAGTTGCCCCGGTATTATAATTATGGAGCTCGAGGACTAGTTTGTTCGCAAATGCAAAGTCAGAGAGGAGGAACTTGGTCCCATCCCCCAGGTCCGATGCAGTTGGGATCGGCGAGAGCGTGGTGTCATAGTTTAAACCTGAAAGGAATATCAAAGCATCTGGGTTGGCAGAATGCACTCGCGCTGCTGCAGACAACACATAGGTATACCATGTCGACCAGTTATAGGGGTAGTCGGCGTTAGTAGTTGAGGGTTGTCTCAGCTCGTTACGCAACCCAATACTCACAAAGCTTGGCCATGATTTGGCCTATGATTTCAGGTCAGTTAACTGCTATAAAGCTCCGCTGGATTTGAAACAATGAAACATTGAATTGCATCTTACACGAGTGACCATATACTCCAGCCCCCGGTACCAGCGATCCACGTCAAAGTACGTATCTCCAAACCAGGCATTCCCATCGTCGGATGAACAACACCACATGGCCTTGGAAATGTGATTGTCTAAGTGGACGTAGACCCCCTGGCGATTGCATTCGTCTGCGACCATGTCATATACCTGCAGTCTTGTCGTGCGGCGGGTGATCTGGGGGTTCACCGACGTCATCATCTTAAACACCTTGGTCCCATTGGCAGGTCCCAGGGCATTGTTCAAGGAATCTCGCACTGTAATATCCACGCCACCATTGTCATAAATATCATCCACGAGCTCAATAGGGAATGTTAATCGAATGACATTCATCCCAAGGCCCTTGATTTTTCCAACAATGGATGCGACGCTTTGATACTGCAGGCCCTCTGGCAACATAGCTTCGCCCGCGCCGGGCCAGTTCACACCTGCATAAGTGACATTGCTGCCCAGAGAGTCCACGATCCAACGACCTGATACATAAAACGGGGTGTTGAGAGCATCTGCCTTGGAGATGCAAGCCAGAAGGTAGGAAAGAGTGATTGCAAAACTAGCTTTCATTATGATTTCTTCTTTTCACAGCGGAGAGATAGATGCCACGCAGTACCTCTTGCTAATGAATATGAAGGTGTACCTATGCTCTATTTATACCTGAGAAACCGCGACATATTTCTATTGACATCATCATGTATGTTCCTGTGAGAGATAATACCAAGAGACACAAAACATGGGGTAGAGCACCCCTCCCCGCAATACAGATATTGAAGGTTTTGCCTTCCATCCGACATCCCCGACGGTCCCAGCCCATGTGGAGAGGAAGCAAGGATATCCAAATGAGTCGGAAAATTGCTATCTAGGGTAAAGTGCTATGCGGTTAATTGTTTAGAGAAAGTGCGGGGTCAGTAGAATGGCGACTAGGTACGTGGATCCTATTCACTATATCCCCCCTCAGAGTTCAGGATTATTGACCCTTTGCTGAATCCACTAGATTACAGCATATCTACCCAGGCTTTTGTAGGTTTCTTTGGCACTAAATCCATGTAAATACAAATAGAAGCCTGGCTACAATAATACGTAATATCGAGCCTGACAATATACGGGATTCGAGGAGTTCTCGAATTTTCGAATTTTCGTTGATAATTAAATACTGTTCCTCTTTACTACTATTGTTATTATTATTTTCTTCAGCTCTAGATCCTGGTCAAATTGACTTCCTGATCAGGGCTAAAAATGGTGCTATTTTGGGCACCGCCAGCAATAAACGGATCATATGTCCATGAGGGTTTTTCGGTCAGTTTATCCTAGTAATATCCACTTTAGTACATACGTAATATCCACTTTAGTACATACTTACCTTACCTGACTACCAGTATTGCTAAGGCCTTACCAATGAGCGGAAGTGATAGCTACCTACCTGCCTAATAACAACTCGGTCCAAGAGAGCAAATCAAGGGGAGTGTTGGGGTTACGCCGCTACGTCTAATTTAGCCTATGCTCGCCCACTCAAAGAAGGTGAGCATAAACCAATAACGAATAACCCCACCCTGCGGATCCTCAAGTTACGACTTTTTGGGTCCGTCTTTCCCGATCCAAACTTTTCTCTCTCTTCAGGTTCTTCATGGGAATGTTTTTTCTCCCAGTGCTTTAACTTTTTGCTCTGTCGGCACCATGTCGACTCCAACCTTTATTATCGACATGCCCCCAAGGCCCTCCGCCTCTCCAGAGTCTCGGGAATCTCCGCGACAACAACCCAAGAAGCGCAACCAAGTGGCCCGGGCGTGCGACTGGTGTCGGGTGCATCGCGTCAAATGCGATAACGTGTACCCATGTTCGAACTGCAGAAAACGCGGTGGCGAATGTAGTAATGATAGGCCGGTCAAATTGACTACGGTTCCCCAGGCCTACCGGGAAATTGAGCGTCTGAGACAGCGCGTTCAAGAGCTAGAGCTAGAGCTGCAGAAGGAGAAGGAACACCACAGAGACCAGCCTCCCGCTTCCTCAGCTCATCATGATACGTCTGAAGAGGCATCTAGGCACTGCCTGCCCGATCTAGCTGCAGGTCCAGCGAAAAAGGTTTGGGAAGGCATCCACATCAGCACTGCACGCTCTCCAAACAAGACCTGGTACGGGCCGTCATCACTCTTTTATTTCATCGGGCGCATCAACTCATTCTTGACCACTGCGTTAAAACAATCCCATTCGCCCCAGCGGATGATGCTGAGCTCTGCAAGTACGCTACTTGATGGACCGGCGACCATCTTAGAGGAGAGCCAGGCCGGTCGAACAGCTATCGCCCCGACATACGATCCCATGCGGTGTGGCGAATCGCTCACACCGACACAGGAGGAGTATTTTCTAAATCTCTTCTGGCAATCGTATTACCCATCATACCCAATTCTTGATGAGCATGAGTTTAAAGCACACTATCAATCCTTATGGGCGACATCCGAGAAAGAACGGAAGTCGTCCGCCCTGGTAGACATAGTTCTCGCCATGTGCATGCAGTACGGCATGGCGCAACTCCCGGGTGGTCGACAGGGGCTCACAGCGACATCTAGAGACAACAGTAATTATACGGATTCCACCATCGCTGGTCGATGGCACTACCGACGCTGCCTAACCCTCTTGTCGGGTGATATGGAAAGTCCGACCATCTCAACCCTCCAGTGCCACATCCTATGTGCGGTCTATCTTTGCTACGGGTCATTCCAGAATATGTCTGATAATGCATGTGGACTTGCGGTACGGACAGCGTTCATGCTAGGTCTCCATCTCGAACCACCCCAGAACATGCCACGGCGAGAGCGGGAGTTACGAAAGCGCCTGTGGTGGACACTCTACATGCTTGAGAGCCAGAGAAGCATGAAACTTGGTCGGCCGTTCACAATCCATGATCCCACAGCAAGATGTAGCCTTCCCGCCGATGACCGCGAGATTGCCATGATTTCCGGGTCCAGTTTTGCCCCAATTGGAGAGAATGTCACCTGGCTGACGTGGAATCTCCAGAACACAAAGTTGGTGTTAGCAGCACGTAAAGCATACAGTACTTTCTATGACCAAGTGCCCGATCCATTCAGCCTCTGTGAGGTCGAGCTAATCGCTAAAGTGATGGAGGGATGGCGCAAGGGTGTCCCGGAGGCATTGAAGACCAATCGCCAAGGCCATGGGGTTCCCCTTTCAACAGATCTGTCAGCTCTCGACATCGAACCTTTCACCCCAGTTTGGCTACAGCGACAACGACTCCTGCTCGAGCTGTCGTACCATAACTTATGCACCAGCCTATACCGCCCTTCCATCTGCTTCGCATTGGCAGGGGCCCCCGCATCACTGACCGATCATGCTGCTTCGACATGTGCCGCCCATGCCATGGCGTTGACGCATATAATGCACCAGGTGCTTACATCTACCTCGATCCTCGAAGGGTGGCACGAGGCCTTCCAATGGCAGTGGAATGTAGCAATGACCCTCATTGGTTTCATGCTGGCTTCTCCCCACAGTACATTAAATCAGGCTGCCCGGAGAACAATTGATCTCTCAGTTGCAGCGTTTGAAATATTCGGCAACAGTTTTGCCGTAGCTGCGAGCGCCGCAGCAGTCATGAGAGAACTTGTTGCTAAAGTAGACTTGCTGATGGAGGAACACCTCCGAAAGAACGCCCTTCAACAGAATCTGACGCTCCCCGTGCAGGTAACACCGGTAGCAACCTACGAAGACCCGAATCCTGAGCCAATCTTACAGGAAAATAATCCCATCTCCACGGATATGATAGATTGGCCGTCAAATCTTGGCAATGAAACAACGGCTGAAATTGGGGGAGTGCTGGGTCAAACAATCGACATTTCTGCAGAAAATTTCTTCTCCGATTTAGGCTGGTCAGGGATGGGAAGTAGTATGTTTGACCAATGGGTTCTGATGCAGCAAGACATTCACCCACCGTAAACCCAGCCTCCTGTGTTCTGCGAGCAATTCGTAACTGCTAGCTAGTACCTAGGTACCTTAGAAATGGGTGGTATGGAACGGAACATGATAGACCATGAAAATGATAGAAATATACGGATACACTCTAATCCAAATATTGACGGTTGACCGTAATTCTACTTATACACCTTGTTATACTCAGTTTATACTCTATAATTGCGGTCTTCTCAAATGGTGTCTCTCTTCCTTTCTTTTCTTTTTTTTTCTTTTTCTTATAGACGCTGACTCATTCCAGTGGGTAACTAGTTAATGACGTACTTTCCCAAAGGAGATTCCGGACGCTAGTCCTAAAGGAGATTGGAAAGACTGGAGCCCTCAGGCACTCCACCCACACCGATGATCATCGCGACTAATGAGAATCCGAATAGCCTCAATTTTCACCACTGCGAAGTTTGGACGAATCCACTGGGTAATTATCAATCATTCTTCCACAGGCAACATCTCCGAGATCGATTTTTCTCGAATATCAATCCACTTTAACAGGCTCAAGATGCTCGACCCGCCTATAAATATCCTGAGGCTTTTCGTCTCCGTTGGGCATCACAACCATCGAGCAACTTCAATAATACAGGAGGCAAAGCATCAGCACCCCCACTCATCGGCATAGTCCAAGGATTTCCTCGTCTTAATTGCATCCTTGAACTGTATTTACCACCTTTCCTCTCCGAGATTACGAAGCCAGACAAACCGAGGTCCCTGCTCAATTTCAAGATGCCTACATTCACTGTCTTCAAGGGCCAGGAAAATGGTGTGCCTATCAAGAGCACCACGACCAAACCTGACGAACTCACCGGAGATTATGTGCTCCTCAAAGTCACTGCGTCCGGACTTTGCGGAACTGATCTCCACTATGTTAGTCATCTCAGGTCCTAAGAATATCACTCCACTTAACTAACCAAGGGTACAGAAACACAAAGACATGGTTCTCGGTCACGAAGGTATCGGAGTGGTTGAAGCTCTAGGACCAGACTGCCGCTCCTTGACGAAAGGTGACCGTGTGGGTTGGGGCTATGAGGTTGACAGTTGCGGCCACTGCATTGAATGTCTTCAGGGAACCGAAACATTCTGTGCCGACCGCGTAATGTATGGCTCCCAGAATTTGGACCAGGGTAGCTTCGCCTCTCACGCCATCTGGCGTGAGTCCTTCCTTCACAAGATCCCAGATAATCTCAGCGATGTGGATGCTGCTCCCCTGCAGTGTGGAGGTGCTACCGTTTTCACGGCGCTCAAGGGTATTCAGCCTAACGAGACCGTTGGTATCCTTGGAATTGGAGGTCTAGGTCATCTTGCTATCCAATTCGCCGCCAAGATGGGATGTCGCGTCGTGGTCTTGTCCAGCTCCGACCGAAAGAGAGACGAGGCCATGAAACTAGGCGCGCATGAATTCATCGCGACAAAGGATGCAACAGCGCTCAAGGTGTCTTCCCCTATAAACCGCCTGCTAGTTACTGCTGCCGTGCCTCCCGATTGGAACCTGATCTTGCCCCTCCTGGCTCCTCGGTCGACTATCTATCCTCTTACCGTCTCCTTCGGGAACTTCGAGATCCCTTACTTGTCTCTTCTTCTGCAGGGTATCACTGTTGTTGGGTCCCTTGTAGCTTCCCGATACGTGCACCGACAGATGATTGACTTCGCTGCGCTACACCAGGTCAAGCCCATCGTGGAAACATTCCCAATGACAGAGGAGGGAGTAAACCAGGCCATGGACAAGCTAGACCGCGGTCAGGTCTACTATAGGGCAGTGTTGATCCCCGAATAAATCCTCAATTATTCTGCCTTGTCAAACAAAAGCAAAATGACCTTAAAATAATTATCATCTCTTGGCTGGGATGATAGATATCCTGTACATGCCTACCTATATAGATCCTTTTTTTCTGTTTCAATTATAGATTTGCTTATATCCTTCGTGTTCTGGACTTTTACTACCACGTGCCCTGAAATATATAGCTACTTAATCACATAGATATTCACCCCTTGAGTCGCCATTTACTGAGATTTAAAAAAAAAAACCTCAGGCTATATTGTAGTATTAAATTTTATAATTATAGATATTAGTGGCTAGGTACTCATGTCATTAAATGAGGGTTTACCCCCTTTTTTTTTTTTTTTTTTTTTGAATTTGTTCTGCAATCAGTTGTTTGCTTTTTTTTTTTTGGTGTCCAGTCTTGGTCAACCGCCTGACGACGCGTTTAACGATCGCAGACAACGATCCCACCCAAAACCACGTTCGAGTTGATGAGAAAATGAATAGTGTTATCTTTACAATACTATCTATTATCCTCCCAGCAATCGTATTCTATCTGTATTCGCGACTGAAATACACGCGCATCGAACAATTAGCCCACCTCCCACGACCACCGCCATCCCTTGTTTGGGGCCATCTGAAGCTTCTCGGCCAAATTCTGAACAAGGACCCATCGAGACATTTTGGTATGTTTCCCGACATTCCCATCTAGCATATAGAATGGAGATATTAGTGATATGCGATTGGCGACATAGGCACACTCTAACGATATACTAGACCATGGATTCTTCGACTTGTTTAAGGACACGCCAAACCATAGCGGCTTCCGTATGTTCTTTAGAGCCCTCTACTCTTTCATTTGTTTCCTCATCTCGAAAACCTATTTTATTTCCGTTTGATTCGCGTGCCATTTCACTCCTTACGCTCTGCATATTGAGCTCGCTAATTTTGTGTGTATGTGAATGTAGTCGTCCTAGACCTCCGCCCAGGCTTCCCTCCGTTAGCCATCATTCAATCGCACAACCTCGCCGAGCAAATCTCACGGGCAAGTACTCAATTTAAATACAGTGTGCCCAAATCTCCGACAGTAGATGTCATAGCTCCGGTGGTCGGTCGAAGATCTATAATATTATACAACCAGGAGCCATGGAAGAATGCTCAAAAGCGGTTCCTCGCAGCGTTTGCCCCGAGTAATATAGCGACATTCCTTCCACAAATTATTGACAAAACCAAGATATTTCTTAATATTATCGATGAATACGCACGATTGGGCAAGGAATTTAACCTGGGGGAACGATGTACCCTATTGACTTTTGATATAATTGGTAGGTTACATATAGAGTGTTGTGAAGCATGGGTTCTTACGGTTTATATCCGTGACTGCTGAGACTTTTCATCTATACACTAGGGCGTGCGGTTTTAAATACAAATCTAAAGAGCCAGGGAGATTCATCAGATCAACATCAACTAGTTCGAGATTTCCGTGACCTTCTAGCGGCAATGCCTGGAGCATTTTCTGGGCGGGCATGGTTCATTCGCCCCATCAATCATTACAAGCGAGGCGTCATTATCAAACGGATCGAGGCATTATTACGGTCCATTATTCAAGAGAAGCTGGAGGAACTACGAGAAAAGGGTCGCCATGGAATTGATCGAAGCGTGCTAGCGCTCGGCCTTGAGAGTACCCCTTCATTAACTCACAGCGTCATGCAAGAGTATATCGACTCGGTCCGGACATTTCTCTTTGCCGGCCATGACACGACGTCAGTCTTTCTCCAGTGGGCATTTTACGAACTGTCTCGTACCCCTCACGCGATGGCAGCACTACGACGAGAGCTAGATGAGGTACTCGGACCAGATCCAGACCCCACCGCTACCGCCACAGCGATTTTGTCTGGAGATGGCAAGCTGAGTAAACTTCAGTATTTGTCTGCTGTTCTCAAGGAAACTCTTCGATTGCACCCACCGGCAGGAACGTCTCGCATGGCACCCCCAGGGTCTGATTTTCATCTACAAACCGAAAATGGCCCTGTATGTGTGGATGGCATCATCCTCTACGTTTCTCATTATTCCCTCCACCGTGATCCCGCCGTGTATGGAGAATCCGCCAACGCTTGGGTCCCGGAGCGGTGGTTGCAGGGTGGCAGTCAAGACGACCCTAAGGTTCCAAACAGTGCCTGGCGGCCGTTTGAGCGCGGACCGCGCAATTGCATCGGTCAGGAACTGGCGAATTTGGAGGCAAGGGTGGTTCTTGCGATGGCGGTGCGACGGTACGACTTTACAAAGGTTGGACTGGGGGCGTCGGTTTTGGGCAGCGACGGCAAGCCCATTCAGGATGAGTATGGCCAATATGAGGTTACAAGCCCGTTGTATGATGTAAGTTCATCTGGAGAGCTATTTCTTCTCTTCTCTTCTCTTCTCCCTTCTGAGTGTACTGGTGACGGTACTAAATTGTGACTAGACATTTAACCTCTCTGCGAAACCCGTTGATGGTATGAAGATGACGGTCAAATTGCATTGAAAGGCTTTCGCTTCACGGGCGCAACATCCCGGAATGAGCCGCTGCGCGCTTGGGCTTGCTTATAATAAAGCATTTAATGCACCTGCCCTTTCATTTTTTTGGAGAGGATAGGAAAATGAATATAAACAGGAGGGTGCCTAGGACTCCCGGAATTAGGATACACACAATTCAGTTACCCCCAAAATTGGCAGAACACAATATGTGCGAGTGACAAAGGGTCACTTGAATGGTTTCCCTGGGTCCACACTATTTAATTCTTTGATTGACATATGTGAGGCGTGACTTGAGTCAAGAACATGGCTCAGTCGACTAGCTCACGCAACCCCGAGTCTAGATGTCTCTCTTATATGCAAGATTCCAGCAATTTTGTATATGTATCTTGAGAGCCTTAGGTGTTATATCTCTACATCGATTGGGTGGTTCTTTATAGCCTACGGAGTTCTCGGGTTGAGAGAGGCTTGAGGATGTTGATACATTTGTTTTGAGCGAGAACCTGTCAATTTCTATGCAGGCGCAACAGGTCGTCTGTACTGTGGTGTGCCTGACCGAGCTTACGCGCTACCATTGTGTTCTCTTAAATTAGTGATACAAAAAAACCGGGGGTAGGATGATTCTGGTAGGCATCCCCTAACCGTGTGATAATCCGTGTAGTTTGTCATAATATTGATAAGCTGCATGAAAAATGGTCGGGATTCCGCTTTTGGAGGATCATATAGGGTCGGATGTCTAAACCGAACGAGTCAGTGAGCATCCCGACTTTAGGTTGAATGTGTGGGAGACTGGATTACGGCCATCTTACCCTCTTTATTATGACTTCAGCGTCCCCTCTTTTGTTCTTATGATCATCTTGGGCACGCTGTTCATGCAGCTGGATGTTTATGGATCGTTATCTTCGACCCTCTACCTAAAGGGTAGGTTGTGAACGGTAAGGGTCATGCAAGGAGAGACATCACTGAGAATATGAAATGAACTCTTTGCAACATAAGAGTTTCAGTGCCCCATTTGGCTTTATTCAGATTTGGGCACCACTAGAACAAGGAGAGATGAGACAATGACCTCTCCCAGCCAGCAGTTGACATTCCTAGAATGGGCCGCGGTCATGGTTGGACTCCTTCAAGGCCGTATGTGTCTTGAGAATTCTCGAAATATGAATAGGCTTTGTTAACAGATTGTAATCATTTCACGAGCCCAGTCCTGCTATCTATTTGGGCGCTCGTTCAAATTCCTATCTACCGGTCAGATGGTCCATCACAACTCTCGCGACATATCATCTTCGAGATATACCGAGCATTCTTGCCCAGATTCTCCCCTAGAGCCTTGTTGTAAGTTTTGCATACACTGTAATGTTTAAACAACTCTCACATAGACGGGCTTGGCAGAGCCCTCATGCCCAGTACTGAAGATGTCTACAAAAACTTTGTCACAGCTTCCAGCCAAGTCCCAAATACCATTATTCTTCCTGACGGCACGCGAGGCTATTGGGTTGGTAGTTGTGGAGCAAACAAGACTCTCCTTTTCTTCCACGGTGAGTGAGTATAGTTGTACTCCAAGAGGACGCATGCTCACTCATACCTTTGTCTTAGGCGGGGGCTATTGTGTCCCCGCTGTCTGGCAACACTTCGAGCTATTGCAGAATACCATCAGAGCAGTCAACGGGCAAGAGGAAACTTTAGCGGCCGTGGTTCTCGGTTATGGTATGAAATTCTTCAATTTCATGCACAAAATAGCACTAAAAAAGATATTCCAGATCTAGCAGCGAAGGCCCCTTACCCCCGCCAGCTTGAGCAAGCGACAAACCTTCTGCAATATTTGTTAATAGATCTGAGGAAGGATCCGGAGGACGTGAGATTTTATACTCTTGCATGAGAAGAATAGATCCACCTTCTTCGACTGACAATTCATTATAGATTATAGTCGCCGGTGACTCTGCAGGGGGAAATCTTGTTCTCGCCCTCCTCTCGCATATTTTACACCCACGACCTACCACAACTCCCTTGAATGTGGGAGGCCAATTGGCTGGCGCCGCATTGATATCGCCTTGGGTAACATTTGACACTACTACCGCTCATTCGATGCAGAGAAATTGTCGCCGTGACCTGCTTCCCATTGAGAGTGTAAACCAGTGGGCTGCTGCATACCGCGGCACTTCCCCAGTAGACAATTATATGGAACCATTATGTGCTCCAGTGGAGTGGTGGAAAGGGGTTCCTGCTCGACAAGTTTTGTTTCTAGCGGGCGCAGATGAGATTTTTGTCGATGATGTTGTTGTATTTGCAGGGCGGCTAGGCGAATCACATCCACACACCCGAGTGGAAATTATGCCACATGAGGTGCACGATCATATGTTGCTCTCGCTCATTTTTAAGGAGTCTGCCTGTAAACAGCAAGATGTTTTTATAAAGTGGCTTAAAGAGCTTTGCAATAAGGCGAAATAATGAAAAAAAGACTTGCAAGGCTAGATATAATACCTGGCAAAAGTTGAGTTGGTATAAGGAAATAATCTTATAATGCGCAATTTGCATTCTATATACATGTATTTATGTCGCTCAAAAAACTTAAACACCAGATTAATATCTACACAGAGGGGCTATTCCTGAATCATAACGTGCGCTAGTAAATCCGTACCACTGTAGCAGCGGTGGCCAATATGAACACCATCAATATTATATAGGACCGTTGTATGAAATCTGGAGAAGATTTCTGGGTAGCTGTAAGAAGAGAACCTTTCTTTTCATCACTCGGCGGGCTTAGCTGACTTTTCTCATCTGGAGGAGTCGCACCCGCTTTTTCGGGCTCTATGTCACTGCTCTTTGTTTTCATGTCACTTCTTGATTGGGAGTTCTCGCTAGATCCAGCCTGGAGGGGGTTGTTGTTGTTGTTGTTGTTGTTGTTGTTGTTGTTGCTGTCAGGGGAATTGGCTGACAAGGGCGCAGCCACTGGTCGGGCTATCTGTAAAAGCAAATTCGCAATATCTTCATGCTCAAAATGCCGTGCAATAGAGTACGCTGTCTCACCGAATTGATTCTTCCTCCATACATCAGCACCAGCATCCACCAAGCGCCGGATAGCGATTTCATTCCCCTCGACTGCTGCCCACTCGAGCAAGTAGTTGAGTTCTAACCGAGGATTTGTTAGGGACGCGCCCGACTGGACGAATAAAAGTTCAATTTGCTCATTCCGAGAGGACCAAGAGCTAGTAATCAGTGGTTGATTGCCCCATTGATCCTTTAGGTCGAGGTCAGCCCCAGCATCAACCAGAGCTCTAGCCGCCTTGACACACTTGCCTAACGCGGTAAGGTGGACTGGAGTCCGACCGTATTTGTTTGGAAGGTCTATATTTGCACCATTCAAAATAAGGAGCTTTGTAATGTCAGCATTATCATTGGCGGCAGCGTAATGAAGCGCTGACTGGCCCATATCCGGGTCCGTGAGGTCGATTTCTTCGCATTGCCCCCCAGAGAGGCGCTTTCTAGCTTCATCAACAAGGTCCGCTTTGACAAGAGCCCATAGGGGAAGCGGAGCATCAATTGAAAATTGTGTGTCAGTCCGCTCTGGAGGTTTAATGATGGTCCCCGTATCTGTGCGCCGAGGAGGCTCTTGGGTGCCCTCACCACTAGATTGTGATTTTTGGCGCTCGCGAGCGGCTCGAAGAAGGTCTAGAATAGGGGTATTGTTCATTTCCCGTGCAATACGGATAGGAGTTCGGCCATGATTTTCTTTGATCGTGGGGTCAGCACCGTGTTCTAGAAGAACCTTTGCCGTCTCGATGTACTCTAAACGTGCAACATCATGAAGCGTTGTTTTCCCATTAACATCCTGTAGGTTCACGTCTAAGGTCTGGTCAAATTTCAGAAGAATGCGGATAATCTCTGTACGACCATTGCAAGCTGCTCCATGGAGCATTCCCCGACCGAAGCAGTCCTTGTGGTGCACGTTCGCCCCACGCCTAAGCAGCAACTCGACCACAGGGATATGGTTCGAGTCAATAGCACGCAGGAGGGCCGTACCCTCTGTGCCATACTGGAGAACCTCTGTGTCGGCACCTTTATCTAACAACGCCTCAACCACGCTAACATATCCATTCCCTGCGGCTAGGACAAGAGCGGTACTACCGTCGTCTTGCTGGTGGTTGACGTTAACATCAGGATGGGTTAGGAGCGCTTGAACGGCCTCTAGCTTTCCATATTGCGCGGCACCCGTCAGAGCAGTAGCCCTTGTGGGATCGTTGCATTCTTTGTTTACTTGCAGTGCAGGTGAAGACAATAGCAAGTGTATGATATCTGTATACCCATATATGGAGGCGAAAATAAGAGGCGTGTTATGATACGGGCGATTGCATGATATGTTAATATCTACTCCTTCCTCCTGTAAAAGAAGTTTAACAATATCTATCTCGTTGTAGAGAGTTGCTTGCGATATGGACGAGGCTCCAAGGTTGTTCACGAGGTTGATAGACGCTCCAGCATGGAGAAGTGCCTTTGCAACGTCAACTCTCCCTCGCTCAGCTGCAAGTATCAACGGTGTTGCCCCATTTGAATCTCGTGCATCTGGACTAAAGCCCTTTTTGATGAGTTCCGTTACCAATTGGCCGAGGCCGAAATGCGCAACAAAGTGCAAGGGGGAGCTTTCGCCCTTCGCAGTCCAGCTAGTAGAACCCTCAAGATCGAGATACCACAAGGCTTGATTTGCTGTTGCAAGGCATCCAGTATCAGCCAAAAATTGTCCGGCTAGCTGGATAAGCCCGTCACTTGGGGATTTTCGAAGGTGCGTTCCCCAATTTATCGCCGCATAGCGTAGAAAGGGATATTCTTTGACACGATTATCGAAATCTGCGGATTCTGTCGGGCCCGAACAGGCGCCTTTCTTGAAGGGATCAAACAGGAGATAAGTAATGCAGGCAGTAGTTAATTTCTCTGTCCCTCCGGGAAACCACAGGTCGTTTGTTTTATTAAAATAATTCTGAGTTGAAAAGTGAACGAGTCTGGCACAGTCCAACTCGTCAAATTGGACCAATCCAGCACATTTGTCAGCCAGGACTCGGGCTCGAATAATGTTGTCATCGTCGATATCCGTATCTCCTTCACAGATAGCGAGGGCGTGTTCAATCTCCTTGATATTTAATGGCTGCTCTGCGAAGACGACCCAGCTTAGGAAGTCCATGACCGCCTCTTTAATCCCTTCTGGTAACTCTGTGATGCGTTTCATGGCTTCTGTATATGTGCCATCGAGTTCTTTTGGGAGGGTCTTTAACGCTGCTAGGACTTGCTTCGTATTTAGCTTCGACTGTAGCGTATCCATGTTGAACCTGGCGAGCAGAAACATTCCGCCATTGCGCTTCACGACAGTCTCAAGAATATTTTCTTTTAGACCTTCCTTGACCTCGACACATTGTTGAAGGAAATCCGAAGACACAATCCGCCATTCCACGTACGCAGTTAGGTCCTCCTCAACGGCGGTGATACTGATGATATAGGAATTAAATTGATGATAGAAGATATGTCCCTTATAACCACATCGCTGGCCCTGATCGAAGCAGTCGTTGCAGAGGTCGAAACTCGTATTCCTATATTCTTCACATTCCCCACAGTGCATCTGCTCCCGCAGCTCATCTTTGCCGCATCCATCGCAATGTATTCGACCAATCGCGGGCCGAAAATGACGAGTGATATTTCCCAGTGGCCGTGATGTCACCATAAGATTGACACTCTTATGCAGAGAGGTCAACGTTTGCAGTAGTTTTACCCGATCTGTCTCTTGGAGGAGTTCGTCAAGACCGTCTACCACAAGGAAAATCTTGGGGAAATTTTTGAGAGCCGTTGTAAGAACCTCTACCATATCTTCCAGGTCCAAGGTAGTGCCTGCTATGATGTGCTGGTTGAATAATTTGACCATGCCTTCAGAGATCACCGAATATTTCTGGAGAATCTGCTTCATTACACTAGAAACCAGATGCTCAAGGACCTGCGAGGGGGCATCATCCCATTTACAGTAGATGATGGCGATTGCTGCATCTTTCAACCCTTCCTCTCCCCGTTGCTGTAATGTCTCTAGCTCGTGAACCACGATAGAAGATAAGAAGGTCTTGCCCACGCCCGGATTCCCCGGTCCATACAGGACAGTCCCTTCACCTTCCCTCCATTCACTGAAACTCTCGCTCCCGAGGAACCACTGGCAGGTACCCTCGTGTCGCTGCTTGAATATCATCTTCTGCTTGGCGAGGAAATCCAATGGTGAGATCCACTCGATTATCTGCTTCATCCGGCCCTCGTCCACAATCTGTTTAATTTCCTGCCCATCACGGTAGATTTCCTCGGTCAGAGCATGGTTCGACTGCGTCATGGCCAGATGAAGGGTTTGCTGAAGCCGATGCACGCGGTCGATCGCCTGTATCACATCTTGCTGAGTGAAGGGCCAGGCCAACGTCTGCCGGATTCTGCCGTGACTCGATTGGGACTTGAGTTTGTTGTCCAGAGCCTGAATTTCGGTTTCGATTTCTTTGATAATGCCATCTGGGGCGAACAAGGGAAGCAACTGTGGAGGAACTTTATCGAGGTGGGTGTCGGAGGTCAAATGCTGCTGGAGAGCTGAAATTGAGAGCCAGAGAAGGGTTACTTCCTTGCACAATGAAAGGCGATCTTTGCCACCAGATTTCATTTGGTTAAGCAATCCAATTACTTGGAAAATGACAGTCGCAATACCAGCGACGCTGGCTGTGATGCTCAGGGGGTCCATCTTCCCCGCTAATCCACCATGGTTGGGATGAGAGAGAAATTCAACACAGAAGTGCGGAGGGGGAGCGAGCGGCAAATAAAGCCAGAAGAAAACGAAAAATAATAATCAAGCTAAGAGAGTGGGCACTGCTCTAGTCCGCCCCCAAGAGCATCGTACTAATAATAACTGTAATCATAATAAAGATGATAATAAATCATGGCCCCCAAGCGTAGTCAGAACAGCCATGGTGGAATAAAAAAAGGATGGCAAGAAGGGCAGCCGACCATAGAGAGCGGGAGCTCCCGTGCTAGTGTTGATGGCTGAGAAATGGGGCCAATCAGGTCTCCTCAACGCTGGGATAGCGTCCTGCAGCTAGCATGAAGTACTCGTATTCTCTGCCACCAGCCTATTTTTTTTTTTGGCCCTTCCTTTTCAATCTTTCTTGTTGGCTTTGGGGCTCGTACTGAGCCCTGAAATTTGGATCCATGGAACTGTCCCAACCCAAAAGCTTAAACTAAAACTAGTATTTGTACCCTATCGTGGTAAACATGAAGTAGGAAGTTATGGGTGTCAAGGGCGGGGGGAAAACATGAAAAAGAAGGAGAAGGAGGAGGACGAGGAGAGGAAAAAGAAAAGAAAAGCAAAGCTAAGAACCAAGGCGATAAAAAGAACCCAATAGTAAAAATTGCTGACCCAATACAGCCGCACGGTCACGTCAAAATTTGCTCCTCCTGGTGCCAACAACATTTGACGGCTGACTGACACAGCACCGATTCATCCATGCCATGTACCTCCATACAAGGTAAGCTCCACCATGGGAAATTCTAGCTCCTTGTAGAATATTTCGATTAACCAAACTATGGGACAATGACTAATGAAGGGTCTGTGCGTAAATATCCAAAGCAGGGAGTGGGCGCACGGAGTTGGATAATGATTAATAATCATCATTGTGCACGGATTGGATATGGAGAAAAGTAATTCCGATAAAAAAAAGCCCCCCTCCTTTTCCCCCTCATTCAAGGTTGGAACTCCATTCTTCCACATCCAAGTTTGGGAATCTACCTAATAACTTATCATACCCACCTAGCATGAGAAGGGATTATCTTACTGGTGAGACAAGTCTTGAGAAATGTGTGATCACTAGACTTGAGCATAGCCACAGACCCCCGGACGGCACAGCCACCCTTTTTGTAACCTGTTTATCAAGTTAGACGCTGCTATTGTTTGGTTTTCAATCTAGTTTCGCGTGTCTCTTTCTAATTATTGCTGCCAATTAAGTCCAGCTGATGGAGATGACATTACATCTATATTTGATCCTGCCTTAGCGCAGTCAAGTCTGGCACCTCGATTGTCGTCTCACATTGGCTGAGACTTCGAATGGTCCGAGCAAGGATAATACTTGATGGACTAGGCAACCATAAAACTAATTGAATTGATTCTTTGTTCACATATATAAGCCACTTGATAGAGAAGTCAAAGGTTTCCATTAACGTTGGCGTTGTTTCCCCCCCCCTTCCTTTCGGCGGGAGTCTTTTTTTTTTAAAAAAAAAGAGAATGTTCTACGCTACGTGAAAAAGTTATCTAGCTTAAAAATATATCATATCGATTTAATCTTATCCTGTACAGATTTATCTTGATGCCTTGGTCCCTGGGAGGTAAATTTCCCGAAACCGAGACAATGAGCGACCAACCCCCCGACTATCATGAAGCGACAAACTCCACCAAGCACCTGAATGCCCGGGCTAACCCCCAAGATGGAGCACCACGCAAGGTTCAGGATAGCCAATATGCACTACTGTCGCTTGCATACACGGACAGGATCCGGCTCTTACACTTTCCCGAGCCCCTAGCTGCACTGGCTTCAGAGGTTATCCAGATGTTCTGGCCTAAGGGGATTCAAGCGGTGCGTCCACTCGTCGATGCTCTTGAAATCAAGATGAAAGGTAACCCATTTGGATGGGCCCTTGATGACGAGAAACTCTCAATCCGCATGGTTATTCTAGGGATTCTGAATGCATTTGCAAAGGAGGGATGGTTTGTTTTACCCGGCGCAGGTGGGCTGGGAAAGATGGGGAGTCATTCTGCGCATGAACAGCGAGGTGGGTTGTCTCCCTCCTCTTTTCATTTTTTTTTTGGCTAGTTTTGGACAAAGAATGGAAAGAGAGGTTTAGGACCGAGGCGAATACTGACTAAAGAAAAAAAGAAACCCTGATATTTCACCAGCAAGAGCCCAAGAATCCCTCTTGGCTCTGCGTTTCATACGACTCAAAGGACCTTATCCACTTGATCAATGCCCCGAATGAACTTGCAGCAGACCTCGTGGATGCGCTTGGTGATAAAATGGAGAAATGCAATAAGGATCTCATGACTGGAAACTTCGAGTTGAAGCTCAAGGACACTCCGTGGTCACGGCCGGGCTCTAAGGGGGTGGTTGGGAGCGGATTGATGGTGCTGGATGTGGCTCGATGTTTGGATAAACATGGGTATACGATTTGTGCGACTTTGGATTTAGATGGTGGGACGGGAGGCAGCTCATACCAGAGCACTGGGAAGACTTGGTTTTGTTATCGATAGTATTTCGTCTCATTCCCTTCGATTAGCCAATAGCTGCTTCGAGAAAGTGTTAAATAAAGGTACAGGCTACAAATATTTTGAACGCCATTATTTTAGCTACCTATTGCACAAGATGACACTTAGAATAGCCCCTTTTTGTCCCGTAATTTATAGAGCAAAAACCACAAACTCATCAACTGAAATGCACCTGAGAGCATAATGATACCACAGAAGAGCTGAACGTTGACAAATTTCAAATCTTCGCTCCCGTCAGAACCGAGAGAGGCCAAAGCACCCGCGATGGGCGCTCCGATAAGTGTGGCGAAACTGCTCATGCTTTGTGCCATCCCTAACCACGCTCCGAGGGCTGTGGGGTCAGTACAGATATGTGGAAAGACACTTGGGGGAAGAGGAACCAAAGCGCCTGATATACCACCTATTTGAGATTGAAAGGGTTAATTGGGATCTGTGAAGGGAGGGCAAGTGGGAGAATGGGTGGGGAAGGTCTATAATTACCATAAAAGGCAGCAAAAAGAATAAAGCGGGTGAGTGTGTCGGCGCTAATCCATGCAATACACATAACCCCTGAGGTGATACCACACACTATCCATGGAATCATTGCACCGTAGTGATGGGCGATAGTGGTAATGATGACACGACCAACAATGGATGCGCCCTGGGAGACGATTAGGACATACAGTCCTAGGGAACGTGAAGTTTGGAGCTTGGTCTCGGCATAGATAGGCATATAGAAGTAGGGAACCATGTACCCAAGATATAGAAAGAAATTGGCGAAAGTGAAGTTCCAAAACGGGAGATCTTTTAGTGCCCTAACATCAAAGAGCTTTCGCGACCCTGACCCCGCAACTTGACCAGTGTTTTCACTCTTCCATAGCAACATGAATCCGGCCGCAGTAAAGAGGGCAAGCATGAGAAAGCCTATGATGCGAACAGTCCATGGGAAATCCACCCGGGGTAGAAGCTGCTCGAACATAAGCGTGTATATGACTCCCCCGGCGGGAGCGCCACTCGTGGACACTCCCAGAGCCACTGCTCGCTTTCGCACGAAGGAACGACTGACCAGTGCAATGCTAGGAATGTAGAGGAGACCAAACCCAAGTCCTGTACAGATCCCTTGACTGAGAAGGATCTGGTAATATTGCGTGGCCAGGCTGAGCATCATAATCCCGAGACCGGAAAGCGCGCTGCCAACAATGATCAACTGTCGGTAGTATCCCCGATCAAATAGAGGTCCTGACACCAGGCCACCGATAATCAGAAGCCATGATTGAATAGTGCCAACCCAGGAGATTGCAGAGGGCCCCACCCAGGGGAGATAAGTCAGCACGTAGAAGCTCTGAAAGGAGCCAAATGCGAATGCGAGACCCCTAGGTAGAACGGTGAGTTCATCTATTGCAGTCGGACAGATAGATCAGGGAATCGTATACACACCACACATTGAAAAAGATAAAAAAGGCCCCAATCACTTGCATCCACCCACGGAGGCCACCTTCTTTGGGAGGAGAAGGAGGATGTGGATCTGACTCAACGCCAACAGAAGTTATTGTGTTCTTGTTCTCCTCTTGTCTCTGCTGTTGTTGCTGCTCTTCTTCGTCGTGAGACGAGGGACGGCTTTCAACCGACATTGGCACCGGGGATAATGATTAAGGGTTAGAATGGGGCCATAGATGGGGTTGGAAATGGAGAAGGAAAAATAAAATTAAAAAGGACATTCGTCAAGCGTGGTGTGCTGGAGGGACCCCCTCGGTAAAGTCGCCTAGCTTGCAGGAGAGCGGGGAGAGACCATCTCTCTAGGTCTTTCTTTGTCTTAATTTTGTGCCGGTATTCCGAAGCTGACTATTAGCTATCATGAGGTACAGTGGTTAACTAATTAATCTTCTCCAACTAGGTTTCTTTCACTGAAGACTGGTGCAGACTGAATGCAGTCTAGATGCCCGACGGCCGAGGTAAACCTGGTTATGATTTGACACATTATTAATTTCCCCGCACAGTCTTTGTCTACTACTGCACGTACTAGCCTCCAATCGCAGTATACCCACTAAGCTACTAGGTACTAAAGCTGAACTATCCATCCCACACACAAATTTGGTCCCTGGAGAGCACATTACTCCCGGTCGCATCCAGGGACTCGGCGTCCCGAGCAGTCCCCTTCTTTCGACCGGCTTTCTCGGGGACAGGAGGTATCTCGAGAACCATAAAAGATCGCGCTAGCATCTAGGGTTATGGTGTGCCCCGGTCCCAAGTGGCTAGTTTGCTCTTATTCCCTGTTATCATGCAGAGCCTGGACACATCATATGCCAGAAAAGGCCTTGTATTTGAGGAAGTCGCGATGGAGTTCCTTCGTCAGTGAATAATGCTGTATTACTGCATCAGGCCTCACAATACACTAGTAGATCATAGGTAAAATAAGGATATTTTTGCTAGTGCTGATAGATTTAGTACGAATCTGAAGCAGAGATATAAATTGACAAATCGTATTAGAGGAGAACCTACGAGAGATTTGGTTCAAGTGGCGTTTAAGGATAGCTTGTACGACCCCGACTTTACAACAAAAACAGAATAATAGGACGTCGCTACCTACGCAATGATATAAATGAGCGAGAAAAAACGGGCAAGGGAATTAGGGAAATGAGGATAATGTTAAAGGTAATTGCATGGGTGGTAGGTTATGCGTTGCGATAGGTTAGCGGTTAACAGGAAAGAAAAAGGAAATCCAAAGCAACAAAGTTTGGTTCAGAATTAAGCTTAAATCTCAATGCAATGTATCCATATTCCTCGCAATGAAACGTTGATGAAAAATCTCCAAGCCATTATAATGGAATGTCCATGACATCACGACTGGTGACAGAAACAAGTAAATATCGACCTAGAAATCAACTGAAAATCAACCAACCAACCAAAAAATAAAATTGATATTCATCACATCAATGGGAATCCTAGGGTATGCCCGGTTTGTCTCGTAAAACGATTGCCATCTGTTTCCGGGCGTAGAAATAGAAGAGGATAAATACCGAAGAACGCAGGATGCCGGATGAAAGAGAGATCAGGAGAGCAAGATTTGCGGATACGCTGGAGAATGGAGAGCTAGAAGACAGCCGCGAAGGCGATGATCCTCAGGAAAACATGCCTCTACAGGCTCCGGATCCCTCGAACGCTGGCCCAAGTCCTCTCATACGATCATCAGCGATGAGAACTGTATCGCATGTGCCCGAGCCGCCATACCAGAAGCTCGCGAACCCCGGGCCTTTGGGACTGTTTGGATTTGCCCTGACGACTTTTGTTCTTGGGCTTTACGAGTGCGGCGCTGGGTGAGTTAGAGCCCCTTTGCCTTCATATCGGGTGCTAAGACAAGTTGGCGAAAATCGAGGAGCATACATGTCGCTGACTATCCCACGCACTCTGTTCAGATTACCAGACTCGAATCCAATGGGAGACATCGGCCCCAACCAAGCTGTTTTTGGTCTTGCCATTTTCATGGGCGGCGCTGCGCAGTTTATCGCAGGAATCATGCAATTTCGGATTGGTAACACATTCGGATGTACGGTTCATTGCTCCTATGGCGCATTTTGGCTGAGCTATGCCATGTTTTTGATTCCCTCGCTGAACATTGAGGGGGCCTATGGAGGCGATCGACGCGCGTATTCTGTCGCCCTTGGAATATACCTTATTCTCTGGTGCTTTCTGACGCTCCTATTCCTGGTGGGAGCATTGAGAACTAATATCACCATTCTCCTTGTGTTCTTCTTTTTGGCCTTATCATTTTTCATGCTGTCTCTCGGCTGGTTTTTGTTTACTGAGAATTCAGCAGCAAGCTCTCATGTCACTCAAGCTGGAGGTGCGTTTGCGGTGGCTTCGGCGTTCATGTCATTCTATGGGGGGGCGTCAGGGCTGATGACACCACAAACAACGTGGGTGCAGCTTCCATTGGGAGAGATTACGTGGAGCGATGAAGCAGATATGCTTTAGATTTTTCTTTTTTTTTTTTTTTTTTACACTCTTTCGAGTATATGTGATGATGCGTCAGGGCACACCGGGATCACTTGTCATTAGATTCCTCAAATCTTCTCGTACTTGACATACATAGTTTTCAAACCCCCCTCCAAAAGTGTCACTATGTTAACCTAGTTTCCAGAGTCATTATCTGGTTCTAGTCCAATAGACAAGAGGAGTCGCAGATACGCTGACATGGTCCGTTATGTCTAGTCTGGTGTGTGGGATGAATTGCGGCTGTAATAAATGCGTGCACCCGTCACTAAAGACAAACAAAGTGGCGCTCCCTTGGATACTCTCGAGAGTTTAGTTTCCGATCACTTTTTGATGATATATGATCAAATAGATTTTGGTTAGCATATTCCGCCCGTGCCAGAAACGGCTGACGTGAAACCGAAGGACGGAACTCAAATGTTTACTTATAACCGTGGTGGCTGAGATTGTAAGTATTTAGCCCTCACTAGCTAACTAGACATGGTATATCCATGTTTGATGTTATCGGTTTATGACTTACATTGCAGCAGGTTTAAGCGGGTAAGCGTGTTATCTCCTCGGCTGACGAGACAGTCCCTTCCTGGGTGTGCGGGGACGTCATAAAAGGTGAGGGGTTGCTGTATTTTTCTCCTTCTATTATCCCTTTCACATCCCTCGATCTAAACGGTCATCACATTAGGTGAGATTAGCCTTCATCAATTCAGCCATAGATATCGCCTTGTTGACTTATATAATAGACCGGTAATGATGCCGCAAACACTCAATCCTTTACCACTCACCCCTGAAGTCACACCAGCTTGTCCGACGGCAGTCATGTCAGAACCGCCTGCCAAAAACCCGGTCTTTGAGGCCTTCGGTATCCCAGGTGATACAACCCTAGGAAGTAATACCAGAGGCCCACATCCCTCTTCGAAAGAAAGACCAGTTCAACACGCTGAGTGGGATCAACCAAATGAGAACGGTTATCGGGTCTCATCGCATATGATCGGCGAGCCACCGGCGGACAGATCGCGTTTTAAGATCATCATGATAGGCGCTGGTGCTTCAGGGATCGACTTCCTTCACTATGCCATGCGCGATCTAACAGGACTTGGAGTCGATGTCGTTTGTTATGAAAAGAATGCGGATATCGGTGGTACATGGCTGGAGAACCGGTATCCCGGCTGCGCGTGTGACATTCCCAGTATCGGCTACACATTTCCCTGGAAGGCGAATCCCAAATGGACGAGCTACTACTCGACTAGTCAGGAGATATGGCAATACATGAGGGACATAGTGGATGAGGAGGGCATGGAAAAGTACATTACATTCAAGACTCGGGTAGTCAGTGCGAGATGGAATGAAGACAAAAGTGTCTGGGTGGTTAGGCTTGCCCAGCAACAGGTAGAAGACTCCGATCTTAAAGAATGGGAGGAAGAGTGCGATATGCTTGTGAATGGATGCGGTGCGCTTAAGTAAGGGCCTTTTCTTTTCCTTGTTCTTTTACTTCTTTTTTTTCTTCTTTTTTTTTTGGTTTCTGGTGTAGTTGGACGGTTCAACTGACAGAATCGCAGCACATGGAAATGGCCTGACATTCCTGGACTCAAAACATTCAAAGGCGAACTGTTCCACTCTGCTACATATCAAGAGGGTTACAATCTCAAGGGCAAGCGAGTAGCTGTGATTGGATCAGGGAGCTCAGGGGTGCAAATTTGCGCCTCTATATATGACGACGTAGCCAAGCTGTACACCTGGGTCCGATCTCCAACTTGGATTACCGCCGCCTTTGCACAGAAATTTGCGGGTAAAGAGGGTCGCAATTTCGATTGTAAGTTTCTCTTTAATAATATCCAGGATTGTCTGCTCATTGGAATACAATAGATACCTCCGAACAGATGGAAGCTTTTGAGAACGATCAAGAATTATACCATCGATACAAGAAAACAGTGGAAAACGAACTCAACCAGAGATTCAAACTAGTTCTCCGTAACACCAAGGAGTCCGATGAAGCAAACGCGGTTAGTAATATCGTGGTGTTCTTTTTGTTCTCGTCTAACTCGACGATCATCGGCTGATACGGAAACCATTCCGAGGAAATAGTATGCATATCAAGAGATGTTCCGCAAGCTGGGCGCAAAGCCTGAGTTACGAGATGTCATCATCCCTAGTACTTTTAATGTCGCCTGTCGCAGGCCAACACCGGGAAACGGGTATTTAGAAGCACTCGCTGGGGAAAAAACGACCGTGTTTACACAGACTATTGAGGCCATCACGGAACGCGGGGTCATCGACTCGGCCACGGGCGAAGAGCACGAGGTAGATGTGATCATTTGCGCCACCGGCTTTGACACTTCTTTTCGGCCTCAGTTCCCCATCACTGGCCTGGATCCAAAGGTAACATTATCAGAGAAATGGGCGAATTGGCCTTCCAGCTACCTGGGAATCACCGTGGATGGTTTTCCGAATTACTTCAGTTATCTAGGGCCCTTTACACCCGTTGCACAGGGCTCGATTCTCCCCATCCTATCTCTTCTCACCAACCACCTTCTGCAAATTGTCCGTAAGATGCGCACACAGCACATCCGACGCCTGAGCCCCAAACCCAAGGCCGTGGCAGATTTTGTCGAACATGCAGAGGCATATTTGCCGAGGACTTGTTGGGCGGACCCCTGCTCCTCTTGGTTCAAACAAGCATATGGGAGGGCCATTATGTGGCCAGGATCTCGTCTGTCATATTTTGAAGTCCTCCGCCACCCGAACTTTGAAGATTATGAGATCGAATATTGGAACAAGAACCGCTGGGCCTTCCTAGGAAGTGGGTTTGTCGACTTTGAATTCACGGGCGCAAGCGATATGACGTGGTATCTTGATACCTTCTCCGATAAGAAGGAGTGGGAAAAAGGAGTTCCTTTTAATCAGAACCCTGAAGAATTCCATACCATCAGCTCTGGGGGTCTCCCATGTGCAGATACTTAGTTTCAATCAATCCTATTTCACCTTTCCTTGTTGTATATGGAGAGATGGGGTAATGACGTGGAACCGGCGTCTAAGATAGTGATTACACAGCTGTCTAGCCAGGATTATTCGCCCGACATCTCACAACAAGGAAGAGGCTTACGATGACATATAACTCGAGATAAATTTAGTGAATTGAATACTGGATATTGAACCTTACGTTACATTCATTGAGATTGGCCTTCCTTTTTTTTTTTTTTTCTTTTTTTCCCCCTCACTTCTACTCGAAATCATGCTTACACGCGCCAGTCGGTTGGACCGCGAGCGGCTATACGCAAGGCAGCGACGGGCTGGGGAATATAAAATGGGTGCTGGTGCTACAGATGCACCAGCCTCACCCTTGTCACACCGATCTTGCTCTTGTCACACCAGCCAGGCTAATTCCACACGTTTTTGTAGGTATTTGCTTATTATTAGAGTCCCAGGCCTTTAAACATCTTGCTATGTTGGTTATATGGGCCCTTAACCACTAACTAGAATTTAATTATTTTAATTTTTAGGTACATAGCTAGAGAACCCCTACAACAATACACAGCTGCGCATCAGGGTTGGGAGGGGGGAAGAAGAGAATTCAATACTTATATATTAGTTCTAGCTGCTCATTCTGACTGTCGATTCTGACTGTCATGTTTATTCTTACTGCGGTGTTGATTCTAACCATAGATTTGGTTCCACCCAGTTATCAGAGATATCCCCGCAAAAAGATGATCATCCCCGAAAAAATCGTGTGGCATTAGCCTGGCCGGTGTGGCTGTAGCACTTCCCTATAAAATTCCTCAACATTATTAAAACATAACATATGTCTCTGATTACCGTCATATCACCTACAGGGGTAAGGGAAAGAAACAAGAAAGAAAGAAAAGCAATGCGAGTCTTAGTCGAGCGAGGCACGCTAGTGCTCACCTCACCAATGCATCTTACTTGTACCTAATGATTCGAATGCCTAATCCGGGATAGGGGGATTATCGAATATCGAGCACCATTTTATCATTTGTTAAAAATCAGTTATGATTAGCCAATACATTAATGTAATTGACGATCGTGAGCGTTATGCGGGCCACACACACCCGGGCAGAGGATGAAAGCAACAACGATACGCTAGGGGCACTAAGGTTCCCGGAGCTTTATAAGGAGTTTCTATGACATAGGGCTCATTTAAAAGTCAATTCTTGAGGTAGTTACTAAGGTTGACAGCTCAAGTTTCCTTATTATAAGTCAAGGGGTCTCGGCACTATTCTTCTCCTTAAAACGTTATATTGGAAACAAAATGGGACTCAAACGCCAGAGACCCATTCCCGACCATAATGATCGTCCAGTTACGTCCCTCGCATGGTAAGATCAGTGATGGCGGGGTGGTTACACTTGGTAGGCCCATCCACGTCAATCCTTAGCGTCGATCGTATCGCCAAAGGGTGGCTTTAACTGGGGCCGTACAAACTACATAGCGCGCACGCACGCATTGTTATTCATGGCTACTTTGAACGGGAAATTTTATATGACAGGTGCTTCAGCTCCTACCAATATGTCGATTCGTAGTCCAGTAGATATCTAGGATGCTAGAACTAACTTACGGCGAAGCGACCTACACGATTGTTTTTTTTTTTTTTTGCCTTACGCACTCCGCTGATGTCATCAATCATCCACATACCCACCTACTGGGTGTCAGAGCATCGGGTTCATTTTTAATGACCTGGGTTAGTTATTCGTCGCGCGGGGATGGTTAATATGTTTATTCGAGTATATGCATGCTTACATATGTGTTACTACTAATTTTGAAACGATGATTCTGCCTTATAAAGGAATGATTCCTTTCATTGACAGATCATCATCTTCTTAAACTCTATAGATATATTCATTTTAGCTTAAACCATGTCCCAAGTATCCGAGAATAGTGATCGCGACTCTGTCTTGTTTGCTATCTGTTTTGCAATAATACTCTCCACGGCGTCGGTGATTCTTCGCCTCCTAAGTCGACATATCACCAGCGTCAGGCTCTTCCCTGACGACTATCTGATTTTGGCGTCGTTGGTGAGCTCGTATCAGCTCCCCTTTCCCATATTATTTTCCTCATCCTTAGCTGCATGCTAACTTCTCTAGGTATTCGAGTATGGAGTATGCACTTTTGCGACCGTTAGTAGGTTAACCCCCCACCCAGTGTCCCCAGCCAGACATGAAACTACGAATTAATCAGGTCTTCATCCCACATAGTGTACCGAAACGGCCTTGGATTCCACACAATTGATATACCCCCCGATCGCTATGTATCATATATGAAGGTATAACTTAGACCCTATCGCCCTCACAGTACCCAGATCCATCGAAAAAAAAAAAGCCACTAACCCACGAAGGCTATCGCTTCCAGCAGCTTCCTATATACCCCATGCATCACGTTTGTCAAGCTCTCCGTCCTAGCCTTCTACAAACGCATCTTCCCAGTACGGTTGATGGTTCTTGCTGTCAATATCGTTGTTTGCATCGTGGTTCTATGGGCAGTGATCAGTCTGTCCCTGAGCGTCTTGGTCTGCATCCCCTTTCGAAAAATATGGGAACCTAGTGTCCCCGGTGGATGTCTGGATATCATCGAGTTCTTCGCGGGGATGCAAATTCCCAACGTTATTACTGATGCTATCATCCTCATGATGCCCATGCGGACCGTCTGGAAGCTACACATATCTAAAACGCAGAGATTCTTGCTTCTTGGGGTCTTCTTACTTGGTCTTTTGTATGTTGTTCCTTTTCCAGTTACCAGTTCCCTTTGAACCAAAGAGTAGAGAGATCTAAAGTTCAGTCCATTGCTAATGCCATGGCAAAAAAAAGAACCTTAATCTTTAGTATTGTTCGCCTAGCCGCACTCGTCAAGTTGTCCAATGATGAATCGGACGTGACCTGTACGTATATATTAACCTTTTTCCTCTCTTCCAAAACGTTCCATGGTCCCGCTCACACTTATTAGATAAACAATGTCTATCAACCATATGGACCTGCATCGAGCCAGCAGTCGGAATCACCGCGGCGTGTCTGACCAATGTCCGACCACTGTTCAAGTGGATGCCACGGATGCCCTGGTCTCGAAACCGGTCGCCTCCTGCAAATTCTGATAGCGACAACTCGAAGCGACGATTCCCCCCGGCGAAACAGATTCGCACGTGGACCTCGATACGGATTTATAGTGAGAGTGGGTAGTCAGGAGAAGAACTCGGGACTGTTCACCTGAGATGTAGACAAGGTATGGTGGTACGGAGTGTCGGCGTCCACTGGCGTTGGGTACTAAGGGCTTTCTCTTTCTCTTTCTCTTCTTTTTTCTTCTTTTATTTCAATCTCCAAGGTTTTTTGTTTCGACTTCTGGGGTGACTGGCTGGCGAAAAAGGCTTATCTTCGACCATCTGTAAAGTAGCTTTAGAGCGGGGTGAAGACGCGCTAGGTAGTTCTGAAAGAATCCACTCGAGGGTTTATTTTACCCAACTAGTTTAAACTATGCATGATAAGCATTGCGATGATTTCCTAAAATAAAAGAATGAAAAGAAAGAGAGAAAAAAGTGGATCAGAATGGTGGCTCAGTCCAACACCCGAAACCGGAAAACCTCCGACAATACTAATTAATACCTAGCAGGCAGATAGTGTATCATTTAGTGTAGAAAATAGCTCCCTCCCAAATGTTAAGATAACTTCTCTTAAGTTAACCAGAGTCTAGTTTTAGTAATTAGAGCGGTATCTAACCGCTATTATTTACCAATTAATCATATCACAGTTAAATACGCTGATTATAGGTCGGTCCCAATGTATACATATAGTAGTAGGGTATATTGCTTTATTTCTAGTACGTTAACGTTAATAATACGTGGATATAGGTAGCATACAATGCTAGACAGAACCAACAGGTAAGCGCCAATCCGTTGAAAACGCCAGATGTCGAGATTGCGAGGAAAACCTGGCCTCATCATCAATCCTGTCTCCCGGGCAAGCTAGGGGGTGTGAGCTTTGTCACCTTGCTGCATACATTTAAGGTTAAATGGCCGTGGATGTAGAAAAAGATAAAAAAAAATAAAAAATATAAAAAATAAGGTGGGACGAAGAAAGAAGAAATAGAAATAAAACCTCCTAATTCAAGCCACGCGAGCAAATTTAATCGGTTTTGTTCGCCGCTTGGGCATGAGCGGCAGAAGGGTCGATTGTAGCGCCAGCAGCATTGATCGCATCGGTGGGGGGTCCAACATAGTTCTTGAAGCCCCAAACCCAGTACCAGACACCGGCGATGGCAACAAAGCCCACAAACACCACAGAGGCATAGTTCATTGACTCCAGAGTGACGGTCTTGTAGGATGGCATACAGAACAAGGGGATGGCGAGCAATGTCCATGCTTAGAGTTTATTAGCAATTACTCATTCCTCTCAATGCGCGGGTGTTTTTTTTTTTTTTTTCTCTTCTTTTTAATAGAGATGCGGGGGGGGAGGTAGACTCACAAATAGCAACGATATTGCAGAAAACGCCTAGGGGACCAAGATTGAAGCTTCCATGCTTGATATCTTCACGACGACGGAGAATCAGAGAGACGGCAACGGGACATCCATAACTCAGGGTGAGCAGGATGACACCCACGCCCGAGAAGGCATTAAAAGCAGCGGTAGAGCCGAAGTAAATCAAACCAAAGAGGAGCTCAACCACCATACCGAGCATCATGGAGTTAAGGGGAATGTCTAGACGGGTGTTGACCTCCTTCCACCATTGGGATCCGGGGATCGCACCATCACGCGCAAAGGCCCAGGTGCAGCGAGAGGTTGCGGTAACACATCCGACACCGCAAATTACACCCAGGACGAGGAGGGGGAGGAGAAGAAGGAATGCGCCCACCGAGCTACCGGTCGCATGCTTGAAAGTGGTGGGGATGGGCTGGCCAGAGGCGAGGTTCACCAGCATGTCCACGTTAGGGAGGACGAAGCAGACGGGCACCAGGAGCAACAATCCGGCGAAAAGGTTAATGACGATGGTGCCGACCATGGCTTTGGGGACCTGGATAGCGGGCTGCTGGACTTCTTCGCACATACTACGGAAGGAGGGTTTAGTGAGGGTTCTTTCATGCTTGCGATTCTTTATTTTTTTTTTCTCTCTCTCACTCGCGCTCTTGGCACAGACTAGTGTTGGTGAAACTTACGAGATAATCATTCCAGTGGCGGATGTCGCATAGGCAGCTTGGAGAAGACCAATACAGAACGACCAACCGGCAGGCCAGCCAGTCTTGGGTTCAAAATGCCCAAACACCCACTTGGCCTCACGTCGACCTTCTTTAGCGACGACCAGGATGGTGATGGTAATGGCAACCAGGGCAGCGAGGGTCCAGAAAATGGCAAAAGACTTTATTATGGTGGTTTCGCACAGGGAGTTAGTGTGTGTGTGGCGCGATTTGTGGGTCAAAGGAGTAAGGGATCGCTAATTCAAGGGAGGGGAAAGGGTTAAAAAAGGGAAACTCTACCTCAATGTAGGTAAGGTATTTATTCGCAAAGGCAGGAATCGCGTGGGTAAGGAGGGTAATTCCGAGGAAGATCAGATAGACATGCCAGGCCTCAAAGTTCTCCGTAATACCAACACCGGTGGAATACTCGAAGACGTTTAGACTAGCGACGAAGAAGAGGGTAGTGCCAAAGTTGACGGCGAGGGTAATCATGATATTGCCAGCGACATACGACCAACCACACACCCACGAGGCGAGACGACGACACCAGGCCGGACTCAAGACAAAGGTCTGGTAGTAAACGCCGCCAGCCGTCGGGTAAACGGAGGTGATTTCGGCCAGGGAGGCCGCTACACAGAGGATAATTAGGGATACAGTAACCCAGCCCCAGATGACGTTGGTTGGGCCACCACCGGCGAGGGGATAGAAAAAGGTTGTTGCGAGACCGTAAGGGACCGAGGATAGGATAAAGCACATAAACACGACATGCCAGGTCGAGCGGTTGCGGGACAGCTCCGGGGTATACCCCAGGGTTTCGAGCTCATGGTCAGCGGTAGACTTTCCATAAGCCCCGTCATCCACCACCGCTGTGGCGCTGTCCTTGCGATACGCGGAGGACATGGTGCAATCGGAGGATCAAAGGGCGCGCACGGGACAAGATGGGAGGTAATGAAGATTATGTTGTCGCTTTTTGGGAGAGGTTGGCGCTGTGGCTGCCAGAGTCGGTTATGCTGTCAATTGGGCTTTGAAAGAAATCCTACAGCAAGAGGGGAACAACATGTGCACACATACACACACAGAGACACACACACTAGCACATAAGAGGAAGTGATAGAAGTGAGAGAGAGGGAAAAGTGAAGAAGGAGGTGTTGCCATTTAAAGAGAGAGTTTAATTATTATTATTGCTTGTCAGACAGGAAGAAAAAAAAAAAAAAAAAAAATTTGCCCCATTTTCTCACATTCTCCGCTGCTACTGCAGATTAAGTGGAGCACACAGTTAGGTTAATCTTATAAGATTCACGCATTACACACATGGGAGAGGAGGAGACCCCCGTCTGAGCCCACTTGCAGCCGGCAGAGTCTTCCTCATAGGGAATAGTGGATGATATGGTTCCATGTCTGGATTGTTCGGTTGATATTGCCGCAGTCCTGATTGGCCTCTTACATGCAGGATCCACCGCGTTTATGCCCCTAAATGACGTGGTGGGCTTATCGGTTGGTACAAGAGGTAGTGGGAGTTTTTTCCAAACTGCCTGAGCTGCAAATTTTCACCCGGAATACACCGAAGGTCCCGAATGCAACACGAAATTTTAATATATTATACCTTGGATATCAACCTGCTTCGAGGTTTCTATCTGTCTATCTATTTGGAAATATCATAGGATCTCTCTCCTTATCTCACATCGCGCACGTCGCCCGCCTCCCCTCCCCCGGTCGCGTGCCCTAAAGACATGGATGGGGGTAATTAAAAATCCCTGGTTAATTAATTTTTTTGCTTTTTAGCACGTTCAACTCGAACTACTGACGGCAAACTCGCTAACCAGATCGCGACTTAGTGGATCACCTTCAAGCTCTCGAAGCAGGATCTTAGCCAACTTACTTTAAAATTAGTCTAGTGACTGGGGGGAGTCCCTTGTTGCATTTACCCAACACAGTAGTATAGTCTATATAGGTGAATAATATGAGATACCACATATTCCACAAGCCCACTAAATTGTAATGTCAAAATCAAAATCCCTTTTTTTTTTTTTTTTTCCCCCTTTCTTTCCCGGATGGTTTGTTTCTCCACTGCGACGCCACCTCCGCTCCACCCACACGCCACTTTTCCTGGGGTATATGACAGCGATTCGACCGGGGTCACTCTCTGTCTACACCATCAAAGCGTAGGCGATCTAAAAGAAGAGCTCCTAACTCCTCGTTGATAATGCATCCCAGGAATAAACTCGCATTAACTAAGAAGTGGGTTGCAGATACAAGCGGCGGCTACGGCGTCTCTACAAACTAGAGGGGCAAACCAAACACATTTGAACATCCTTTTTTACAACTAGGCATGATCTGGCTATGGAAAGGTAGTGTAAATACACCCTGTAGAAGTCCAGAACTACCCTACTCTTACGTACTCTTACTTACTCTCTTCCAAATGACATACCTATCACAGGAGCCAAAGAATCAGCAACTGTAACACGATCCCCCCCCCCCCCCCCCCCAAGACAGGAACGAAATGCATTAGACTCACCAACTCCACATTGTTTCCGCGAGGATCGATAATAAACGCCCCGTAATAGTTAGGATGATATTCCGTCCGAAGTCCAGGCTTGCCATTGCATTTTCCGCCCGCTGCGATCGCTGCGTTATAGAACGCATCGACGGTCTTGCGGTCTATTCTCGCCACCCGTTAACGTGCATACACGTCTATCCGCCCCACGGATCGCTTACCAGGTGAGGTGAATGCGAAATGAATATTTTGAGGCGTTGTCGATTCGGTCTCCGAGATCCAGAAGTCAGGGACCTGGTCTCCTAGTCCGACAGCCCCTGGGAAGCGCATCATTTCCTTGTAGTTGAGAGGTGCGAGGGCCTTGGTGTACCATTCAATTAAACCTTCAAATTCGGCCTTGGGGGCAGAGATGCCCACATGGTCGATCTTACTCGAAAGCATAGCCGGGTCGGCGGAAGTCATTGTAAAGATAGATATGTATTCTGGGTAAGAAGTAGGTAGTGGTAGAAACAATATTAGTGTGAAAAGAGTTGCACAAATGAAGATGTAAGACAAAAGAGTTCAGTCTGATTGAAGTGACGCAGGTATATATATATATAGACAACTAGGTACACAACCACAGATCTAGGCCCCTCTCTAGGTACCTACGTAACCCCTCCCAGTCGGAGATGACATAGACCTTACGCTATATCAACGCCACATCTAAATAATACGAGAGAGTCCTTTCTACAATAGTGAAGGTTTAACTTTCCGTGATGCGAATGACAGCAAATGCGACCACGATCCCCAACAGTTGCGACCTATTGGGGCGGAGGATTCTCTGGGCGTGCAGATACGACGCTCGGCAGCCTCCCTGTTGGCTACAGCATCATCCACATCTAAGCAGTTATTCCGATTACTCAACAAATACGAGCAAGCTGAGCCGTTCCAAGAACAAAATGTCAATCTTGTCGGAGGACATTTTCACTCCGATTTCTTTTTTTAAGATGCTGTTTTTAATGGGGGATGCCAAGCGTCCTAACAACAGGTGGTCTAGGTAACCTTCCATCCATGGAAGGCAATTGAGTCATCATTGACGTAATCTATAGACACCTGAGGCAGACAGTGCTGACTCTGTGCCTGAGGCATATAACTGCATATTAACAAAGTTAGTAGGATGATTTATTATACCTGGAGGAACGAATAGAGTTTAATAGGAATAATAACGGCAGATGGTCATTTCAGATCTTTATCCCAGAGAATTGATGATATAGCTCAGGCTCAGTAACGATGACATATGCTAATGGCGCAACTAACTCATGTCAACCACTCTCCCTCTGCATTCTCCCAACCGAAGTCCTCGGATGTCCAGGCCATGATCGTCGGTTTGCCATCTACTTCTCTCTGTAGTGACTTGATATGGTTTGCTAGACGTAACTGACGGATGGTTGATTGCGCTTCATTAATCGTCTTCATCTCATCATCATCCAAGGTGACCAGCTTGATGTTCTCTTCTAGTCGTTTGAAAGAGCCGCTTTTCGGAATCACTGTGGTACCTCGCTGCACAGCCCAAGATAGAGATACTACCCCGGTTGAACAGTTGTGTTTCTCTGCAATGTTCGTGAATAGTGGGTGAGTGAGGATCTCATTAGCACGGGTGTCGTTTAGTCCGCCGCCGCCCATTGTACTATTCCAACATTGTCAGCTGCACCTTGTTTTTCTCCGTATCTTTCCCCTGCTCCTGATCTTCTTGTTTTCTCTTCTAGTCTCCGTTCGTTGGGTCTTCACTCACCTCCAGCTCATGACATGAATGCCCTTACTCTGGCAATACGGCACCAACTTCAAGTTTGGATTAAATGCATGCAGCTCGACCTGATTCACGACAGGCACAATCGTCGCTTTGGCCAACAAAACATCCAACGTCTTCTGCGTAAAGTTGCTGACACCAATCGACCTACAGCGCGGCCCCACACATTTCTCCATCATCTTCCATGTCTCCACAAAGGTCGGAGACGCCGTGATGGGGAGGTATTGCTTCCCATCCGGAGTCGCCGCACACGGCCAATGCATGAGGAAAACATCAATGTACTCGAGTCCAAGGGCGTCGAGAGAGCGTTGTAGCGCCTGTTCAGGGTCGTGGTGCCACTCGCCCCAGAATTTGGTGATGACGGTTATTTCGCTTCGGGGGATTCCCGACGCCTTCACAGCTTCCCCAACAATCTCCTCCACAAAGTAATATTGGGCTGTGTCAATGAGACGGTAGCCGTTATGAAGAGCATGGATAATTGAGTCTCGGAGCTCGTCAGCATCCTTTTTCGTGGCGCCTTGATTGGGTTAGTGGGAGTTGATGTCATTTCCTCGGAGGAGAGGGTTTACCTTGCCAGGTTCCTAGCCCGACCGCGGGTAGTTGCATCCCTGTTTGTATGAATTAGTGTGTTTCTTTTCTTGTTTCTTTTCTCCTCTTCTCGATCCGGTTTTAAATATGGCTTGGGGAGACATGGAGATTGGGGATTGCGATTTCGGTCGTACCATTGTTGAGGGGAAAGGTGGTTGTGCAAATGCCGGGGGTTGACGACATGGTGACTATTTTGGAGAAAAGGGGTTAAAGAAGCAAAAGGTTCACTAGTTCCAAAAAATACAAGGGAGAGAGAGAGAAGGAGGGATTTTTCAAGCAATATATATATAGCCAGGCCTGGTCGGTTGGCGGGGCGATTGAAGGCCCCTCATTAACCCCGCCAAAACCACCCACTTGTCTTCTTTCTGTGATCCTTTCTCCTTCTTCCTTTTTTTCATCAAAATCTTCTTCAAGCACTTCAAGTTTCGCAAAATATTGTCCTAGGAATTTTCTAAGCCTCCTTATAATGATGAGATGTCATCCTCCACCTGGGAGGAAGCCCCCGCCTAGCTACTTCCGATACAGCTCGAGGGTTGAATTGCGGGTATACTTTGGCTAGGTTGCAAATGGTATAAATGAGACGGTCTCCATTATTATTGAATGCTTATTTTCGGAAACTCGTTGGAAAACCGCGAGCACAGGGCTCCGCTAGCTATCCAAGATGGGATTGATAAGCGGGAGATAAGAGTTGGGTTGGAAGGATTTGGAGTTATACCCACTTGTCTTGGCGCTATGTCTCCAAATATGGAGTATCGTGAAGGGAATAAATAGGCCTCGTCTCGTCAATTTTCAAATAAGATGCCTCTACTCAAAGGCTACTTGTTACCAGCTGCCGTGGACCTAGGATTGCGGAATTCACACTAAAGATAGAAAACACACCATGTCAAATCCAAAGGGATCAATTTTCCAAGCAACGATTGGGGAACTCCAAGAAGCACTCTCAACCGGCGCCCTGACTAGCGTTGATCTGGTGGCATGCTATCTTCGCCGAATTAACACATATGACCAACGTGGGCTAGGCCTAAACGCGATACCTATTCTCAACACGTCAGTTTTCGATGAAGCTGCTGCATCCGATGACCGTCGTGCGGCGCGGAAAACCCAGGGGCCACTAGATGGTATCCCTTACACAGTCAAGGACAGCTTTAAAGTGAAAGGCATGACAGTTGCTGCGGGGTCACCAGCATTTCAACACCTCGTCGCAAACGAGGATGCTCACACCGTGGGTGCTATTCGAAAAGCAGGCGGTGTTCTCATCGGGCGAACGAACATGCCTCCTATGGCGGAAGGAGGAATGCAACCCGGGGTATATGGACGGGCAGAAAGTCCGTACAATCCGAATTATCTCTCTGCCGCTTACGGTTCGGGATCCTCAAATGGAGGCGGGGTTGCTGTGGCAGCTTCATTTTCGGCCTTTGGTCTGGGTGAGGAAACGTTCTCGTCGGGTAGATCTCCAGCATCAAATAATGGCCTCGTTGCATATACGCCTTCAAGGGGAGTGATTTCAATCCGAGGCAATTGGCCTCTTTATCCAACACATGATGTCGTGGTGCCCTTTACCACCACTGTTGACGATATGCTAACACTGCTCGATACAATTACTATGGAGGATCCTGAGACAGCAGGGGATTTCTGGCGTGAGCAGCCATTTGTGAAGTTGCCAAAATTGGACCGGGAGGGTGTGGCCCTCTTCGAAGAGTTGAAAAGTTCGCCTACCTCCTTGCGGGGGATCCGCATCGCAGTTCCGGAATCATATTTAGGTAAGCCATGTCCGGGCACGAATGAAATTACGACAAGTCAAGCGGTAATCGATCTCTGGAACCAAGCTAGAAAGGACCTTGAGGCCCTAGGTGCCGAAATAGTTGCGGTTCCAGACCTTCCAGTTGTGTCCAAGTATGAGAGTTTCACTGAACGACCGGCCGACACACCAGTGATGCCACCGAACTGGAACGCCGAGTTAGTGAGAGTGGCGATGGCCCACTATTGGGATCGATTCTTACGCTTGAATCATGACCCCCAAATTCCAGATCTTTCCGCCGTCAACCCGAGCAACATCTGGCCCTGGTCCCTGCGTACGCCCACAGAGATGCGATGGAATGAGAAAGAGAACCTAGGCACGGGGGAGTATAATGATTTCATGCAGATCATCCAGGAAAGGACTATTTTTGAAGTTCCCGGTATCGGTGACATGCTCCATGGTCTTGAGGCTCAGCGTACAAGGTCTTTGGATGACTGGCTTGCATTGAATAATTGCGATTTCGCTGTCGTTCCCGCGGCAGGGGATGTCGGCTCGGCGGATGCCGACGTCAACGACGAGAGCTATGCGTACTGTCGCAAAAATGGGATTTGGTTCAGCAGCGGAAACCCGGCCTTTCGGCATCTTGGGGTGCCCACTGTGTCTGTGACAATGGGAATGATCCAGGAGAAAGAAATGCCGATGAGCTTAACTTTCATCTCTCGTGCCTATGACGACATTCATCTATTGAAACTGGCCCACGCGTATGAAAAGCAGTCTAAGAAGCGGGTACCTCCCCAATGGACACCTGAACTGGAGACGGATAAGTTCCAACTGAGAGTACCTACATCCCCGAGACCAGCACGACCGACTCTCATAGTTAACTGCTGTGCCACGGCTCAGGTGGCTGATCCATCGATGCAGAGAATAGAGATCGAAGGACAGGTCGACATCACTGGTCCTGATAGCGGTCAAGGCACGCCACTGGTGGCTGTCACCGTGGATGGGTTCGATCTGCCCCCATCGCACATTACTCTCAACGCCGCCTTATCCAACAGCGATGAAGTCTCCCACTCATTTAGGTTCAAGGGATGGGCCGTAGTCCCTAAGCCAATTGTTAGAAACATTCGATTCCAAACTATGGCCCCAGTTGATCGCGATAAGACTATGGTTGTAGTATTGGCTAGAGTAGCTAGTGAAGGGTATCCATCAGGGTGGCTTGGGCTGGTATGAAAGGGAGGAGGCACAAGGAAATATTGTTGATCTATTATTATTCGAGAGCAAAACTTGTGCCGTCCATGATATTTGGTCTATGTAGACAGGATTAGTGTCTCTTTCACATCGAAAGGCAAGGTGGCCGAGCGGTCTAAGGCGCGCGGTTAAGGTTTCCTAATTCGGATCCCTCTAGCTTGTTTCCAAGTTTCCGCGTCATTAATTTGGCGTGGGTTCGAATCCCACCCTTGTCATTCTTTTTTTATTTATTTTTTTTTTAAAAAAATCATTTTTTCCTAGCATCATTGGGAGTAGATAAAGCGCCTAAGGCGAGTAACGGATAAACTACAATGTAATATATTCAATTAGCTATCTCTGGAAGACTGTGGAGGAGTTTTATCGTCTAGCAATCTCATCAATTTTCCCTTTGCCGATCAGATATAGGCGTGACCATTCCGACGGACGAAAATCAAACACCGTTGCCACCCAAAAGTCACTCCTCAGTCGTGATCTAGGTATTGACTTACATCTATCAGTTGAGTTTAGGATGTGCATTATAGAAAGCTGGGGTAATATAGTAGTAATCTTCCTCCACTGTCCGGCGTACCCACTACCAACCAAAATGGGATCCTTAGTTTTCGGCATATCTACCAGAGCATCCATCCCCTGAATAGCTTCATCGTTAATTAGTGTACCAATGGTGGCTAAAACCGAGCAACATGACTGTGTCGACTTTCTGGAAGGGCTTGGATTTGAGAGTCTAAAATAGTGAAATCAATAATATAAAATTGCTATGGAATCGCCCTAGCATAGCCATAAAGGTGACCGTTTTTATTGGGAGCTAGCTCCTCAACTACATCGCACGATCACAAATCGTGGGAGGTTGACGCTGATTACACTCCAGAGGGTGTTGACTTCGGATTTGTTGCGTCTAAAATTGCGGCCACGATACTTCAGTCAGTTTGCAACAAGAATTCCTAACAATCGGCGCGAAACGAACCTAGTTTTAGGCCGACAGGACGGACTGGTATGGGAAAGCCAAAAACCAACTCATAAGTGCTGTAGGTGCTATTCTTGCAAGCAACAGGAGTTGAGTAATAGGAAGAGGAGTCGGAGGAGTGTGTCTTTTCGTCTGGTATTTTACGAAAACCATGTAGCGCCCCCCTGATTTTGCAATAGCTTAATCCGTAATAAGGGGGGCTTGGTCGGGGTGACAAGCCACTTGAGTACATTTGCTTTTTGAGAGCACCCAATGCCACTGAGTCACAATTGAACGTACATTGGTTCTTTCCAAGGAATGACTGCTCCCGCCGTTCCAGTCGATCATAGATGCTTGAAATCGTCGTCCCGCGAGTTTTATTCATACAATCTGCAATGGTATCAGTTACGCCTAACCTTCTCAGGTGGAAGAGCCGTCTACCACATACCGATTATTTGGTTTGGAATTGGCAATGAGAAGCTCTCAATCGGGTTCTCGCTCCGCTCGATAGCGATGAGCGTGGACTTTGCGAACTCTGTTTCCAGTTGAAAAAACCAAGAGATCCAAACCCACAGCATCAAGTCCCGCGAATATTTTGCTGGCAGGGTTTGTTTCAAGGGGTGTATCCACATATCAGCAAAGAATTTGAGAAGGGATTGACACTGGTAGTAATCTGCAATAATGGTGATCTTGGCAAGCATCACAAGATCAACAGTATGGGGCACCATGTGAAGTCGGCAGTGGATGATGTCCATGAGAATCAGAAAGGCTTTTTCATCCCAGCCCTCCGCAATGATCTCCACAGAGCCCGTGGATCGGAATGCTTCAGCTTCCTTCCCAACCCGAGTCAAAGAATTCTTAAAATAGGGCGATGCAAGCATCAGGTGTTTGGCTGAGGCCTGTATACTAACCGGCTCGGTCGCTGGTACTTGGCCTAATGGCTGAGTAAAAAACGTAGCTGGCGTAGTGTTAGGATTTTGCAGGGCTATCGTCACTTCCCCTTCAGGATCAATAACATGCATTGTGGTCATTCTTGCAAGGGGTCCGACTGATATTGTCACGTAACGTACGACCGGCGAGGGTCAAGTCAATTGGAAGTGTCGTCTGTTTTGGACTTCAAAAGAAGGATGTAGAGCATTGCACACGGTCGGGGTCACTCTAGGCCGAAGAGATGAGGTGGTGAGGAGACAAACAACTCTAGTGTGGCCTCACCGACTCCGTCTCAGTGAATGATTTCCCGAATTGGGCATATACACACGTGACCGTGTTAGGCGAGCGCCAATTGTGAATGCATTTCTGGTCGCTATCACGGTATTTGATCTTCATGGAGATGGGATAAGGTAAAGATGGGAATAAAAGAGTTGGTCTTGAGACACCATCCCCTGCCTATCCCCTCCTCGGCGAGGGTATTGTTTTGTCTAGATGTGAGTGTAATTAATATATATTTTGGATTTATCTTATGTCGGCAGGTATTCAGCATAACGAAGAGGTAAGAGAAGTTCCGTGATTGCCAGCAAGTACCTGTAGGTAGGCAAATCCGATATATTGGAAGTAAAGCGCAGTGTTAATATATATCGGCAGCTTGTGAAAATCACAAGGATCTCGGTCTCCGGCCAACTCCCGCCGGCTGCATCGCACAAGCCTCGCCCTGAGCCACTGCAGCTCGCTCCCCTATTGATCCGGACCCGAGCTGGGACGGGAGGTTTCCTTTCTCTCTCCAGGGTAAAAAAAAATAATAAACCTTTCCCCAAACTTTGAATCCTTGAATGGTTCACTGTGTCCGACGTGTTGCGAGGACCTGACAGACATGTCCGCCCAGGCATCAACGTCGGGATCTCGCCGCGGCTCATCGGCGAACCCCGCATTTTTAATCCAAAGAAAAAGTCTCGTCTATGGCGACCATCCCCGTCAGCGCCTCCACGTATGTTCTGTTCTTCCTTACTTTCTCTCGTTACTTTCATGGCTTCGACCTGAGGCGCTGATCTGCGACGGTAGATCTACTGGCCCGATGAAGGACCGTATAACCTCCCCGTCGTAGTATATTTTCACGGCGGCGAGTTTCGAGAGAACAACAACGACCTTTCAGACCACCTGCAGGGCAAAATTGGTAGGTATGCGCCACAATTCTGTTCTGGTTCACAGCTGTTAGTGATGAGGAGGGAAAAGGGGAGGAAGAAAAGGAGTATCAAGGAAAAGAAGAGAGAATAGGTTAACTAAAACTCGAAGAGGCCGCTTTTTTGTCTCCCACCGCATTATCACCGTACTCGTCACCTACCGGCTCCTTCCTGATGCTCGTTTCCCCTCTGGAATTGACGATGTGATTGCGGCGATTCGATTCACAAAGTCCATAATCGGCAAGTATGGGGGGAACCCCGATGATATATTTGCGATGGGTCAGAACGCCGGTGGGGCCCATCTCGCCATGGCATTGTTCTCAGGCCATCTAGCCAAACAAGACGCATGGCCCCGTGCAGTGATGCTGCAAAGTGCACCTCTATGGTACGACCTGCAACAGCTCCGACGCAAGCGAAATATGAGCGAGTACTACGAGACGGAAGACCTCACCAAGATCCAAGCATGGTCCGCGCTGGGGCTGTTTCGCGATCGTGTCCGACCGGACACGAGGCTCCCGGAGCTGTACCTATCACTTGGGGAATGGGATACGTTAGAGATTGTGCATGGGAATTTTACGTTTGTCGAATCATTCGTTAAGCAGCTGGGGTTTGTCCCAAAGCTCGAGGTGTTGAAGGGTCAGAACCATATTAGTTATGCATTGGCGATGGGGATCGAAGGGGAAGAATGTGGACCACGAATTGTTTCCTGGATTCAGTCCGTAATGGCGAACAAACCGATCTATCTTGAATAAATGCATTGGTTGGGGTTGCTCTTACGGGTAAGGAAATTTCTGAACCGTTGTAGTTACAGGGTTAAGCAGGATAAGATAGAGTAGAGAATAATAGGGCTGAATGTCTGCTCATTTCTGCAGAGGATACCTTTTAATAGTGCCCGGAGTTGCTTTTGAATATGCGATCGGTTCCGACAATAAGCTCTGTGTTGTTGCACAGGGCACAGTGAAATCTTTTGTATTTCATGCAGGCAAGGAGAAGTCCTGCTATGGGGAGGGCAAACTGATTAGGCGCCCGAGCTTACTGACGGAGTTTGATAGGCCTACCCTGTAGATGGACAAATCACTGCCATGACTTAGGTGAATATAAAGACGGGAAAGCACAAAAGAAGGAAAGAAAATACTTTTGACAAAAATAGACGGATATGAATCAAATTACAAGTCAGGTTCAGCACCCTCGACAACAGTCTGACTCGCCAATGTCCCTGGGTTTGACTTCAGCCTTACATACTGGACTAGGATGACCGACTTAAACGCCGGGCCGTGGGATCGACAAAGGCGTACGCAGTCAGGCCACAAACAGACATGGGGAAAGATCGCCACAGCCAGTCGGGGTTCTGCTCTGGCACCAACATGCAGTAGAGTGGATCGATCCTGTACGCCCCATGCAACGAATTTTTCAGCTAGACAACGGAGGTCGGGATGACCGAGTGTCTGCTTTATGCGTATTTGGTAGTTTGGATGAAGATCTCACTTGCGACGTGCTGATGTGCCTAGTTTTACTGGTTGGCTGGATGGGCCCTTGTTGCTCGCTGATGAGAAGAACAGTTATGGATCCATGTCCAATGGAGAGCTGGACCAGAGTACTATGCAGCTCTAATACAAACAAAGACCACGTACGTGCTCAGCCCTATGAACGAAGAAATAAACTAAATCTATCTCGCCCTCCCTCTTCTTCTTATTTTGTGCACACTAATGAATGGGAACAACTTTATCATAAGATATCTATTCCCTCTATCATTTAGAGGAATTCCACAACCCCATGGATGAGACCCCAGGACACCGAGTCCGTAAATCCAGACATCAGACTGACGCTCCAGTAATCAAACTGCGCTCCTCCTGTGACTACTGCACTAATTCGAAAGTGCGATGCGGCAAGCAACATCCTAGCTGCTCCCGCTGCATTAAAGTAGGCCAAATATGTCGATATAGTGTTTCCTTGCGAACACCAAGGCTGGCTACTAGTCCGCTAGCTGCTGAAGAGCTGGCCATGAACGGACATGGGATTGATACCAAACACGTTGGTACCGGAATTCAACATGGAGAAAAGTCCCAGGGGCTACCGGGCGCAGGTACTCCTGAGCAACCACTAGAGTGTAGTGGATATATCCACCAATTTCCAACTCCTCCTCATACTGGAGAGCGAAGCGCCAGCTATCTCAGCATGGATAGCAGACCGGGGTCAAAGTCGCTAGAGCCACAGGGCTGTATCAACCGATTTCCCCTACAGCCTTTCCTCACTGGCTCGTCGCAATTGCCGCATACGGCCTATAGCCAGGAGCTGCATGGCGATTTAGATAATGTCCCAACACAGGCACCGAGCTCAGATCCCTCTGTGGCACTCGAGCCAATGACGCCCTGGGACTGGTTCGAGATGGGGGGTTTATCACAACCAGACAGAATGACGACTAGCGCGGCCTTAGAGGATACGATGTCATCTAGACCCCGAGACCAACCCCTCCATAGAATTCCATCAAACGCAACCGGCTACCATGAACCGTTATCGCCCTCAGTCGCGCAGCAGAACGCCGACTCCCTGACGTTACAGAATACACATTGGACCAGCAATGAGCCGTCAGAACTCGCTCAACACAACTGCACCGAAATCAGCAAACATCTCCTGCATAGCATTAACAACCTGTCTGTGTGCGACGAGGGTAATACCCCCGCGCTGACCAACGGACAGGCCCTCCTGATCTGCTCTGACGTTATGAAACGGCTACAACAAGTTCTCACATGTCCCTGCCAAGAGGATCCACATTTACCATTCCTGATCGCCGTGATTATATCCAAAGTTCTGATCATTTACAGTAACATTGCCCAGGTCAGCACTCCGCCATTCTCCCGGGATCAGAGGGCGACATTTCGATCGGTACCCCTGAATGTCGGGGTCTATGAGGTAGATGACGAGGCTGGCCGCGTTATCAATACACGACTGGTGATCTATGAGTTGAATAGGGTAAAGGAACTTGAGGTGCAATTTCTAGAGAAGTATTGCCGGACGACGGAGGGCGGGGAGGTGGCCATTTACGCGGCCCTGGGCCAGTTTGTTAACAACCGGCGACTGGAGACGTTAGAAGCCTGTGCTAGGCAGGAGACGAATCACAACTCAAACTCCGTGTAATGAACTGCCGTTCTTTCTTGATTTTAGGTCTCTTTTTCTTGGGGTAGTTCTTTTTTCGCCTGGTATAATAGATTTGGTGCCATGGGGTAGGGTGTAGTGTCATGGGACATGAGGCACTAAAGAGCACACTAGCTATTAATAAGTGGCAGACTATCATAACCACAGGTCACGATGCTTTAGTCTCGCATCTGGTTGGCCCAGATTCCTTCCAGCTTTCATGGTAAGCCGCACTCCAAGAGAAATGATGAAGAAAACCCCGCTTTCTATGGAGGGGTTCTTTTTCCGCCCACGTTCCTCCAACCATCAACATCCGTTTACGATTTACTTGGAAGCTACCGATCTATTAATTTACCTCCCTCCTTCCCTGAACAATCATCGAGCTGCCCAAACTTAAATAGGACGGCAAAAACAGAGAAGAAAAATGAAAATATCACATGAAACCGACCTACAAGGACAAATTCAGTTACCTCGTCGAAACCAGAGCAGCCCACTTCAGGAGAAGGAGAGGTTGTCCCCAAATGACTATACGATTGGCTGGATTTGTGCTCTCCCCGTGGAGCTGGCTGCAGCAATATCCATGCTTGATGCTCGCCACGATAACATACCACTGCAGAGTGTGGACCACAACACATATGTACTTGGAAGGATAGGAAAACATAACATTGTTATTGCATGCGCACCGAGCGGGGTATATGGAACGATATCTTGTGCCGCGGTTGCAACAGGGCTCCTACACAGCTTCCCTTTTGTTCGCTTTGGTTTATTAGTTGGGGTTGGTGGTGGTATACCTAGTAAGGATGCTGACGTTCGACTAGGCGATGTTGTTGTTAGCAGGCCAACGGGGGTATGTGGTGGCGTGGTACAATATGATTTTGGCCGGGCCTTGCAGAATGGTCGTTTCCAGCGCGTTGGGTCGCTAAATCAACCACCACAAACCCTTTTGACAGCAGTATCGCAATTGGAGGCGGAACAGATGAGAGGGGACGGCCGTATTCCACAGCTTCTCAAATGTTTTGAAACGATAAGCCCCCCGCACGCCTTGGACTTTGGCCGCCCAGAGACGGACGATTGTCTATACCAGTCAGACTACGCTCATGTACCATCTGAAACTAACACATGCGAGTTATGTGACCAAACAAAACGAGTGGCTCGGGATTCCAGAAACCAAAATAATGATCCGGTTATCCACTACGGATTAATCGCGTCAGCAAACCAAGTAGTGAAAGACAGCAAGCTGCGCGATAAGCTCGCCCAAGACTTTGGGGTAAAATGCGTGGAGATGGAAGCCGCCGGCCTGATGAATATTCTCGGATGCTTGGTGATTCGAGGTATATGTGACTATGCCGATTCGCATAAGAATAAAGTATGGCAGAACTACGCAGCCGCAGTGGCGGCAGCTTATGCAAAATGGCTCCTTTTGTCGATGTCAGTGATTCAGCCTAGTGGCTTCGAGAGAAGAAGTACGAGGCAGTTGTCGCCCAACCAGTCGGCGCTACAAAATTACAAGCAAAAGAGCGCGGCGGAAGATGCCATCTTCTCTCATGTCCAGGAAAGAGCCCAATCCATGAAGGATCTACGTCTAACTGATCCGAGAGACGATAGAGAGCGAATAGAGAGCACCAAGGACCCTCTGCTGAAAGATTCATATGAATGGATTCTAAACCATGATACATTTAGGCAATGGAAGATGAATGACCATTGCCGCCTGCTTTGGATCCACGGGGACTCCGGAAAGGGCAAGACGATGCTGTTGATGGGGCTAACAAATGAATTTGAAAATGCACTCTCATCAACAAATGGTGTCTCTTACTTTTTCTGTCAAAGCACTAGTGTTGATCACAACCACGCAACAGCAGTCCTGCGAGGTCTAATCTATCTTTTGCTTTGTCAACAAGAATTTTTAATACCCTACTTACAGAGGGAGTACGATCGCGCAGGCAAGGCTATGTTTACGGGTGTCAATGGCTTCTATAATATGGCCCGGATTTTAAAACAAATGCTTCAGGACCCGAAACTCCCCGTCGTATACCTCGTGATTGATGCTCTTGACGAGTGCAATGAAGAGCGAGAGCTTCTTCTCGATCTCATCAATAAAACATCGGTGATGCCGAAATCGAAAGCTAAATGGGTTGTGTCCAGTCGGAATTGGCCTGAAATTGAATCGAAGATAGTTTCGCTCGCAAGTATTGCTCGTCTAAGCCTCGAGATTAACTCTGGGCACGTTTCGACTGCTATTGATGCCTACATCTATCGCAAGGTCGACGGCCTTCGTTTAATATGGAAGGATACAGCACTGCAAGACCAGGTCAAACAAACGCTGCGACAAAAGGCCGATGGAACTTACCTTTGGATATCTCTTATGTTTAAGGAGCTTGAAAGGGTACATTTCAAGTCAAATATCATTTCTGCACTTCAGGAAGTACCACGCGGGTTGGATCAATTCTACATGAGAATGATGGACCAAATTTGCCAGAATAACGAAGAGAAGGCCTCGTGTTTTCAAGTGATTTCTCTTGTGTTCCGTCCACTACATTTACATGAGTTGTATGCGCTGGCGGACTTGGGAACAGCAAATCTCTCTCTCGAAAGCTTACTGAGAATTATTGAACTTTGCCGTTCTTTTCTTACTATCCGAAATGAGTATGTATATTTGATCCATCAATCGGCTAAAGATTACTTGACTTCTGTTCAGTGTTCTAGGATTCTTTTCCCCGATGGGGCTGGCTCTGTACATCTAAAAATTGCCATAAGTTCCATGCGGGCACTGTCTTTATCCTTGAGGAGAGACATGTATGGATTGAAGAATCCTGGGTGCTCGATTCATGACCTGCAGAGGCCCAATCCAGACCCCTTATCTAGTCTTAAATATTCTAGTGTTTACATGTTTCTTAATCTACTTGATTCACAATTCTGGGCATTTAATGAGTTGAAGAAGGCCTTTAATGAACAGGAGTTGTTGGAATTTTTACAAACTCATGTTCTTCATTGGCTGGAGGCCCTTAGTCTCACAGGTGGTCTTACACATGGCATATGGTCCTTTCGAAACTTCACCCATACTTTTGAGGTTTGTGAGATTTAGGCTTTATCTCTTGGAAATAACTCTTCTGAAACATTGAAAAATAGGTCGGTGCAGAGTCTCTAGCATACTTGAAGGACGTGGAAAGCTTTGCTCTAGCATATGGACCCGCTATCGAAACATTTCCCTTGCAGGTTTACACCGGCGCCCTTACATTGTGTCCCACACACAGTGAAGTGAAAAGGAGTTTCTGGACTACCATCCCACACCTTGTGGATAACGTTATAGTGGCACAGGAAGCATGGGACTCGTGCCTTCAAACTATCGAAGGCCATGGAAATATCGTGCGATCGGTTTCCTTTACTCCCGATGGGAAGATGCTAGCTTCATCCTCAGACGATGCCACAATTCGGGTATGGGATGCGGCTACAGGGACCATGAAACGCCTACTTGAGGGGCACACTGACTTTGTGAGAGCGATGGATTGTTCCCCAGATGGTCTCAGTATTGTGACAGGCTCCTTTGATCAGACAGTCAGACTCTGGGATATCCAATCAGGGTCTCTCACACGTACATTTAGAGGCCACAACAGCATTATAAATGGAGTAGCATTCTCCGCGAACGGCCGAATGGTTGCATCTGCATCTGATGATCAAACAATCAGAATATGGGATGTGATGACTGGAGACACAACGAGGGTCTTGACAGGTCATACTGGATGGGTGCGCCGTGCGGTGTTCAGTCCTAATCTACACCACCCGATGCTTGTCTCCACGTCTGATGATACTACAGTAAGAATTTGGGATATATCGGGGGGAGTGCAATTGAAAAGCCTACGGAGTCATCAACGTACCACAGTCAGCGTGGCATTTTCCTCGATCAGCAATATTTTTGCTACGTCTTCGCATGATACAACCATAAAGATATGGAATATGCGGGGAGATCTAAAAAGGACGCTGAAATGCTCTGAAAGTGTTCACACCGTGGCATTTTCCCCAGATGGCCGACATGTTGCGTCTGGATCAGACGATAATTTAATTCGCTTATGGAATTGGAGCAAAGGATTTTGTGAAGAAGTTTTTGATGGTCATAGAAGCCCAGTCTTTGGGCTTGGCTTTTCTCCAAACGGGACTATCCTGGCATCCTGTTCAGCCGATAAAACTATAAAACTGTGGAAGATAGAAAAGGGGGGAACTTGCGCTCGAAAAAGAACAGCGCATGTGGGCTCAGTATCAGCCTTATGCTTCTCGCCCGATGGCACGCTGGTTGCATCGGCAGCGGTCGACAGAGTGATAAATCTCTGGGACCCTGTAACAGGCACCCAGAAACAGGTTCTTCGCTCCAGTCATTCTCATGTAATTCGAGCAATAGCCTTCTCACCAAACGGAGAATACTTTGCGTCAGCTTCAGACAACAATGAATTACAGATATGGAGATCTATTTCAGGAAAATTCCAAGCTATCAAAGTGGAGACGAGTTATAATATCTCATCAATTGCACGAATTTTGCATGATAAAATTTTGGATATAAAGTTAAACTCAAGCATCACGGCGAAAATCCCCCCACGAAGCCAACAGAGCCCACAGGGGCATCGGTATCCGATTCGGGCAATTACATTCTCACCAGATAGTAAAGTCTTAGTTTCAGGTTCAAATGACCACACGATAAGGATCTGGGATGCTGCCCTTGGAGCACAGAAAAATGTCATCAACGCTCACTCTGACTGGGTCCGTGTAGTTTGCTTTTCAGCAGATGGTAAGCTACTGGTATCAGCCGGCGATGATGGCACTGTTAGAGTGTGGGAGTACCCTACGGCGAAACTGAAACGGATACACCATGCTCACAAGGCTGAAATTCGAGCCGCGGCATTTTCACCTAACAATGCGATATTTGCAACAGCATCGCTTGATATGACAGTGAAACTATGGGCGACCGGCGATTGGACATGTCAAAAAGTATTCGAAGGTCATTCTGGAGTCCCCCGAGCAGTTATTTTCTTGCAGGATGGGACAAGAGTTGCATCATCTGCCGAAGACGGAACAGTCCAGCTCTGGAGTATCGATCCAGACAACCCTGATCACCATGTCCTAAGAGGGCATGCTTCGTCTGTCGGCTCCGTCGCATATTGTCCTCGGAGGGGTATTGTTGCATCTGGCTCGGATGATCTGACTATCCGAATATGGGATGCTATCACGGGCTCTCATAGATTGACCATTCACGGGCATGTTGGTTCGGTCAATGCTCTAGAGTTCTCCCCAGATGGGGCATTGCTCGCATCAGCATCTAATGATAAATTGGTGCGACTATGGGAAATACCGTCTGGCTCTCTCCTGGCAACCTTAAATGGCCATACTCTCAAAGTTCTAACGGTGGCGTTCTCACCCAACGGCAAGTTCCTTGCAAGTGCGTCCAATGATGCAACAATAAATCTTTGGGACGTAGACAGTACGGCTCTTAAGGTTAGCCTCAATGGACAAAGCGACTGGGTTCGACCCTTGAAATTCTCGCCCGACAATGCAATGCTTGCTGCAGCAATGGAAGATGACACCGTCGAAACGTGGGATCTCATGACAGGGACGCGCAAATTCAAACTTGAAGGTCATTCTGACAATATTAACGACATGGACTTCTCACCAAATGGGAAGCTCTTGATTACAGCGTCTCATGATTGCTCAATCAAGCTCTGGAATACGACAAATGGCGACCTTATTAGAACCTTCACTGGGCATACTGACTGGGTCCGAGGCATCAGCTTCTCACCCAATAACAAAATTGCATCTGCTGCGGATGATTCAAGGGTCATAGTTTGGAGTATCGAAACTGGTGATATTTTGAGAGACTTTGTTACCCATGACGAGCAACCTTACACTGTCGCCTTCTCACAGGACGGCGCAAGTTTAGCTTCGGTGACTCGTCATTATAATACTCTGTGGCTATGGGATATCTCCTCATGCACCCGAAATCTCACAGTGAAGCTCAATTGTCGTGTAAAAACTCTCACTTTTGTGGACGAGAATAGGCGCCTTCGAACAGATCGAGGATTTATTGATCTACACCGTTTATCGGCCCCATGCCACGCTCCATCCGGCTCAGGGCCGTCAATATTTGTTGAAAAGGAGTGGATCACTCGCAATGCGCAAAAGATCCTATGGGTCCCGACAGAATATAGGGCAACAGCTACTGCATTACATACAAACTATCTTGCTATAGGCCATGAAACGGGTGACCTGACCTTCATGAGCTTTCCTCCTCAGCACCTTTGGCGGGAACCGGAGCGAACCCCCCGAAAGCCTCATTCATCGCAGGCAAGGTTATCCCCTCAAAAACTAATACCCGAAGCAGGAAACAAGGTTTTTAAAATACTCTTTTCCCCCGGAGTGGATTTCAAATTCCTGATTTTTTGTTCGTCATTCTACTGCCGCTGGTATTGAGATGGACCTGCTAGAGGTACAGTACACACCTAGTACTAGTACTGACAAGCCTCCTTCCAAAATATTTTTTCTACCGCTTCCAACCCCCACCAGCTTCATATATAAAACCCAAGATGACATGGTACTGGGATAGAATGGACGGATTCGATTCTTAGCGAGGCAAAATATGGCGCATTCGGATGTTGTAGGATAACGACGATTCCACGCTTCCCAATTACGTTGTATTGGTGGCTTGACCAATATGTTGAAATTATCGGACAATGATTGAGGCACAACAGGAAGAATTATGGTGCTGCATACACAAGAATCGAGTATTATATTAGGAGTAGAAGGGTCTTGACATGGAACAAATGTCGCTTCCGGAGAAGTATCTGGCAGCGGTTCTATCGCTCTAATAGGGAACACCAGCAACTATCTACCCATAGAACAGGAGATACAAACCATCTTACAAAAGCTTCTATAACGAGTTGTAAGGCGAAAGGAAAAAAAAAGGAAAAGGAAACGGAATGTTAATCTCTGCCCATCAACACCTGCGCCACCTGCTCATACACCGAAAACACAATCCCCCCACTGAGCAACAACCGCCCCAGGCGCATACTGCTCCCCTTCCAGAACCCCCGCACACCATATTCGGACCAAATACTCGAGATGGCCTCATTTAAGCGGGCCCCGTTCGCCGTCTGCGACCGCGTTTTCACCACATCAAATGGCTGCGTCGCATACACGGTGACAGTGCCAGCAACGGCGCCCATCGCGAACGTCGTCACGGCATCTTGCGTGATCTGGCGCGCCTTGGCCGTCTCCTTGAGGAAATTATAGGTCCCCATGCGCACGGCAGATGTGGCAGACTGTTTGGCCGTGGTGGAGATGGCGCCCCGGTAGAGGGCTGTGAGACCGGATTCCTGGATTAGGGTCCGGGTGGCGTGGATGGTAGATTTGAAGCGTTTGGGGCCGTTGGCGTCATCGATTCTAGAGGTCGATTAGTTGGAGTAAATGAACCGTCATGGGTAGGATGGCAGTAGTACTAGTTATTAAGTGGGAGGGGAGGTGTGAAGAAGAAGAAAGATAGCATGTGGGTACTGTACATACAGGGCTGTTTTGATGCGTTCTGTCGGCGTCACAGCGAGCAAGCTTTCAGTTGCACCGGCCATCATGCCCGCGAGAATGCCGCGACCAGCTGATAGCTTTCCATCGTCGGTGCAGAGGAGGTTTTTGATCGTGTCGAAGGTGAGAAAGCGGACGCCGGCCTTGGCGGCTGTTCCCTGATAAGGGATTAGTGGGGGTTGATTTCAGTTTTGATGGACAACACCAAGACATGAGAGAGAGACCAGAGAGAAGGAGGAAAAGAGAGACGCACAACTACAAGAGTCGAACAGCCAGTGTACATGGCACCAATGCCCTCATTCTTAGCCACTTGAGCGATGAGCACTAGGGGATTATTAGGCGTGGGGGCGCCTGGTCGGGACGACAGCTGGGCTCTCGTTTTGGCAAACTCAAAGGGATACTGCAGGGATTTGATTAGCCAAATCGTCCGTCTAGAAGACAAGCTTAATCGATGGAAAAAAAAAAGGGTCTAGAACGGGGGGATGTACGGTGATACTGGCTTCTATGCCGCCGGCTGTGGCCCCTGCGACGAGGGACACCCATGCGGGGATCGACTAGGGCGGGAAATTAGTCTCTGTCTGTCTGCCTTCTCTCTCTCTTTTGATAATGAATGGGAATGGTATGTCACCTGCTTCGTTTCCCCTTTGGTCGTTGGCATCGCACAGACCGCTCAAAGAGGATGTTTGAGTCAATTGGAGTGAATTGGAAAGACTTCTCGCAGGAATGAAAGTAGCCGAGATGCCCCTTTTGATGTGGCTCCAGCTAGTGAACTCCTGCCGCGGTCCTCTGGCGGGAGCCGCGGTAACCCCGACATTTAGAATTTTAGCTTGTTGGCTAACTAATAATTGGCTACTGAACTGTGTTTTTATTTTAAATATCCTGAGTTGGCTGGCAGAGTGGAGTACTGTCTAGCCCTACACCAGCCTTATCTAGAAGCATCCGAGAGGAAGAAAGAAAGAAACAAAGAAAGGACACAACTCAGTACACCCTAGATCTTCACGCTCCACCGCCACTTCCAATCCAATATCGCCCATCTTGACAGCCCAATACTGATGAACCCAAGCAACAACACGGCCGAATAAAACCCAATCAACACTTGCGGCGTCGTCGACTGCAACAATGCGCCCCCAATCGGCACTGTCAAGAGCACCCCAAACGACGCAATAAAATACACTGTGCTATAGAATCGTCCATATTCCTCCGTGCGACAGAGCTGACCTGCGCAGACCGGTGCTAGAGAGACCCAGCCCCCCGAGCCGAAGCCAAAGACAGCCACGACGGCGAAGAGCGTTGCGTTACTGCGAGACCCGATCGGGAGCCAGACTGTCGCCATGACAAGGAGCGTCCCAACAACAAGCGCGAGAAGCGTATTAAAGCGACCAAAAGCGTCGGCAGCGACACCGGGGAGGATGCGACCGAAGAGACTCATGCTATTCAGCAGGGTGAGAGAATAGAATTGGACGTCGAGCGAGAGACCGGCGTAGCGGACGTAAGTGGGGAGGAGCGCCGCACAGCCGAAGATGATGAATTCGAAGGCAAACACTGCAACGGCGAGGAAGGAAAGTCGGGGGGATTTCAGCGCACGGATGTCGATGGTGATGCGACCGAGTGGCTGCGGGGGAAGTCGGCCCTTGACGAGGGCTAGACCGGCCCCGTAGCAGACCAGGGCGATCAGAGCAATCAAACGGATCGACCATTGCCATCCGTACTGGGGCAGAGAATGGCGGAGGAGAAGAGGGAAGAGAGTGCCCCCCGCAGAGGAACCAGCCATGCAGATACCGGATGCCATGGCGCGACGTCGGTTGAACCAGTGGCTGAGGACGGCGATCGCTACGGTCGTGATGATCGCCGCTGAGATGCCACTGAAGACTCCCAGACAGAGGAAGAAGTGCCAGTACTCGGTGCATTCAGCGAGGAGGATATACGCAGCAACACTCCCGGCAGATCCAACAAGGAGTAACAAACGCGGACCATAGCGGTCGAAGAGAGGCCCGATTTGCACGCCGCCAAAGAGTGTCAGGAAGGTGAGCATCGCAGTAATCCAGCCGACCTCACTGACGCCGTACATGGCCAGTTGATGTGTGGAGAGGTAGTCTTGCACAGATCCCACTGGCGTCGGTCAGGACCTCAGTCAGATCATTTGACTCCCGACAAAATCCTAGAATAGGATAGGAGAGGAGGCTGCTTACCGGCCGTCTGGAAGCCAAAGGATGGGACCATCATGAGAAATGATCCCAACAAACACTTCCAGGCACTCCATCCCCCCTCAGGATATGCCAAACTCACCCCACCACTGGGACTGTCATCGTCACTTGTCTGACTTGAGGATAGGTCGATTGTTTCGGGTTGAGCTGCTGTCGCCATGGGGTTCACTTTCAGGTTCAATTTGCATTGTGGATGTCGCTGAGGAGAAACTGATCATATATAAGGCCGGAAAAGCTTTAGTTTTCCGAAATACCCCCACTTCTGCACGCCCTTCAAATGACACTCTTGGCGTGAAGTTTCAAAAAAGCCACCGTGATAACAGGATATGAATTGGGGTATTATCCCGAGGCACAATTGTACCTCGTCGTATTAATAGGGATAGTCTTGTCCTTTCATTTCACTTTAGAGTTCGTGCACAGCAGCAGAAAAATTTCCCCTTGCAACCCAGGCATAACAACTAGGAAGAAAGTGCTAAATACTAAAGAGGAGAATTTTTGCATTTCTATCGACTAAAAGAGGAGGAGATTTATCTAATAATATATTTGTACAAAACAAACCCAGAACAGCTTCATCATGTCCCATGCTCATAGGCACTCCGCGCCCTCAACCGCGGACCAGAATAAAAAAACAACCAAGGGATCGGCGCCATAACAATCGACAAGAACCCCAAGAGACTTGTCGCCCAGCCGGTGCCCAGGGTACGATACATCTGCGAGACGAAGAGCGGAAAGGCAGAAGAGAGCGTATAGCGCGTCAATGACGAGGCACCACTAGCGGAGGCACCGTATCGGGACCCATACACGTCCAGCATGTAAAAGTTACAGGGGATATAGATGAGGATACTTCCTAGGAAGGTGACGCCCTGTGCGACGATCGGGACCATCCAATGGATTGAGGGACGTGCTGTCCAGCCAAAGGCGAAGAGGCCGATCGGGAGGACCAGACTGCCAAACATGGCTGTATATAGTCTAATCTCGGGCTGCAGGGCCTCGATCTCCCCGACAGGCACGCGGGGCAAGACGTTCAATCGTCGCCGGACGAATCGGTCAACGGCCAGGAGAATTATCGGGGCGATGATGCACCCACCTACCATACCCAGGAACGATAGGCCCTGACCTGTAGGCCCGAAGCCGTATACAGACGCAAACACGCGGGGACTGGCGACAACAAAGGTGTAGATGAGGGCAAACTGGAAGCCACAGTAGAGACAGATAAAGCCGACTAGTGGCTCTGTAAACAGCATATGGAGCGGCCGGATGACTGTGGATGTGACGAACTCCTTGAGAACTTGCAGGGTACTGCGTTGCGGCATTGTGGCGGTGCCTAGCAGTCGGCGTGCGCGTCGCTGGAGAATGATGGGTTTGTAGGATTCACGCAGGAAGAGTGCAGGGGGGTGCAAAACCGCAGCCATGATGAGAGGTGTCCAGGCCGTCCATCGCCAGCCGCCGTGCTGCACTACGAGGGCGCCTATCAGAGGACCCATGGCGCTTCCAATGGAGGGAACTGAGTAGTAAATCCCAATGGGGATCACTCGATCTGCGGGCGCTGTGTAATCGGTGATGGTGGCAGCGGCCACGGAGACGCCCGGTGCAGCAAACAATCCCGCAAGGAAGCGACAGATGATCAGCGACGTGATATTGCGCGAGAGACTGACGCCGACCGTGAAGAGATCGACGAGTGGTAATGTGAGTAGATACACCAGTTTGCGACCGAATGTTTCTGACAGGGGCGCTGAGATCATGGGCCCAAAGGCCAGTCCGAGCGAGTAGGCCGACAATGGTAGCAGAGCCACGGTTGTTGATACATTGAATTCTTCCTGGACGGCTTCATGGCCGGCGGAGTAAATGGATGCCCCAACCGTCGTGGCAAAGCCGATCAGACAGACGATCGTGGTAGAGGCAATCTTGCGGACGCTGGACCAGTTTCGAGGATCCTCGGGGTCGTTCTCGCCGTCCCAGTTGTGCAGGATGGCTTCCTGGACGGCGATCTTCTCATCCTGGTCTTCTATTGCCGGGTCGACAGGCATTCTGTCAACTACCTACCATATATGAAAGAGACGTTGGAGGGAAGAAGCTATGTAATCAATGGTTTTGTAGGTGTCATAGGTAGAAGGTACAGAAGAGGGGCAAATCTTCGAGAAGTCCGGAAATGGAGAATTCCATTCAGATGCGGCAAGAAGAGCGAGATTTTAGAAAACGGACTGCCTATCATTTCCAAAAATGAGCCTCGTCTACTCATTGACCAATGAAGATGAATAAAGGAATCTGTATTGCCGCTCGTTCAGTTGTCCGAGAATATCCGACATTCAAGATCCAACCGACGTGGGGTCTTCGTTGGGGTAACTAGTAGGTAGTAGGTAGTAGGTACATTCGCTTAAATATGACTCATTTAGCCAACACAGATTTAGAGAAAAGAGGAATAAAATATATAATCGATCTAAAGGGAGTGAAAGTTCACTCTTAGTATAAAGGAAAGTAAAGAGTGACTAAAGTAATAAATAATACACAGAGTATGGTTAGGGTTACCATATGGGAGAGAAATATAAATATATATCTCTCCCTTAAAAAGTTGACAACAATAGTCCCACAGGGGATAGATAGGTAAGGTAGGTAGAGAGACACACAGAGGCAGGGAAAAAAAAGACGAGTATGAGTATTTATGGATCTAGTCAGACATACCCTATTTTGCGACAGCGGCATCTTCAATATGCGTGGCATCAACCTTCTCCTTCAACACCGTCGCCAACGCCCGGGACTTCGCCTCCTCACGACCCTCACAGACATATGTCGGGAAGTCTTTGGCGGGAATTCCCTTCTCAAACATCTCATCGATTTCCTCCAGTGTGCGACCGCGCACCTCGGGCAGCGCAAAGTACACGAATAGACAAACCACCAGCCCGCTTCCGAACCAGATATACCCGTACTTCGGGCCCCAGTTGAGCTCGGCCGGATTGATATAGTAGGGCGTAGTGAAGGCGCAAAGCCATCCGAAGGCAAAGCTTACGGCGTTGGAGAATCCTAGAGTATACGCGCGTAGCTGCTGCTGGGGCATTTCACCAGCCACGAGGTACACATATGGCTCCAGACCGAAGTTGAAGCCGAACACATACACACTGAAGATGATCACGAGGGCGATACCCGCGTTGGACGATGACACGCTTGGGGCAGAGTACACCACCGCCATGAGGAGCATGCAGACTGTGCAGATGATGCACCCGGTTAGGACGATGACGCGTCGACCAACTCGGGTCACGACAAACCAGGTCCCGAGGATGCCCACCAGACCGATACAGTTGGTGATGATGATCCACTTGAAGGGGTCTCCGACTTGGGCCTGTATAGGGTTACGAAAGGCGGTTAGTGAGGCTGTCGTGCATGCAACATAATGAAAGGGATAGACGGGGGAAACGTACAACTTGGAAGAAATAGGTGCCAAAGGCTAGGATGAACATGGCGCCCACACCCGCGTTTGCCGTACCAACGCCGACACAAATGATTGTACGACGAAGGTTGGTGCCCTGGAAGGCTTTGAGGAAGAGGCGCCAGTCGTGACGATTCTCGGATTCACGCGAGGCGATGGCTTGCATTTCCTCGAATTCCTCGCGAATAGCGATCTCGTCGTATGCCCCAGTGCGGAAGAAACGGAGACTGCGCAGCGCTTCATCCTGCTTACCGTGGTGGAGGAGCCAACGCGGTGACTCGGGCACGAAGGGAAGGGTCACAATCATGATAACGGGGGCGGCAAAGCACACGTAGAGAGGAATTTGGTAAGCTTTGCGGGTGAGCATTTCAGATGTGGCGTTGTTGATTACCTACATGGCGAGCAGGGTTAGATATGAGGTTCTGAGGTGTCCCTTTGGATGAATCTATATTACTTGGGGGAAGACTTACCATGCCGATAGTGGTGCCAATGGTGATCCAGATCGTGGCCATGCCGAAGCAAAGACCACGGAAATGGGGCGACGCACATTCCTGCAGGTACACGAGAGTGAAGCTGAGGAGCATGCCATTTGAAATACCCGTCAAGAGACGGGCGAAATAGAGCGCGCCGATAGATGTCGTCACGGCCATAATGACAATGCAGACTATCATCAAGACACAGCCGATCATGATCGAGTAGCGACGACCAATGTGCGCCCCGATTGGGCCACTCATCAGAGAGCCGATAAAGGAGCCCAGAATCATGAAAGATGAGATGATTTGCTGGGGTCCAGACTGTAGAGCATTGCACACGAATTGTCAGTCTCTACCAGATATCACTGCCACTGAATAGGTAAGAACATACGTGAATATCCCATCCTCCATCCTCTGTCTGGTACCCAAACACCTGGAGAAAGCCAGGCATGGCCTGGAAGCCAGCAATGGCGCCCTTGTCAAACCCATATTGAAAGAGGGCAATGCCCATATAGAAGGTGATAGCTAAAAGACGCCAATTGGCGCGAACGCTGTTGTCCCGAAACCCCCGGTCAAGGTGTTGCGCCTCGAGGGAGTCAGCTCGGTCAGTGACTTGTGCAGGTGGCATGATATCGAGTTTCCTCCGAAGAGGATAGCTAACAATACAGGGAGCTAGACGATCAGGCCATTTTCCTGCTCGTTGCAGCCGAAGGAGTCGCTTCTTATGCATTCCATCCGGAGCACAGACCGCAGGCGTTCTGGTTCACGCGGGGAGTGTTGGTCAGAGGGGAAGAGGTGCAAATTTACCCCAGATTTGTGGGGGCGTTGGAGAGGTCTCGCTAGATTGGTTGAGGAGCTAAATTAAGTTTGTCCCAGTTGGTTGGCACGCTGGTTCTCGGCTTCAAGCTGCCGATTGTTGCGCCGTAGTCGCGGAACCGCCGACGGCGCCGAGCGTTCGTTGCATCCGATAGCTCTCCGACTTCACCATTGCGATGGGTCTTTATAATGACAAGAATCTAATCACTTCTGAGGGGACCTGACTCTGGTGTACACAAAAACACAACTGAACAATCCATTAATCATGGCGACACAAAAACCCTTTACCCTGGCCTTGCGCGAGGTCGAGAATGGAATGGCCGACGAGGTTCTCAAGACCTGGCAAGAGACTGCCGCGCGCACCGCAACCATCGACATCTTGCCCCCGGGCTTGGATGCGGAGACATGGGCGGGGGCAGTGGCTGAATTCAGAGAAATCCTGGGCGAGGACGGTGTCTTGGTCGGCCATGAGCACCGTATCCGATACGGGGATCCCTACGCCAAAGACCACGACGAGCAAGAGAAGCGAGGTAGTGCGGCGACCCTCTTCCCAATCACAGTGGAGCATATCCAGGCTATTCTAAAAGTCTGCAATCGATTCAAGATCCCAGTCTGGACCGTCTCTCGGGGTAAGAATCTCGGCTATGGTGGTCCGGCCGCGAGAGTTAAGGTAGGAAATCTTCTATTACATAAATAAATCTACTATCTCTTTGAGGCTAGTTGCCAATCAAGCTAACCATGATGGGAACAGGGCTCAATTATCCTTGATCTGCAGCAAATGCGCAAGATCATCGAGGTCAATGATCGATACTCTTACTACACCGTCGAGCCAGGTGTAACATTCTTTGACATCTATCGAGCTATTCAAGAACAAAAGAAGAACATTTGGTGTTCCGTACCAGCTCTTGGATGGGGTTCAGTTGTGGGAAATGCCCTAGATCGAGGATGGGGATATACACCTGCTGGTATGCACCCCCCATGTCCTCTTTAGACATTATGGAGAAAACAGAAAGCTGACTTAGTATGAAGGTGATCACTCCAACCAAGTATGCGGCATTGAGGTTGTCCTTGCCGATGGCACCTTAGTCCGAACCGGTATGGGTGCCCTGGACAACTCGGTGTGCTGGCCACTCTTCCGAGGTGGATATGGACCAACCTACGAGTCCATGTTCAGCCAGAGTAACTTTGGTATTGTCACAAAACTCAGTCTCTGGGCTTCTCCTAGCCCAGAAGGATTCATGGCGTGTCGCGTTGATATGGAGAACGAGGAAGATCTTGCTCCATTGATTGACTCCTTCCAAGGCCTCCTCCTCCGCGACGCTATTCAGAACCATCCATTGATCGGAAATCTGCCCCGTGAGATGGTAAAGCGAGGCAAACGAGAGCAATTCTATAGCGGAAAAGACGCCATCCCCGACGCCAGACTAAAGGAAATCCAGAAGGAGCTAGGCATTGGTTTCTGGTCTGCGCGGTTTGCCTTGTACGGACCTCGAGAAATTATCGAAGCCAACTATAAACGATGCCAGGAAGTGTTTGACAACCTGCCTGGTGCGACACTAACTGGAAAGGCAACATATCCACCAGCTGGCAAAAAGTACCTGTCCCCTGAGGATATGCCTCCTGCCGAACGAGTTGTTGAAACCGGTACACCAAGCTTGATGGCGCTGAAGGCAGTCGAATATCGCGGCAAGGACGGGTAAGTGAATGACAAGAATGAATACCCCGTTTAATGAAATTCCACCTCGCTGACCACGGATTGTTATTTAGTGGACATGTGTCTTTCTCCCCTGTTCTCCCACCAGATGGAAAGGCTGCCTTGGATTTCTACTATGCCGCGAAAAAGAATTGCGAGCGTTATGGATTCGACTACTTTGGCGGGCTCCATTTGTATCCCCGCCATCTGACTATGATCAACATGATCTACTTCGATCGCCAGTCAGATCTTGAACGACTGAACGCCAACAAGCTTTTCGTCGATCTAGTTCACCTCGCTCGTGAGCACGGATACAGTGAATACCGAGCACACATTGATTACATGGATCTTGTTGCCGAGCAATACGACTTCAATGGCGGTAGTCTGAGAACACTAAACGAGAGGATCAAGGACTCTCTGGATCCCAATGGCATTTTGAGCCCCGGGAAACAAGGAATCTGGCCTGAGAGGTTTCGTGACAGGAAATACGGCGTTAATGGAAAGGCGACAGACACAGAAAAGGCGGCTGAGAAGCTCAAATCTATGAACATCACGGAGGCTTCCACATAGAGCATAGCAATTTTAGATGACTCATTATTCTTATCTTCTTGTATCTAGTTTATTTTTTCAATTGCAATAGAATTTTCTTTGAGACCACTGAATCACCATAGCTCCAAACATTACTCGTGTATTTGCCAAGTCTTCTTCTCTCCGCAGTATCCAAAATAAATTTCTTTTTTTTTTTTCATTCAAGGACTTATTGACAAAAGCGACAAATCACCGCAATGACAAAGATTATTCCTCAGGTCTCCACTTAGGTTGTTGGAGAAGTCGTCGTTCATCGCTCTCCAGCTTTTCAGGCCCTTCCTCGGTGTCCGCATTCAGCTTCAGAGACACGGCAACAAGATTCCACCGTGAATGATATTGATGACCCACTTATCACTACCTAGTGTTTGAAGACATGCCAAGTGTAAATGACAAGGAGCGAGCTACAATTCTGCGGGGAAAGTTCATTCTCCGCACTGACCCCAAGACAGGCAAAGAAACCAAGCATCGGCTTGAAGACACCGAGCGACATTGTTCCCTCGGATGTATGTTGCCGGCGCCAACCCGCGACGAAACGACGTCAGGAGCGTGACCTACATGGCCATCAGAAATGCACCTCCGCAGATACATGGCCTGGGAATGAGGATATTATAGATGCCCAAGCCTTGGCTGAGTTGTTGTTCTCGCTATCACATTCTCTCAGTCGTATGATCCAACCACGCCATGGATCCCATTACTAAGTCGTGCGCCATTGCCAGTGTGGCAGGTGTTAGCAGCCATCTGCTGTACTTTATTCGCGGTGAACATCACCGCCATGCGCATCGATGGATTACTCGGGCCCTCACGGGCATTGGTATCCTGGGGTTGGGTGTCTTCTATCAGACCCGAGGCCAAGTGGTCTTGAGTCTCCTCTTGACTCTATATCTAAGTCTGTCCTACTTTGCTGGACTCTATACGAGCGTTTTTCTCTATCGGACGGTTTTCCACCCCCTTCGCGTCTTCCCCGGTCCATCATGGGCAAGTGTATCCAATCTGTATCATATGCACATGATTCGCAAGTCGGATAATTACCTGAAGATGAAAGAGCTCCACGAGAAATACGGACCCATTGTGAGAACCGGTATGTGTTCGGACTTTGATGCTAGAGATAGCTATATATATGTGACGGCGATAAGCGACTAACAATGGCAACAAGGCCCTAACAACCTCTCTGTGAGCGACCCAGCCGCGATCCAGGTGGTGCTCAGCAACGAATCCAAATGCTACAAGAGCACCTGGTATGAGCGCTCCCTCCCTGTCATCAACCTGCACACCGTCCGCGACAAGAAGGTGCACGATGCGAGGAGACGAGTCTTCTCCAAGGCATTTGCCCCTGGCTCGCTACGAGATTATGAAGAACGCGTTATCGTCCACTGCGAGGAGTTTGTCCGTCAGATGAAGAACATTGGCGGCAAGCCGTTTGATGCGTCTAATTGGTTCAAGTATTTTGGTATGCAAACTCTCCCCCACCATAGTTCGCCCAAGGGACCACTGACTGACACCTCGATGCAGCTTTTGACGTCATGGGTGACCTGGGTCTGGGCAAGGAGTTCCACATGATGACTTCGGAGAAAAATCGATGGATTCCAGAGCTCCTCGAAACCAGCATGGCGGATGTTGGTCCCACAACACCCGTGCCCTGGCTAGCACCCATTCTGCATCGACTTCCCAAAGCTGGTAACGGATCGCGAGCTTGGCTCGAATTTGTTGGATCTCAGGTGAAAGAGAGGACGCAGAAAAAGTCCAACCGATCAGATGTAAGACTTTCTTCAATCTCACTCGTGGCTGCATTCATTCTAATCTGGGCTTTTCTTCGTAAAACAGATCCTTTCTTATCTTATCGAGGCCTACGAGCAAACTAACAAGCAAGAAGTTGATTTCCAATGGCTTCGAGGTGACACACGACTCACTATTGTGGGTGGCTCCGACACCACTGCTGCCACACTGACCTTCCTCTTCTACCATCTGGCGAAAGATCCATCGCAGGTGGAGAAGCTCCGCGCAGAAATTGAGCCTCTGCTAGCTGGAAAGGCACGACTGGATCCCAAAGATGTCACTAAGGCACAGCATCTCGATGGAGTTATCCAGGAAGCTCTTCGTCTCCACCCAGCCATTCCATCGGGCTTTCCCCGCATCACTCCCCCCGAGGGAATCACTGTCAGTGGCACATTTATCCCTGGAGGTACAGTAGTCGTCCTCCCGGTTTACGCCATGCAGCACGACGAGGCCAACTACGTGCAAGCAGAGGAGTTTATTCCTGAGCGGTGGTACTCGCAGCCAGAGCTGATCAAGAACCGATCGGCCTTCTTGACCTGGAATATTGGTATGCTTACTCGACTCCTACAACGCGAAAAAAAAAAAAGACTCAAGAATAATAAACTAACACTTTACTAGGCATGAACGGCTGCATTGGAAGAGCACTAGCGATGATTGAGATGCGTGACCTGATCGTCCAATTTATTCGTCACTTTGAGACAGTCAAGTTCGCACCAGGAGAAGATGGCCAAAGGCTGGTCAAGGAAACCAAGGACCATTTCACAGTAGGAGTGACGCCTCTTAAGCTCGTTTTTGTGGAGAAGCAGCAATAATAGCTCGCTGCTTCGCTAGGTGATAGGTTTAAGAGTAGTTAGTACAACTTCATATATAGTGTGTTAGGATTGATTAGATATACACTGGTTTATGTAGATTATTGTTGAATGAACGTTGATATGAGCATTTATTATATTTAAATATCCATAACGACCCTTTGCACACTAAATAATATCCTTGTATAGAAGATTCAGAGGTTTACCTATAATTGAATAAAACGACCACGACGTCGACGACATTCGACCACAAATTTTGACTATGGTCATGCCCAAATTGCACACACAGTAGCCTCCGAGTGATCCACTTTAGCAACTCCGCTTACCCCTGACCGACAGACCTGGAACTTGTAGATAGAGTTCAGTGGATGAATGAATGACTTGGCTAGACAGGCGGAGAAGCGTCAGCCGAATAAACTACCAATGTAGACTATCAAGGTCTCCACAAACAACCCATCAATTGACCCCTTTGACGAAGTTTCAGGATCGCGCACATCAGTGAAGCCAAATCATGCAACAAAGCCCAGCACAGGGCTAAGCGAAGCTCCACAGGAAGGGTTTCCACACTATGTTTCTTCACCTGAAATACCCGCGTGTGGCAAGTATATCCGTAACCAGTTCTAGTCTGGGTGGTGCTTTTTATTTATCTAAAACTTCACTTGTTTGATGTGGCGTTCCCCTGGCGGCTGTTCTGAATGCGTAGATCCGATGTGGCGGATATTCCCTTTCCAGACCATATGGCTCCAGATGTTGTCTTCTAGATGAAACAACGTTTCTAGAGCTCAACATTGAACAAAAGCTGGATAGTTCCAAACAAAGAGATTATAAAGGCAGCCATGAGCTGACGTTGGGATTGGGCTTTCATCCCCTTGCATCTTGCTTTTGTACTGTCATTCTTTACTTGCCAAGTCCACTCTTTTACACTGTCATTCACACCCTGATCCGGATCAGTTTCCTTCTTTTCGTCGATTCTTATTTTACCTGCTCATCAAAATGCGTCTAGCTATTGCCTCGCTCTTGTCCGGTACAAGTCTTGTTGCAGCCTGGACCGAGCTGTCTCATGAACCGTTCATGAACAAGAACATTGACGCGATTGTGGTCCCTGGTACCTACACTTCGCATATGCACACCTTCTTCGGTAGCGACGCCATCACCAACGTCTTGCCTACTTCGGCGGATCTCCAAAAGGGCTGCTACAGCGGCGACAACCCAAACGATCTCTCAGTCTACTGTACGTAACACGACCCCCTAAACTACCATTCCACACTTTCTTTTGGCGTTAACATTGGATGCGCATTAAAACAGGGGTTCCGACGCTCTACCACGTCGACGGCGAAACCTTCACCGAAGTCCCCATTTTCAAATTCAGTACATACTACACCAACAGCTTCTCCGAACTCGCTATCCCCCAGGACTTCGCCATGATCTCCGGTAACGCCTCCGCAAAGACCCAAGCCGAAGCCGACAACCCCTATAACGACCTAGAATGGTTCTGCGAGGGTTCCGAAGAACGGGAAGCTGACATTGCCAAAATGCCCACAAGTACCTGTACTCAGCATCTCCAGGTAAACCTGGTTTTCCCGCAGTGCGTCGACCCAGATAACCTCGCCGAATATGACTTCGCCGACGACTCCAACACCTGTCCGGACGGGATGCTGCAAATCCCCCAGCTCCGCTATCGTGTCCTCTACGATACCAAGTCCGTCGCACCGAATGGATGGAGCGGGGCCGCACCCTTCCAGCTTAGTTGCAGCGACACTCCCGGAGACGGATACTGCTTCCATGCCGACTTTATCAATGGCTGGTTTGAGGATGCGGCAGAGAATATGCTGGTCAAGGGTGGAGGTGGTTATAACGATGGTCAATTTATTGCCGGCGAGCATGGGTCAGAGGCTGTTCAGGCTGCTTGTACGCCAGCGGATCAAGACCCAGATAATGGGACGAGTGACTACCTCACCAGCCTGGAGATGAAGGAGAGTGGTGGTGTCGTGGAGAATGATAGCGACGATAATTCTTCTCCCGCGGAGAGTAGCTCGGTAGCTACATCAACCTCCAGCACGACTGCAACCGTATCTTCCTCTACTCAGCCATTTGCGTCTACTCCGATATCGACCACAGCCTCACCTGTCGCGACCGCTGCTCCAGTACCTACCCAGTCTTCGGATAGTAAGCCGACCGGGAAAGGAAGGGAGACTTCTAGTGGCGAAAACAAATGCAGCAATAGAGCTAACCGGACTATCGGTCGGAGATTCAAGGGGGCGGCTGCAAGGCATGCCCTCTAGAGGAAGACCAAGGGTCCGCGATACTTCCTAGGAGGCACTGATATGGGGGGGGCTGGGGGAAACGGCGCATGCTGGGAGTGTGTCGCTTTAGGCAAGATCATGGGCTTTCGGGAGCTGGCGAGAGGAACAGATCTAGGTTCCAGTTACTTACTTGGTGATCATGTTTGGGATGTTCTACAGATCTCATAACCTGTAAATTATTCTTGTTACAATATAGGGTCATAGTTGAATCTAACTCACGAACATATCAACACCAACCGCACGGCTGACAATGGACGTGGTACTTTTTCGTGACGAATCAATCCGAACTTCCTTCTAAGCTCATGACGCCAAAATTACGGTAGCAGAGCTGATAAGAAGGTTAGAAAGTAGCTGGTATTATGAAGCAGGGTAGGGATGTTAACAGTTACTAGGTGGACACCATAACTCGGAGATTTAAATACAAAATAATGGTGCCAGAAGTTAACAAACTACGCGAGCAGATATAAAGCAGACTTTCAACAAACAATCAGGTTGCACACATTCCTACCGTAAAAGAGCATGTTGAATATATTAATCAGACATGTCTCGCTTCTTCAACAAGAGACGCCACTGCGGTTATGTTCACGTTGCGAATCCCCACCATTCCATGTCGCTATCGCCCTGAGTTGGCACAGGATGACCAACTCCCTGTGCCCAGATCCCTTCCAGCTTGCTTCCAAGGACGTATGTTGTGTAACCGTTCACAGGTGTGTTAGCCTGAACCTGGTCCGGGGTTGTATCGTAATTCAGGACAGAGGCCCAGGCAGCAAGTGTCGAATTAAATGCAGATGAGCCAATAATTGTATCCCGAGATCCCAGATATAGCTGGAGCTTTGGATAGGTTCCTGTATAACCAGGATACATGTTGCGAATATTGGCGGAGGAACCGGCTGAATATATGATAGCCCCCTTAAATATATCCGGGTATGCCCCTGCCATTGTATTCTATGCGAAAATAAGATTTAGAATGTTTTCTATAGGACGCACTCTAGCCGACGACAATAACAGGTGAGTGGTAGCTTACCGCCATAGTCCCACCGGAGGAAATTCCGGATACGAAGACTTTATTCGCATTCACCCCGTACGTAGTAGTCGCGTATTTCACCATGTTGGCAATAGACTGGCTGGCACCGCCGCCATCATGCAGGAGAGATTTACTAGATGTGGCATCCCAAGCTCCCTGTGGGGACTCGGGGTAGATAACGATGAACCCATATTGCTCAGAGAGCTGTGCGTATGGTGTTGATTGGAATTGCTGTTGGGCATTGCCTGATGCACCATGAAGGGAAACGACTATTCCGGGCGAGGAGGCGATAGCATCTGGGACATAGATGTACATCCTTATGCTGGCTGGGTTGTAGCCGAAGCTGGTGACCTGCGTTAGAGCGGCTCGTTTGGTCAAGGGGGCAGCGAGGGATAAAGCTTGGAAAAAGAGGGCAGTCAGAAGAGTGAAGAACAGCATTTTGTCGGTAATTCGGTAAATATAACACCACAGTGACTATAGATAATTCATTAACGGGCAGGGGCAATGGATCTTTCTTGTCGATTTGGGCAAACTGGCATAATATATATATATTTTGTGTCGGGATCTAATGTCTCCAATTCCGATTACCCGTGTATCTCGTGCAGAACAGGGTCAACCCCAGAATCCGGGGCCCCGCAAAGTAAAGCGGATTTCCATTTTAAGAATATCCGACTTGAGGAACACTTATCGTATTGGAACGCATCCATGGCGGCTCGGATGATCGTGTAGTAGTAGAACAAAAGCCGCCCCTTGAAGAAAAGCGCCTGCAGACTTGTTGAGAGAAGAGATGGCCACTCCTGGGTATTGAACCCGTATTCCCACTATCTCGATAACGGGCATATAGAAATCGTGTAGAGTGTAGTGCTATATATGATTGGTCGAGCGATTACTGGGAAAAGGCTCCCTAGAACGAGCAGGAACTGTGTGCATGTAAAACCTCCAGTCAGTCCCATGTTTACCCCAGACCGGAAGAAGCCCCGCTCTTCTTCCGTTGGAGATTAGTAAGTCGGCAAGCGCACTTTCTGGCCTCAAGTTTGAGACGGCATCGATGCTCACAATGCTTAGTTGCCACGAACAGTCTAAATGTCTCGACGGTTATCAGAATCAAGGCTACCTCCGTCGCCCAGTACCTCCCAGGATATCACTTTCGTCCCCGTGAACCAATCTCATTCCCCAGCCAGTGGGCGAGTAAGACGAGGCTACCAATCCTGCGACAACTGCCGACTTAAAAAGAAACGATGTGAGCCATCGTCTCAAGAATCGACATGCTGGCGCTGTGAGCAGGAGTCTAGAGTCTGCCTGACAACTTATCGGAGGAAGAGGAGGAAGCTGCGACCGCCGGTAGGCAGCACAATGTCCGATTCTTTAGGAGATGCAGAAGACGTAGCCATTACATCTGCAACATCAAGCACAGATGTTCTACCACAGGCCTCGAATTACGTTTCCGCCCGCGAGGATATTGGCCAAGTTGACCAAGGTAATCATACATCCACGCCACAAGGAGTTGTAGCGATTTCTAGTGACCCGCACTGGGGGTCGAATACCAAAGATCGGATTCTATCAACTAGTATCTTGGATGCATGCGACGCTTTGGATCTTATCGCTGTTGCTGGAACCAAAGATGGGGCGGAAAAGAATGGGCTCAGAGTCGGCGATCTGCATCAAAGCCCCCCAGGCTCAGCGTCACACCAGTCTCCATCTGTCCCAAAAACTAGTGCTCCTTCCGCAACTGAATGGGACCGCTTTTTCCCCGTAAAACGGGGGATCATCCGACCTCACGAGGTAATCGAGTATTTAGACTTCTACTTCGCGCGGCTGTGGCCCCTCTTCCCTGTCATTCCACAGTGGTACGCGTGCGCAGACCGCTATGCTTGCCTTGCTTCTAAGGAGCCGGTGCTCGCTCTCAGCCTCGTGACAATCGCTTCTAGGCACCATGTCCTCAGCGGCTTCAACGGACAGGCCAGGTCGGAGCGGGTCCATTGGCGTACTTGGCCGTGGGTTCAACGGCTCTTTCAGTCTGCTATTTGGGGATCCTCTGCAATGCGTAGTCTAGGTGCTATCACGGCCTTATTGCTATTTATAGAGTGGCACCCGCGGATAATCAATTCGCCAGAAGATCTTATCGGAGACTGTGGTGATGTTGAATTATTTGAACCGCTCAACCATGGACTGGAAGATGAACAGCATATTATGGCAGGACCAACAGACATATATCGACGGTGCGACTCATCGAATATCCCAGAGAGGCTCAATATTATCGCACCAGCCTATAGAAGCAACAAAATGTCTCGGTCCGTTTCTCCTGTAATCTACGAGCTTGAGTTATCATTTAGTTTGACTGACAAATGCCAGGATGCTGCTATCTACCGCGATTTCTCTTGCTCAGGAATTAGGATGTTTGGGTGATGAGCAGGTGTCGGAGCATACTTCTTCAAGAGGTGTAAGCGAGCGAATGTTCGTTCAGCTTGAGTGGACTCGCAAGCTGCGCACGTTTCTTTGGCTCACTGACGAAACTCTAACATTACGCCTTCGAATGGAGCCCCAACTAGCAAGCATTAGCTACACGGAGATCCATCGTATTTCGTCGGGTCTTATTGCTGACGGGTTTCCAGCGGCAACCATCGACCTTGCTTCTAATATAGGCAGAGCAAGAGAACTCCTACATAGATGGCGAAAGAGCCAACAGGGCACAGGGCCTGCTGTGGCTATCACCGCGTGGGACAACTTCACAAAAGGTTTGGATACTTGGCAAACGAAACACTACGCTAGTAGAAGAGGTAAGCCTTTCATTTTCCCTCCTGATGGCTGCGACTGGATGCTGAATTTTGGACACTAGACCTGTCCCTTCGCGATGTTTGCCTCTATATAGAATACTACTATATACGGCTCTGTGGGCTGAGTCCCACCACATATACCTTTGAGAGCTCTCCGAGAATCCAACCTCCAAACGCTTATTTGAGGTCCTTATCTCAATTTGCGGAAGAGGCTACGAAAGCCTCAGTCAACATGCTCGAACTCATCGTACAATTCTCCTCTTCATCAGAGCCCTTCAAGTACGCACCAGTAAGATACTGGCTGTATGTATTCTGCGCGGCATTATATCTCCTGAAGGTAAGCCAAAGACTCCCTTGCCTCTGAACCCTATCGTGAAACTAAACCAAGGCAAGGTCACCCTGAAAAATAGCGAGCATTTAGACCGCCCTAGTCCCTCCATTAACCTCATCACACGAGTTGTCGAGACTATAAAGCAAAACGCCCCAGATGACATTCACATGTCTCAGCGCTACGCCGCTCTCCTGGACATCCTTGTTAACGCGGCGCTGCGGACTTCACAAGACCGTGGTCGCAATCCCACCATTCATTCTAGTCCCCTCCCTGCAGCAAATAACGTGCTCTTTGATGCCGCAGAGCTAGATCTAGGTCAAGAGTGGATCTTTGACTCGAATTTCTGGAATACGTTACCGGATATGGTGGGGTTGGATGGCGTGCCTGATTTGATAATGCCGCCTTTCGAGTAACATAGGTGGTGGCGCTTACAGTTGATTTACGCGTGTTTCAAACATGCTACTTAAAATAGTGATTTCTGAAAGCGTGTCATTGAAGCTATTTTATGAATTGTATCACTTACGGTATTTTATTTTGGTTATGGGAGTGTTTGTTTATTTAGAGCCCACGTTATTGGATTTCTTGGCGCAATTTAAGAAGCAAAAGCTACATAATTCTAAGAGATTAGAAAGAATAAACACATTGAAGTCTGTTCTTAAGTACCAGCTTCACATGTTATGCTATCTCTATGATACAAAACAGATCCCCAATTCCATCCTGCTCAAACATGATTTCTGGCCCAAGCCGATGACCACTTTAAATCTCGACGTATGAGAAGATTTAGAGCGGATAGCGAAAAGACTTGTTTTCCCGGTCCGTCAGATCCTCTAATCCATGTTCCCTGGTCGGCACACCGTATTTCTGATCCCGCCTCTTATTCTGAGTATACATAAGCACTCTGAACACCTGCGCTAGCACTAAGCAAATGGCGAAGCAGATGACCGTTGCCTGGAATCCGGGATCGTAGCGGGGGGCATCGTTGCTGTAATTATTTGGTGGGAGTGTCAGTCTTGACAGAACGTCCTTGGAGACACAGGTCGAAAGGGTTTGAAAGTGATGGTGGGACTGAAACAAAACTTACGCATTAAACGTCAGAGGCCCGACGATGTTACCCAATGAGTACCCGATGAATGTTCCCGCAGCCATGGTTGCCTTCTTTGTATGCCCGGCTACATTTGACGTTCCCATAGCGATACATTGGACCCAGGCTGAGGCGAAAAAGTTGATTAAGTAGAAGCCCACGACACGGCCCGCGCGTTGAGAGGAGGGGAGTTGCCATCTAAGCCGAAGAAGTAGAAGTTAGATTGACTTTATTCTTCAATGGCAAGGAAAGGGAAATATACATTAAACAGCTTCCTAGAATAACAGGAACACAAGCCCCACTGACAATATAAAGTCGTGAGCTCGGCACCTTTCGCCCGATATACCCGGAGCCCAGAACACAGATAAATGCCAGTGCTCCAATCGGCATGTTCAGCAACAGGGACTGAAACGTTGTAAACCCCATTCCGCTGAAGATAATGGAGCCAAATGTCGTCACAGCTCCACTACCAATACTCGAGAGCAGTGAAAGTACGAAAATGAACCAGAAATGGTAAGAGCATAGCGCCTCTGTCACCTGGTACAACTTGAGATGACGGTTCTCAGAACCGGCATTGTTGGCCCTGACTCGCTCGAGAACCAGGAGTTTTTCTGCTTCCGTGAAACCCTTTGCGACTTGTGGACTACCGGGGAAAATGAACCACAGCACGATAGACCACATTAGCGTTGCGAGGCCTGCAATCAGATACATGTATTGCCACGGGTGAAGGGCTCCGCCGGTGATGTGGCCGAGACCATAGTTGATAAGCGGGGAGATGATATTTGAACCACCGCTGAAGGAGTACCAAAGAGAGGAGCGGAAGACCTGTTCGGAGTGGGTGTACCACATTCCAGTGCAGAGCATGAATGCTGGTGATACGCCGCTCTCAATTAGGCCGAGAAAGAACCGGTTGATAAGCATGCCCGTGTAGTTTGTGCAGGCGGGGGTGGTGAGGACGACTATGGCCCATAGGAAGCAGATTACGGGGCACACCTTGCCGACCGTGAATTTCTGGGAGAGCCATGATATCTAACGAGAGTTTTCTTGTTAGAATTTGTATTTGGTCTAGGGTCGGCTAGAGACTGGGAGGAAAATCCATCTTACAGGGTAACAGCCGGCAATGTATCCAAAGTAGAAGATCAATGAGACCCAGGAATACTTCAAGCCGTCTTCAAGGCCAAGATCCTCCCTGAGACCGAAGATGGCCGCCTGGCTGAGGAGCGCTTTGTCGTAGTATTGAAGAGCGTACGTGAAACACATCTAGACTGGGGTAAGTTTGTCTTTCACACTGAGGATGTCGTTGTCGGAGCAGGTTCTTACAACAGGCATTAAACGCATATCAATCTTTCGCAGCAGCTTCCTGTTGGTTTCCTCATCAAGGACGGGGGGGACTGTAGACATGGTTGGACCATCATCCCCTGCTCCTTCCTTGATGGAAGGGTCAGGAAACTCAGAGTGTTCGGCGGTCTTGGAATCAGAGGACATTTTGATTTTGATGCAAGTGGTTCTAATTGATCTGGAGACCCCATGATTTATAGATCGCACCTCGAGGATGATCAGGGGATTTTGCGGAGATCAAATTCTGTGGAGACGCGATCTGGTATGGAGCGGATGTAGCGGATATCCCCTTCTGGAATATCCGCCGCCGCGCCGACGAGGCCTGAACACTGACATAAAGACAGTTGCCGACCTCGAGCCCATGCAAGCACGATCGATTGAAATTAATATTAATTTGACGACAATGCGATCACTCTCCCGTTTGTTCTTCCGGCACATCGCCCAATGTCATCAGAGGAATGGGCATTGCGCCCGCAGAGTCCATACTCACCATCCCCAGCCAGGAACTGCCAGACTCCGTAATAATCTGTCCAGCTCCTGGCCATTTGCGGCCGTTGGAGCCGGTACCACTGGACTCGGGATATTTTACTGGCAATTGTCTCCTCGGGTGTCTTTTCAAGATGAATCAAACTTGGTCAAGTACGCCGATGAAGCGACCATGTTGAAGGTAAGTTCACAGTATTACCTATTCGCGCAGAAAGCTAAATACGTTATTCTCTCCACTACCAGGGCGTTCAGGAAATCGCGGACGCACTTGGGCGAGACTCAGTAACAATGGACGAAGATGAAATAGACTTGCATTCATACTCTGATGTTTCGACAACCCATAGCGCAATAAGACCGGTAGCTGTCATTACACCAAGAAATACCGACGAGGTGTCGACTATTGCCCGGATTTGCTCAAAGTATAAGATTCCGATGAGTGAGAATTTCCAAACACAACCGTTGACTAAACCAGATAAGACAGGCGCTGACAAAATCTATTAGTTCCCTTTGCCGGCGGGTCTAGCGTGGAGGGACATTTTACTGCTCCGTATTCAGGATTGAGTATTGATTTCTCCCAAATGAACAAAATCGTTTCTTTCCACGAACAGGAGTGTGTTACCCTCTCTCCGGTACTGGCACCCAATATCTAGCTGATAAGTCGTAGTATGGATGTCGTCGTTCAACCTGGCGTCAATTGGATGGACCTTAATAATGAGATTAAGGACAGTGGTTTATTCCTTCCTATGGATCCGAGCCCTACTGTACGCTTGACATATTCCTAGCATCATGTATACCACTAATATATGTCCAGGCTCTTATCGGAGGCATGGTGGCCACGAACTGCAGGCTTGTCTTTCTCTCCAGGGGTTTGAGCCCTCTTTAGACTTGGTACTGACTTATTGTTACAGCGGAACCAACGCAGTCAGATACGGAACAATGAAAGACTGGGTTATAAATCTCACAGTTGTCCTGGCTGATGGCTCTGTCATCAAAACCCGACACCGACCACGGTACCTCACCTTTCTCCTCTAGCACGGGCTTTCTAACTCTGACAATAACAGGAAATCATCAGCCGGTTACAACCTCACCTCCCTCTTCACAGGCTCAGAAGGAACCCTGGGAATGATCACGGAGATAACACTCAAACTGGCCCCTCTTCCTGAGAAGCAAAGCGTTGCTGTTGCCACGTTCCCAACTATCATGGAGGCAGTGACTTGTACATCAAAGATAATGCGGCAGGGAATACCTGTGGCTGCGGTTGAGCTCATGGATGAGGTTCAAATGGAGGTTCTAAATCGAAACGGAGGTTCAGGTGGGAGAATGTGGGATGAGAAGCCGACGTTGCTCTTTAAGTGAGGATAATCTTGATCCTTTTCCGCCTTCGCCCTATCTGAGCTAAATTTTATGGTGGATCTAATGTGCAACAGGTTTTCTGGTACTGCCCAGAGCATAGCTGCTGACATCGCACGTGTCGAAGAGATAATCTCCCATGGCGGAGGAAGTGCATTCGAGTTCGCAAAGACAGAAACAGAAATGCATAATCTCTGGTCCGCTCGCAAGGAAGCCGTTTGGGCGATGTGTGCACAGAAACCAGAAGGTATGCAACTATGGTCTACTGATGTTGCTGTGCCATTGTCTAGGTTGCCCGAGATTATTGGTAAAACCCCTCCTCTGATAGCCCGGTACGTCAAACTAAACATTTGTGTCTAGATCTATCAAAGCGAGAATCGCAGGAGCTTGGGCTATTCTCTAGTATTCTAGGTCATGTTGGTGATGGGAACTTTCATCAGGCTGTTATGTATGACCCCAATAGCGTCGATCAAACAGAGGGCGTGCGGCAGTGCGTGAAGAGGATGATTAATAGAGCGGTTGAAATGGATGGAACGGTCTCGGTTTGTCTACCCACATGAATAAATATGGCTCCAATTCACTGACCGGTCGCTTTTAGGGTGAACACGGTATCGGGCTAGGAAAGAAGGAGTGTCTCATTGAGGAGCTTGGATCGGAGACAGTTGCAGTGATGAAGACATTGAAAAGGAGTTTAGATCCTCAGTATGTTTGTTGGACCCGACTGAGACCTCCAAAGCTGACGATTCTCCCTTCTAGTTACCTCATGAATCCTGGAAAGGTGTTTGACTAATGTGGTGGAGAGTTCCGCTCTTTCTAAACACATGGTATCCAACGAAAGACACTAAAATACCAGGGGTTATTGGCGAAGATGATCTAATAATTAATATTTCCCACATTAGATATTGCTTAATTATGTGCTAGACTGGTCTCGGGTTATTTCTACTAGATATAGAGAAGCATTAAATACGTCTTACAAGAGACCCATTCGAGAAGCAAATCACCGCTCTATACGCTTCACTTATGATCGACCAATCCTTTCTATAGCTCTATTAGTCCCCAGACAGAAGAAAGTAGAGAAGCAATACTAAAGCTTAGGCAGCCTATGTAGTAGTTTCAAATCTTACTTATGAGTTGAGAGTAATATGGGTTCTACTTGAGATGTATAAGCCAGTCAAGGAAGCTTGGTATACCAAAGTTAAGCCCCTAGTTGGTGAGCCCCTAGAATTGTTATTGCCCTCTTACTGCTTCTAAATTCCTCTCCTTTAAGAAAGCCATCTTATATATACAATATATATAGATTAGATTAATTTATCTTTATCCTATAATATTAGGAAAAAAAGTAACCTCTACTATAGTTCTTAAAAAGGCTTATATAGAGATAAGATTATAAAAACTTAATTATGAGAAGAAAAATAATTGGGTATAGACTAAACTAGTAGTAATATATTTAATTAAATTAAATAATAGCTCTAATTTAGGCTATGTTAGAGATAAACAAGTTAATATCAATTATTGTAAAATGAACATTGATCTGGGAATTTAATGTACTTGAATATTCATAAAAACCTTTTTTGGGCACAAAATTTCATGCTTGTATAGAAAATTTGGGAGTTTACCCTCCTTGGTCGTCCTTATGGCCGCAAGGTTCTAGAAAAACAACGTTAAATAAGTTCTGATAATAATAACAAGAATAATGACCATTAATTTATAATGAAAGAAATCACATCCTGGAAGATTCGACATTTTAAATGCATTTATAAATGGTACGCGAATTTCCTATTCTAATTCAAATCCTTGAATTCAACCCTACTTGCTCCCTAGCATTCTGTAGCGGGATATTATGAACTATGTATCAATGATTGAATCTCTATCACTCTCATGCTTAGTCTATCATCATTTAATATGTTGTTAGTAGCATGAGTTTACAAGCATTATAGCACGCAACATTAAACCAATTACCAACAAACACAACCTGCATTTATGTATTGAAAAATATTGATGCATTAACACCAATCACATATCGCCACATCCTCATCGCCAAAAACAAATAATCAAAAAAAATAAAAATAAAGCCTTTAACAGGAGTGCTACCTTTGGATTTATCTTTCCTTGTGCCCCAATTTTATTTTTGCCCCACCCTTACTGAGAACCCCGAACCCTTGAGTAATTCCCCCCGGAACAACAATCATGGATCAGCACCATCACATTATCGATCCTGACGGCGAAATAATAATAATATTACGAAATCCGAGTCCTCCTTTTGCGGAGCCAGGTAGGAGTTTTATTGCTCTTGGGGCCTCCACCATCCTTCTAAAACCGAACACTAATAGTATCCGGAATCTCTCTGGGGAGATAAAACACTTGGAACACACGCGGAAAAGGGGCAATAAAAAGAAGCTAAATAAAAAAAAAGGGAAAAAAAGTCTTCAGGTTTCTGCGGAGTCAGCTATTTTGCAAGATGGAACGCCTGCTGAGCAACCTTTGGTTAATGAAGAACCACTTATTGCTGAAGAATCACCTGCTGCTGAAGATCCCCATTTTGCCGAAGAAATACCTGTTGCTGAGGAACTAGCTGCTGCCGAAGAACCTCTTTTTGCTGAAGAAATGCCTGTTGCGGAGGAACTACCTCCCGCTGAGGAACCACCTTCCACTGAGGAACCACCTGCTGCCGAAGAACCCCTTGTTGCTGAAGAAGCACTTGTTGCTACTGCTTCCGAAGAACCCGCTGTTTCCGAAGAACTCCTTTTTGTTGAAGAAGCACCTGTTGCTACTGCTTCCGAAGAACCCGCTGTTACCGAAGAGCCAGGTGCCCCTGAAGAAACCGCCCACAATGAAGAGTCTCTTGAAATAATGGTCCCTGAACAGCCAGATGAACCTTACTTCCGTGTTAAAGTCTCGGCAAAGCACTTAATTCTTGCCTCCCCTGTTTTCAAAAACATGCTCACTAGTTGTTGGAGGGAGAGTGCTACTTATCAACAAAACGGCTACTCTGAAATTCGTGCAGAGAGCTGGGATATTGAAGCTTTCTTAATTGTGCTTCGTGTTATCCATTGCCAAAACTACGGAATACCGCGAAAGCTAACCCTTGAAATGCTTGCTAAAGTTGCTGCAGTAGTCGACTACTATAAATGCAACGAGGCAGTTGACATTTTCAAGGAAATATGGATCACAGCTCTGGAGGAAAAGATTCCTTCAACATATTCCCGGGATTTGATTTTGTGGATATTGGTTTCATGGGTCTTTAAATTCCCTGACAAATTCATGCAATCCACATCAGTTGCAATGTCGCAGAGTGATGGTTGGATTAACAACTGGGGACTTTCTATCCCTACTGAAGTTATCGGTAAGGCCAGATAAACCTTGAAAATGCCCGGTCTCTAACAAAAATTATAGCCGCCATGAATAAAGAAAGACAGGAAGCTACTAGTGGATTAGTCCACCATCTGCACGAGACACGCGAGACCTTACTGAGGAGAGATCGAGGGTGTTGTTTTGAGTGTACCTCAATAATGTACGGAGCGCTTTCATTGCAAATGCTGTCAAATGATCTACTTTCACCGAAGCCTATTGCGCCTTTCCTGAATCTGAGCTACAGGGAACTTGTGCAAAAGGTCATGAAATTCAAGTCACCACAATGGTCCCGTTCCTACTCCGGCCACTATTGCTCCATTTCACCCATCGGATCATTATTAGGAGAGCTTAAGGATTCTATTCAAGGTCTTAACCTTGACTCTTATCCTTGAATCAAAAATCCACAAGATGGCTCCTGCACTCTTACTATGAAACATTTTGTAATTTGAAATGAAAAGCAACTTAGTCTGTGGTTCTCTGACTAGCGTGGCATGGAAGTTATCGGTCAATATAACCCTACTACATATCCACTAAACAAGCTGGAATGAATGACTGGATTATTCTTCTTTATCAAACCCATTTAGTTAATAGTAACAACGAATCTCCTATAGCATAGGAACCTTTTGTCGTCTTAAAGGATTCTACGCCATAAGAGACTGTTAAATAGGTCACCTTTTTTTTGGTGTGGTGAGCCAACATTGGGGGCGGTTAAATAGTGGCTTGTCATGGTTACATTATTGTCTCCAGCCAACGGTTTACAATAGTTCCGACTGGACACATCATACCTACCGCACGTCCTATTTTGTTGGTTTCTAGGACCGTCCCTAGGTACTTTTCTTGCCACCGGTTACTTTGGAAACGGTTGACATTGGTTATTAACCTTGACAAAGCCGAAGTCAAGAACAAGCTCTGGTTATGGCCCGTTTTATACAGCCCCATTGTTTAGTAGGATTTAGTTTGTCATTATAACTGTTGAGAAATATTACGAAGCTAAGCTCGGGGACGTAGTCCTAAATAATACGCTAATTTTGGTTATAATATAAATAAAATGAATCAATAATATGGTCTAGATGTAGTTTATAAATTAAACCATGGTTCCCACTAAGTTCCCATTATTTTAAAATAAATAGAATAAAATTTCTCCGAGGTTCCCTTTTTATCCTCACCCTTTGTAATCTCAATTTTAGCCTAACCCAGGCATTGGGTTGCATGAAAGCTTGGAGTGGATCATCTAATATCTGACACTTTGGGTCCAAGCGAAGTGCCGGAAATAATTTAATCCATGACATCCATATCTGTGGGCCACAATTGCACGCTTGCCCACCCATCCAACAACATGCCGTTGGAATTCTTGATTCTCGGGAGTGAGCCGCCTATGCCAACCTGGGGATCCCTCCCTCTGGATGTATATTTACTGGTTTGTTTTCTTCATGTTGTTTATGTTAATTAATTTCCCAAAACTAACAGAACATGACAAAAAAAGAAAGAATGGAACACCCCCAATGTGTCCAGCTCAACCGAGACTCTCGATGAGCGCCACCGCCGATTGGTGCGCCAATTCCTGCATCTGGGAACTACAGGCCGACAGGTAATGCATGCAACCAATTTAATAATATAATAATATAACTTAAGACTAAATAACTAAAAAAAAAACTCATGTAAAATTAAACAAACAAAATAAAATAGCCCTATAATGATTGTGCCCGCGACACCCCGCTCCAACCCACAGAATCTGAAATAGAGACCATTCTGCGCCCTCTCCGCCCCGAATCCCTGCGCCCATATGCAGGCTATTCTGGGTCATATGAAGAAGGTCTCCGGCTGCGTCTGTGCTATGACTCTGACAGAGAGGAGCAATATAATGAACTTCGAGAGAACAACGAGCCCAATTACAACTGGGTAGGTGATGATGGGATGATTTTTGATGATATGACTATATTTTCTGGGGCCGATCTGGCGCACGCGCTAGAAATTTTTCCAGAACGTGTGACAAACCAGGATATGCCAGAGAATATTCAGAAGCGGGAGGCAGAGCTGGAAATGTGTCTTGCGAATCAGAGAGAGGTGCTTGAAGACCTTGAGCTGGCCAGGCAGATTGTGGAGATGCCACCAGCAGAGCTCACGGCACCGGATCGGTTAATAGACATGTATTGGGCCTATCATGCGGCATGTGTAGTTACGCATGTTTTTGTGGTGGACAAGGCGGCCGTGGACACTGGGAGTCCGCTGCATGTCTTTTTAGATGACTGCGGCAATGTGGTACGCCAGTGGCGCTCGCATCCAGGGGATGATGATGAATTTGATGGCATTTGGAAAGAGGGCACTTGGAAGGACAACTTTCCCGGACATACCGATCTCGCAGCTTTGGGACCTGAGTATCAGGTTGGTGGCAGCCGGGGCCCGCCGTACGAGTCTAGTTAGTATATGTATGTATTTATATACCTAGAGCCAAACTGCTACATACCAACTAGATGCCTCTTGTATGCTACCTACATTCTCCCTAAGCTGAGAAGTTTCCCGACCAGATCCAAATCACAGAAGATATACTCAAGGCTGTAGTGGGGAATGAGGAGAGTGGAAAGGAAATCTTGATACTCTTACTTGGCCAACGTGGTGACCAAGTGTGCATTACACAAGATATGATATCATTGGCTGCATCTTGTGGAAAAGAGGGGGTAATTCAACTGCTGGAGAGTAAAGGTCTAGAATTCCTAACCGCTTATACCCAATAGCTCGCCTTTACAAGGCAGCAAAGTTGGGCCTTCATGGGAACCTCGAAGAGCTTCTCCATCAAGGAACTCCACCAGATACCCAAAACATTCGACAAGTTACACCTCTTTGTATTGCTGCTTCAAGAGGCCACCACAGGATTGTCAGCCTACTCCTACAAACAAAGAAAGTCAACGTTAACACCAAATCCGTAGCGGGAAGGTCCCCCATTTTTTGGGCGGCTGCTTACGGTGATTTCCACACTGTACGCCTTCTCCTGCATGCGGGCGCACATCCAAATATAGCTGACATTGACGGCAATACTCTGTATACCATGGCTGAGGCGGGTGGCCGCCTAGATATTGCCAATCTTTTAAAAAAATCGTTGAATAGCACCTCAATTCACACCACACTGACCCAAATTGGGCTGGCTCTAACACAATCTTCCCTAACAAAATGGATGCTTAAAAACTATCCTGTTTTCACACTTTGCAGAAATATTTCACAAGTTCCACAATACAACAGCCCACCCGAAGTTGACTAAGTTACCATCTGGCCATCTCCGTTGGCGATAATTCAGCATTTTGTTTAATTGGGTCAACCATGGGTTTCTACAATGTCCCCTCATCCTTTTAGGGCGCCTGCGCGGTATGACGGCAGTGATCCTAGGTACCGGGCTAACGGTCACCTAGCCACAGGAGTGTAAATAAAGGTCTTGGTTCAAGAGTCATGTTAGCCCTGTAGGGTTAAACTAATTATATATTCAGCCCGTTATGTGACAAAAAGCTCATTGCTCTTTGGGATTTCTTGGCACTTCGTCAAGCATTGATGAGTTCCCTATCGCCACCACCGCCAATTGGCCGGAAGTGGGTTAGAGTGATGACTCAAGAGTAGAGAAGCAATAGCAATGAGGGACTCTTATTCGAGACCCAGCTCGTCGTTGCTTGGAAAATGGTCTTTTTTCTTTAGAGGTGGCGGATTGGCCTAGATCTGTCCTAGTGTATCTTGGCGTTTCTTTGAACCAAACGGATCAACCAATCACAATCCACTGAAACTAATAATTAGTAGCTTTGATGACCAATTCCAGAGTTTGCATAGGAAGGGAAGTGAAAAAATTTCGGATGCAAAGAGCCGAGGGTAAAACCCTGATGGTGTCCCCGCATTCTACCCCAGACTCATAAACGGATCCAACGCAGGAAGTGCACATTACGTCCTTTATTATTGCTATTGCATTTCTTAGTGTAGACACCATCATAGGCTATCATCATCGGCGACATGAATACGACTGAAGACACTGCACGTCCGCGCCGGGAAAAGTCCGCCGACCAGCAGCCCCCCAGGAAACGGGCACGACAGAGCTGTGACGCCTGTAAGGCCCGCAAGACTAAGGTAAACGATGCCCTATGAAGCTAAAGTCAATCCCTGCAGTGCTGATCCGCATTATTTTAGTGTATTAGCATTGGTATGTCAGCCCATGGCCTGATCCTGATGGCGATCGCTGACGGCCCCAGACAACGGACCGTGCCAGTACTGCCAGACATTAGGGATCTCCTGTGAGATCAACCTAAAAAATAGAAAGAGACCATTTTATAAAGTATCCGAGGAGGTGTATGACTATTCTATCAAGCTCCTGCGCCAGTTTGTCTCCGAAGATGAGCTGCCCGAGTTAACAGTAGAGAGCATCAAGGAGGTCTTACAGCGGCTGGAGGAGAATGGGTCAACGCCACACGCCCTCGCAGAGGCGACCGTGCGACAAACAGAGGCGGGGAAGACTCAGGAAATAATGGAAGCTGATGAGCACCCGATCCTTAAGGAAGAGATGGGATGCATGGTGCTAGACTCGATGGGGAAATACCGTTCGTGTGCCCCCCCTTGGTTACTACGTAGAATGCGCGAAGAGACTCCCATAATTTCCATATTAACTCAAACGGGACTACTACCCAGGGTACGTCGGTGCCGATTCATCTATGCGGTGGAATCATGCAGCTCGCCATGCGCGCAACACTCTGGCCCTAGGAGACCCTAAAATAATCCTACCTCTTAAAACGGGACTACTGCCGCCTACGACGCCAGAGAGTCCAATCAACCATGCCCGGGGACCAATCTATCTCCCTAGTCGGGAGCGATGCATGCACTATGTCGGCCGGTTCTTCACCCACGTCCACTCCATGTATTGGTTCTATTCGCCGGAGCGGTTCTACACCCTCTTAGACGAGACCCTAAACGACCACGGCGTCACATCAAGCGCCTCGTGGCTGTGCTCCCTTTACTGCATCTTCGCACTAGGGAGCATGCATCCGACTGAGGGCAACCCAGGGTATGCAGACAGAGGCTATCCCCATGATAGCAAGCAGCCGTCTGATTATGTTGCACTTGCGAAAGATCTATCACCGACAGTGGCGGATGAGGCGGATGTCGAAAGTGTCAAGGCTTTTGGGCTCCTGGTAAGTCGACCAACCTATCCTAGAGAACACTAAGAAAATACCTAACCTACCTCACTACTTTTTCAGAGCCTCGCAACACATGCGATGTGCTATAGTATCACTGCATATCTCTACCTGGGAACTGCAGTGCGCATTGGCTTCTCACTCGGTCTTCATCGTGATGTGGCCCCACAATCCAGCACCTCGGTAGAGCGAGAACGAGGAAGACGACTGTGGTGGACAATCTACGTTCTGGACCATGAAATGGCCAGTCGATTCGGTTATCCATGTGCTATCGCGGATGACGAGAGCTTCATGAAGAATCGACCTGCATCGGAAGAGGTGAGTGGGATGGCCCCATACATCCAAGGAAAAACCACACAATCTAATTTTCTGCCTGCCTAGATCCTTGACCCTGGGCCCAACATGCCCTTGGGATACCAGTCCCTTGCAGTATCATTAGTGCGTCTACGGAAGAGGATCAGCCATGACTGTTTCTTGGAACCTGCATACGTCGGGGGTCGCTTGCCAATCAGTCGCGTCACAAAGAGCTTAGCGGCTCTCTCTAGCTGGATAGACACGGCGCCGGCACACCTCCGCTGGGACGCCTCTCTACCTCCTCAGCACCGAAGATCCGCAGCCGTGCTACATCTTCGCTATTGGACATCTGTCATTTCAGTCACACGGCCATTCCTATTATTTACGGTTGCCCGGCCGACTGCCATGAAGTGTCCAACAAAACGGAAGTTCTACGAGGAGCTTAGTACTACCTGTATAGATGCTGCGGAGCGATCTGTCCAGATTCTGAAACGAATGAGAGAAGACCAAACCCTCTCAAGTATGACGCTCCATGACTGCCACTGCACCGGGGAGGTGATGTGGATTCTTATCTTGGCACTTCAGAAACGAGTCACGGCAGCCCACAAGGACATGCTCCGGTTTTGTCTAGACACGCTCTCGAGTATGGAGCGAATTGGCTGGTGTGAGAGGGTTATCCCAGAACTAGAGGCAAGAGTATATGAGAGTGGTGTCCTAGAGTCGCAGGTCGGTGACCAGATCAACACGATCGAACCAGTGCACCATGGACACGCTCTAATAGATCCGGCTCTCATGGTGGAAGGCACGGTGAATGGTAGTATGGTGCCAGAGGCGTCGTTTGACGTTGACTATGCTGATATGTAAGTCCCATCCTGCACAAAAATCACGACGAGCAAATAACTAACCGGACTCGCTAGTGACTTCGATGCATGTCAATTTGACGTATTCGAAACTCTCGATCTCGATACCAGAACTGGGATGATGGATATTTTCTCCGAGGCGGCTTTAGCTGCGCCTCATGGGTTTCCTAATATATAAAGACAGTTCATCCTCACTTCGCTATAATATATATATATAATGCTTCTTTAAATAGTAATATCCAATGATGAAGATATGTGTATGTACAAAAGGTTTTTAGTTTAGCGTGCGTCCCAATCCCATTCACATTCACGCCTCGATCTTCTGCCAAGGCAGAGGTTCGGCTGCTGGCTGCACTGGCCCTAATTCACCCTGCCTCCTTCTCTTCCACTCGTTGATCTCTTCTTCATCCACAAAGTTTCCATGCAATCCCAGTCTTAGTCGGAATGGGAGGTGGATGACGGCGACAGGGCCTTGGGCAATTTTCTGCGCATCAAAGATACAAATATCATTTCGCAGCACATCAAGATGGTTCAGCAATCCGATCAGATAGCCATCGCCTTCCTTGTCACTTCCGGCCCTAGGTATGAATGCGGGCTCCTGGAAGGTTGCACATGGCCCAGCCCAGAACTTCTCCTCGACAGATCCATCCCAGGTAAAATGACCCAGGGTGTTAAAGAGTCCGCCCGCAGGAGAGCCGCATTTCTGGAAATCATACGGCTTGGTCGCGTCAATGACTGCTTGCCAGTAGTGGTTATAGTGTTTAGTGGTGAATCGATCGTCGATACGCGAAAACTCGCCCGATGTAGGCAGTTCTTCGACCGGGTCCACCCATGAGTTGGTCGGGGTGTTGGGGTTGAATACCCATCGTGTCGTCTTGTTCTGCAGTTTGTTCCTCTGGAGCACAGTTCCAGCTGGGGTGTCGACAGATGGCCAGAAGAAAAATACGTTCCCATCCGCGATCGTGAGATCAAAGACCACATTTCCCTGGTCATCTTCATAGCAGCTGACAGTGTGGCCTTGGAAGGCTATAGATGACGAACGTTAGTAAAGTGTACATCACCAGCTAGACAAGCACGATGACGAGACAAGTACTTACCATTCTTTGACCGAAACCAGCGAATATCTTCTGGCTTTCCTCCCCGGCGTGGTACAAGACCATACCATTGATCTTCGTTGGCATCCCATGCCCAGTGGTTCTCTCCCCTCTTCAGGCGCTCGGGATCACACTTTAGTGGTGTCATAGGAAGCACGACCCAGTTGTCGCTCACTCCACAATCGTGGATGATGCCGCAGAATGGGGCCTTGTACCAGCATTCCTCAGTCTTGACACCGTCGGAATTGATCGTATACACTACGATGTCATTCGATCCATCGTTTCCATCACCACCCGCCTACAACTCATTAGACAACGTAATATGATGTTAAAGGGGATACTATGTTCAACTCACCTCATAACCGTAGCAGATCATATCGCCCGTCTTGGGATCAAACTTGGGATGCGCGGTAAAAGTAGGACTCAGCACTTGCCCCTCAAAGTCATATCTCCCAATGGTCTCGAGCGTCTCCGGATCCATCGCATATGGGGGTCCATCCTCCTTCGTCGCTAATAGCATACCCCTCCAGAAGAAGATATTTGTGTTCGCTGCTGTCCGAATCACCCCCTTCACAGCCTCATTATCGGTGTAAGGGTTGCGATATTTGCCGAATAAGGCCTTTCCGTGCGTCTTCTCAGATTGGTATCGATCAGTGTGCACATAGCGCTGTTTGAAATGCGCTGTGCCATTACTGATGCGGATAGCGGTAATATTTCCATCACCGTTGAAGTGAATATCTGAGTCGTACACTGGGGGGAATCGATGGTCTGGCTGCACACGAAAGAAGGTGCCATTAATATCTGTTGGGATCTGTCCCGTCACCTCGAGATTCTCGACATCGCCCTCAATCCGCGACGCCCCATTAAAGCCATGGAATGTCTCAGTAGCTGGGTATTTTAGCTGGTCGCTACTCTTGATCCCATCGACGTAGTTATTCGCCGGGGACAATGTCTTCGCATAGTCATATATATGAGCCATAATGATCAGTGATAGAAGGTTATCATTAATCTCTAAGGAGGAATCGGATTTGCGAGCGAGATTTACCAAATCCTATCTATAAATGATGACATCCATTGATGTTCCTTTTGTCGGAGGCATTCGGCCGGTCTGGACTATTATTAATTTGTGGGCCCATCCAGCTCTTCTACGCTTCTCGGATTCAACCAGCCGATGACCTGAACTTGTTCATCCTACTCTATTCCCCGGACCCACCGTTGGATTTTCATCACAGACAGACTCTCAGGTTCCCTGGGGTTGTCAATTTGCTAATCAGTCTAAGTTAGTTTCCCCGCAGACAAGTCTTCGGATATCCGTAGTACCGAATGTCACATTTCGATGCAGAGTCGTCCACTCTTCTAGGAGAGGGAAATAGGCGAAGGACATCATTTGTCTACGTTCCAAGGCAAAGCCCCTCCCGGCCGTAAGACCGACACCTCGAGCGGCAGATTTCTATCCGGGAGGGACATGCTTTGTCAATCCATAATGCATGAAACGAGATCACATTGACTCAAAAGAATAAGAGTCAGGAACCTAGAATTGAACGGCTACAGCAAATATGTGCACATGTCCTCCATTTTCTTCTTCTGCAGATGCGCATCCTCATTATATCCAATCAACAGATGAGAGGAATGCGGTCTCCTTGCGGAAAATAATTGTATCACTCGCGCATCATGTCAAGCTCTCCTTTTGGTAGGCCAAGAGTAGCACGAATCATATGCAGTGTCCTGCGGTATTTCATTGCATTTGCACGTCCTCTAAACTCCATGACACTTTCGTCCGCCCTTATATGATAACAACAAGCTTTGGGGTAGTCACCTGGGATCCGTGTGGCTAATACAAATTGGTATAAAGCTATTCAACTATTCCATTCCTGTAAACATTCTTGCGAATGCTATTTGCGGCCGTCTGATCATTTTCGTAACATGCAATTTTATCAAGAGACTTGAATATCATAGTTTTATAAAATGTCTATTGACGAAATGTTGCCTTCTGGGGAGAGGGAAAGGGCCGAAGCGCAACCCCAACCTCACCCCCTCGACGCATCAAAGATCAATATCACATTAACTAAGACCCCGAAGGCAGTGCCAGCCCCAGATTCACCTGAATTATTGTCATACAAGACGTTCACAGATCATATGGTCATCGCGCGATGGAGCGCCGCAGCTGGGTGGGCGATCCCAGAGATTCTCCCTCATGGTCCTCTTTTCGTGCCTCCTTTTGCTTCGAGTGGATGAAAGTCTATCGAGGACTCGATGGGAAGCTGCGCCTCTTTCGCCCCCGCCGTAACTGTGCCCGAATGCTTGAGTCTGCCATTCGTGCCTGTTTGCCAGTCTTCGACCCAGGCCAGCTGCTCCAGTTGATCGGAAAATTATGTGCGATTGACGGGCCCAAGTGGCTGCCAGCGAGTTCTTGCGCCGGTTAGTTACTCTACATCCGGCCCACCTTGATTGGCATAGACGAAAGCCTCGGGTTCCAAGCTCCACAAGAAGCCCTGCTATTCATTATCATCACGTACTGGCCCCTACCAAGCACCCATCTCAACGGGCACCGCTTAGTGACCAGCGATCAAACCGTGGTCCGCGCCTGGCCAGGAGGCTCTGGGTCTGCAAAACTAGCCGCGAACTATGGACCATCTCTTCTAGCCCATGGACAGGCCAAAGAAAGAAATTTCGATCAGGTACTATGGTTGCTAGGAGCGGAGGGCCAGGTCACCGAAGCAGGCACGTCAAATTTCTTCGTGATTTGGAGAACGACGGACGGCGCGCTCCAGTTAGTTACGGCTGCTCTGGACGACCATGTCATTCTACCGGGGGTGACAAGACAATCAGTCCTAGATTTAGCACGGGAGAGACTGTGTACGTCTACCCCCTCGGTAGAGCAGGTTTGTCCCGAGCCAGTTGAAACTATAGAGCGTAAATTTACGATCCACGATATTATAGCCGCTGCTGACGCAGGGAGACTGATCTCCGTATTTGCTGTTGGCACTGCGGCTTCCATTGTCCCAGTGGACCTAATTCAGGTCGAGGACAGACCTTTGGTCATCGATTCATTGGCATGTTCCTATATATCGATTTTGCGCGAGTGGGTCACGAGGATTACACTAGGCGAGGAAGCCAGTGACTGGACAGAGGTGATTACAGAGGAAGGGGATTGTTAAAGAATTCACCAATCCATATATATGTTAGGAAGCAGGAGTTTAACTGTAGAAATCGCGAATCAATATATCTGCTGCTATAACCTGCTGAAGTCCTATAAACGTAATAGCTACGTGTCGAGACAAGGTCTTCCCACCACCAAAGAATGGCACAGGTAAAAATGAAGTAGTAGGCATCACATATACTTAATATATACATATTTCATCCCGCACCTTCAAAGTTTATTTAAGGTACCACTGGAAGTTCTTTCCGTTGCTTACATGCAACATAGTTATTTACTTACTCTACCTACTTTCTTCTCTACTCCAAATAAGCGTCCTCTTGTGTCCACTTTGCCCCCTCTTGGCCAGAGTATTCTCAGCAAATGTCTGGTCCTAAATTGTTTGAATATAATGAGGTATACGCGGACCTGTACTGGCAGGAATCTAAATACTGCATGGTATGCACATTATGTCAAGAACGCATTGAACTAGCAACAAATAGTGTGACTAGGGACTTCGATGAGCCACAAGACTTGGAACAACTACGACAGGGCCAGTACCACGAGGGAGCGACAATCAGGGAGGAGGACTTGACGAGTGTGTTGTTTCGGGGGGACTCCAAGTTGTGGGCCTCATTCTACCGTACCCGTAAGTTTGCCTTATGAAGTCAAAGATATGAGAAGAAAGAAATATATGTATAATTCCTGCATACTTACTGCCTTCAAATTAGTCCACCCGGGCCGAAGCGACCATCGTTTACCCGTGGTCTCTGAAATCACGCAGTACAGCCTCCCACTGAAGGCAATTATCGGTCCTCCTGTATGGGCCTGCGGGAGGCCTCATTGCCGCCGCCATCAAGAAAGGAATGATAGCCCTGGTAATGAGGAATTTTGGGGATTCGGATATCCGGTGCATGCAATGTGTTGGGTCCTCCTGGATCACGTAATTGGAAAAGATCTTTGGGAATCCAATCTACCAGCGTTCCTGAATGCTGCCATGCTTTATTTTCGCTCTGTCAAATATCTGGAATCATGGGATCGTCCAATGAACTACATATATGCGGCGACGCCATGGATGCCCCCCAAACCCCAGTTTCAACACTATTATAAAGATGATTTTTTCTTTACCCGAGATGATCCCCTCAACATCTCCGAGATACAATCCTTGATTAAGCGATCCACTAGGGCTTGTCGACCTGCGTGTGTGAGGGGAATTTTGAATCAAGTTCCGCTTGATATCGTTATCTATATTGTGGAGATTATTCGTAATACCCCCCAATATGATCATATTGATGCCCGAGATACGCTTGATATGCTCGACGCGTTCTCATGGAGGTTGCCGGATAGTTACTGGCAGAAGCGGTGCAATTATGTCTTGCTTCCCCTTCTCTTTGAGTTTCATAATCTAATAGCATCCGGGCGAGTTCATGATTGGCAGGTTTTCTGTATAGGCTTGGAAGAGATAATCGGACATGTACCTTGCATTTTTCATACGTCCGGACTGGGAAATCGCATCCGCATCATGGACTTGCTAATGGCCATCAAGGCCAATGTCAGCACCAGGATTTAGAGTTTCCGAGTATCATATTAAAAAGGCTTTGATATTTGCTCTATATTACTTAGCTAGAACTTGGAAATCCCGAAGCAATGACCACAATTGACTAAAGGTTTGGCTGCAAAAAGTCGCAAGGAGTTTGTAGTTCGGTTATTGAGCTGTTGCTCTAGACTCGATGGCTATTTGATTCTCCTCTTTCCCTTAAACCCGATGTGAAACTGTGTATTGTTGTAGGGGCTATCTAGCTACCTAGCAATAGAGATAATTAAAATTCTGGTTCGTAGTTGTGGGCTCATGTGACCAACTTAGCAAGATGTTTGAGGGCCTGGGGCTCTAATAATGTGCAAACATCTCCAAAAGGGTGTGGCAGGAGCGAGGCCCGTGTGGCTGTAGCACTACCCGAATATTATACAAGCTCAGTCCTCGCACTATAATAACCCACCCAGCCTCATTATTCCCGTTCAACTTTGTGAGGTCCGTTCCAGATTATTGTCGGCGCCGAGAGAATATTCTTCCCTCTCCGAATTCAAGCCCCGAACAACATAACCGAGCGATATGGTATATCCTGGAGCCTTGTATGGGCAGGGGGAGGTGGCGGTATTTCGGATAATGGTGTTAAAAACTCTTTGTAGTGGTTAGAACTTGGTGGGCCATTGGGCCCCAAAGGAGCAAGGGATAGCGGATCTAATTCTAGCAGAGTAACGGTGAGCTCTGGGATTTGGATGCCTTTTTCTTTTTTTTTTTTTTGGGCTGTAATTAGTAATATTTGGCATTCCATCTTAAGTTTTATGTTCATAAAGAGAAGCATGATAATTAAGAAGACATACCCCACCCCTTTAATCTCGGAACAAGATTGAATAGTTCCCAGGTATCTTTTATTGCGTAGGTGAATGTTGGGTGATCATATCAATTTAGATTAGAAGTTGATGGAGTTGGGATTAGAGACCAGGAGAGAAATGAGACATGATGTTGAGGATGATGTGGATGGAGGGATCTCTAAATACGGTGACTTATATGCGGGAGGATAGGTCATGTGCCCAACAGACATCAAGTTCTAAACTATTAAGCTAAATCATCTAGTTTACCTGACCCTAACCCAGTAACTACAATTGACTAAAAGTTTGGCTACAAAAGGTCGCAAGGAGTTTGTAGTTCAGCCTATTCGGCTGTTGCTCTAGACTCGATGGCATGCAGCGAGCGTGCTAGATGAGACTGATACGAGTGGGCTCGCTGTCCTTGGCCTCAATAACAGATATGTGCGCAGCTGTCTCACTTTCTTCCTTTAGTAGGTTCTGTATTATCTGATGTACTTTTATTTTGACAATTAATATTGGCATCTTACTGCATGAGTTGATTGAGTGTGCATGTCTCACAAGAATCTAATGAGATGACCCTACTCGGAGTGAGTGGGATGGTAATAATGCTGGGGGGATGGTGCAATAGGGTCTGTTCATCTTACTACTGGAAGATAGACCATAGCTATAAGGGAAAGAAGGTGTAGCTAGAAGCAAATGCCAAAAAGGAAGAAATGGCTAGTTCGCCTTAAAATTCGCTAGTGAATACGCAACTTTAATAAGGAATATCATTCAACCTTGATCTACACTGCCTCAGACCCCTGTCGGCGTCGTGGAGTCCATCTTGCCAAGATTTCCCCCGCTCTCTGGGCCCAATTTTCAAATGACACAATCGAGCGATAAGGGGTGGGCCTCGTATGGGCGGGGGCAGGTGGCGGTATCTGAGGGAGAGGTGGCGCTATCTGAGATACTGGTGATACAAACTCTTGGGAGTCGCTGGAACTTGACAGGCTATTGGGCTCCGAAGGAGCAGGGGATGGCTGGTTTTCCTGGGGCACTGTGACAGTGAGCTCGGGGATTGCCGATCCTCTCTGGGCTGGAATTAGTAATATTTAGCATTTCATCTAAATGTTTCTAAAGAGAACCATGCAAAGGAATAAGACATACCCTGTCTTTTTAACCTTGGAACAAGATTGAATAGTTCCTATGTATCTTTTATAGTATAGGTAAATGCGGGTTGATTGTACCTATTTAGATTAGAAGTCAAGTTTTAAGCTATTAAGCTAAATCACCCGGTCCACATACCTTTTTTAAGAATAAAAAAACATTCAAGTGCAAAGCCTAGAGGCTAGTATCCCAATCAAGAGCAAGGTAAAGTACATGGCCACGGTCACTGGTCATGGGATATTGGTCGTGGGGGGAGAAGCCATCGCCCGCTGGATGTCAGTGGTGGACGGGGAGCCATTTTAGAGCGACAACTCAAAGCAGAAGAGACAAAAACCTAAAAACTTTGCTGGTAGGGTGGCCGTTATGGTAGAATAGCGTCTTGCTTCCAACTGCTAAGTGGTGGTGTTTACAGGTCCACGCGTTCTCCTTTGATTTACAACCAAATTGGTGGCCACACATATATGGACGTGAACTGGGAAGGAGCATCTCCGTCTTGTCAAATCAATGGCTTCCCTCCTTCGGCAGGCACCCTTCCCCGCCCGGAACAGAATGTATTAACGCGAACTAGAAGGATGTCGCAGGTGTGTTATTTGTCTTGTAGGCATCATTAGTCCTAGGTTGATAAATGAGAGAGCTAGAATTGGAGACCAGAAGAGAAAGAAGACATGGTGATGAAGATGATGTAGATGGATGGATATCTTACTACAGAAGTGAGAAACAATCTGCCTTATATGCGGGAGGATAGGTCATGTACCCAACAATCAATAACACTGTCCATCAAAACGGTCCCCCTCATCCATGAATTGTTAATCATATCACCATGGTGATGGCCCGGCCCTGGTATGACGCAAGCGTTTTTAGATGGGCCCTTCCAAATCTTGAGATTTTAGTCGTGGTAGAGCTTTGCCGGCGGCCTGGTGTCCTTGAACCGTTCCCAACGCCTGCATAACATCACCAACTTATTTCTCGCAACGATAGCAAATGTAATACCCTTTATCTTAGCTACCTTCACCGCCTCTTCTTGGTGCCCAAGATGTTGGTAGCTTCTTCCCCTTTCTGTATGTATCTACCTCCGGATCCAAGGTCTGACAAGTATCACCAAATAAATCATACACTCAACCGTTATCTCAAGCAGTACACCCCAAATATATCAGGGCTGCCATACCTTACAGGAAAAGCATCTTTTACTTCACCGTGTTGAAATAAAGCTGTACATCAATATTCCATTGTGGCCCGAAGAGATACCTGTAGATATGTATGTGCCTAACTACTGAAGACCATAATATTTAGTAATGCACTAAAACACATTCTATTTATTTTACCAGGCCACATATCCACATTTGATGCAGGGGCAAACAAGCTGATAAGGAATGCATTTTACTTTGTGAAACACTCATGTAAAACATCCGCCCTTTCTATGCGGTAATCTATACCATGTATCTAGAAGATTCCAAAAAGTTTGCATTCTATACAACAGGCATTAGTTAATACTGCATCCCATTCAACTTCATCAAGATCCCCTTTATTTTTATCATGAAGAACCACGTCGTTGCCACTAATTCAAAAGACGAGGTCGGCTCGGAGGCCCCTTTTGGGTTTCTCTTGTATTTTGTTATCCATGACGAAGATGATGATTTGTAGGATATGGAGAAGAGTGGCTGATATATCGTGTGCGGTATTCCTTTAATTTCGTTCATAGCTGGACTATCAGCTCCATGCGCTCCAGAGCTTCTTTACCATCCGTTTCGTACTGTTTTATTAAAGTTTCCCATGTTCTGGCGGCATCCTTCAAGTCCATGTCCTGGGTAATGGCATCATTCATGTCCGACTCGCAGAGTTTCTTCTCCAGAACAAGGAGCTCATACTGAAGATAAAGCAGATTCCGAGCACCAAGCTCACCAAACTTGCGAGATATAAATATCTCGTTGTCAGGGTCTCGAGCTATCCATCTTGAAACGTTGGCGAAGCCCTCTTTCGGGGCTATTGGGGTGCTGGGAGACGGCCGTTTATATGAGCGTTTCCTTTCATAGATCAGGGTAGCACTGAAGTCTTCACAGAGACCCGAAGCGCCCTCTGAATATTTTCACTGGGTTTACCCAAAGGTTCCTCTTCGAATATTTCCATTCGCACGACCGCGATGTATTCTTGTTTAGATAAAATGCCTTTCTAGATACCCTGTACTAATAAAAATAGAATGTACTATAGAATACTAACTTTTATTCGCACTTGGAGGCGTGTTTTAATCCTAGAGTTAATAGTTTCTATAATACAAGAAATAATATCTAAAAACCAAAGTAGACGAGGAGAGAAACCACGAAAAAAATGCTACGACTTGATAATCTTCGAATGTCACTCTACTTCAGGCTTTTGCATGATTATTTTTCTAAACGTATTTAGGAAATGAATATACCATCCACTCGCTATTACATGCTAGGCGCCGTTGTTGAATCCTCCTGGGTTCTCCTACATTGTTATGAAATTTACTCGTAGTAGTTGTTTCTATTAGCAGACGCTTATTCTACTGAAAGTTGTATTAGTGAGGAGCTTCGGAATATATTAGATGTGTATAAAAATGTATAGATATCTGTCTATGTGCCCAGCTGCTGGCGACGTTAATCAAATCGCCCGGCACCAGACGCAATAAGGCTCCGCCTCTTTGGTCAAAGAATTGAAGTTTGTTTTCGCTATATGGTCGGGTGTGAACTAGAGGCAGGTATAGTGCCTACTCGGTAGAATTTCAGGTGAAATTTTTTTTTATGTTCTGATTTCTACTCCTGTATATTCAGCTAGTAGTAAATATTGACATTCGAGTCCTCTCAATTCATGATTACTCCTGGTTAGGCCCCTGCTGGACTACCACCTGATCGGAGGTTGAATGCCAGAACCGGGAACATGTTGGCTTGGATTTACTACTCTCGTGCTTGTGATACGTTGAGAGTCCTCTGCTCAGCCACGACACACCCCGTGGCTGAGTCGAGGCAGCTCTGGCTTTCCGCCTCATCCAGCTCCAACCTGGCGCTCACCTTTTCGACGCTGCTTTGATTTTTCACAAAACCACATGCATCATATCGACCTAGTATGCGATTTCTCATCTCCGTGAGACTTGCGGGAGCATCTGTCATCAACTTTCACCCTGAGAATCCATCGAATTGGCAGTCGAATTAGTAAAAAAAAAAAAGAGATTTAGAAATACAATATTAACAGCCCTTTGGGGCACCCTATCAGCTTATGTGTGGTAGTGAAAACGGATTGGGATGGAACCCTGGAGAAATGGGATAGAAAGGTAGGTAGGAATGAATGTGGTTCCAAGTCCGGTTGCTAGAAAGTTAGATACATGCTGCGTAGATATCCCCCTAAATTGGTGGCTGGTTGCTGGTGGCTGGTCGGTCACCAATGTTGCTCGGACTTCAAAGCTGACTATCATGGATGTATACCTGAGGTGATCATGCCGACCGCGAGAAGTGTGTACCTAATACCTGGCAGAGTGGGCGTGCTCAGCAGGCAGGTGTTTAATTTTCTAAATTAGGAAGCGGTTTGGTTAGCGGTGGGAGGACTGGTGAAAATGTTTATTTGCGGAGTGCTAGCTATGGCTTGCCGTAGACCAACGTAGAGGAGTGAGCCTCCAGCAAAAACGGAAAAAGATCTTCCGCCCCCAACCATCCAAACGAGAACATGCCCCGCTTTCAGGCAGAATCTCCACCATCCCACCCATCTGATACAACGATAATATTCCAGTACTATTGCATATATAGCCTAGTGTCTCTTGGCGCTCGTTGAGAGTGCAGAGGAGTTTTCTGTGAGACCACGGGTCGCGTCGAAGTGGAGACGTGGCTCGCCCAGTCACATGGTTGACACGACCTCCTACTCCACTTCGACACGACCTGTAACCACGTTTTTTGTTTAAACTGATTCAGCCGCCGACTGTACACTTTGGGCATATTGTCACAAGAAGCATGACTTCTCAGAAACGACCGGCCAGCCTATCATCAGAGGAAACCTACCCTGATGATACGTCTGATGAAGGGGATGCTGAATGGGAGAAGATAGCACAAGACCCAGTTAAGCGAGTTGCATTTGAAAGAAAGTGTATTGAAGACGAGCTTACAAACGAGAAACGGGTGATTATATTGCAAGACAATCCTAGCACCAGAAGCCACTGTCGCTTCTGGGAATGCATTCCTAGTAAGTTGAATGGAGAACCTAATATCAGGTCTGCATTTCGCTTCAATGTCAAGGACCTTTCTGGTCGCTACTATGGTAAGTTTCAATAACCTGCAAAAACCTATCCTAGATCTCACAAGGCTTAGAACCGAACAAGTACTATCATGTGTCATGCATGGAGCAAATGTTTCCCGACCTGGCTGCCTTGATAGAGCGCGGGGTTTTACGAATGGACGGGGGAGTCACTCAGCTGACCTCAGCCAACTGGGAAATATCCCGCTTCCACGACGCCATTGAAGATTGGTTCCGCTTTAAAGGCCGTGCATTCGACGTGAAAATATACGATCGTTTCAAAAGGAACCATGCCAGGTGGGACCGGAAATCCAGCACGGCGGAGATCAACCATCAGCTCGAAGCTCATGGGGGCAGCTCTCGCAATTGTGAGAAGTGTGGAAACATACCGGATGAACCGCTGAAAAAGGACTATTTCCCTGAAGAGCCTCGCAGCTGTCTGCTAAGCGAGGTCCTTGCATCTGTGGCTGGCGTGCAACACTTGGACGGCGTAGATGGAAATTCGGAACCTCGGTGTATTAAGAAGGTTCGGCGGGGCTAGAGCTATTCTTTTTGATGGTATACCGTATATTTCTGATTTCGTTGTTACGGCCTGAGTGTAAACATATCTACGTACTCTACGTCGAACTGAACATGGAAATCAATCGTAAGACTAGAATATCAGCGATCGCCGAGAAAGACTTGGTTACTGTAACACTTTATTACCATGAGTAGGAGGGCGAGCCTGAGCGAACTACGTCGGCCTGGGTGGCGATTCGAGCGGCTATGTTGGGAACAATTGGAGTGGGCGATGCCAGTACGTTGTTGACTGCGTTCTGATCGTCTATTAAAATTTCTTGTCCAGATGGCTGATCTCGAGATTTTCTTAGCTAAAACCATCATGCCGCTGAGGAAAGCTTCCCAACTTCCGGTAATCGAGAAACGTCTAGGCGCTGAACCGCTGAAGTGGGAAGTTAGCTTTGAACCAACCAGACATGCGAAAGCTGAAACCGGTGCAACCAATGGACGTCCCTTCTTTTAGAGGACTCTGGCGCAAATCTAGCCGCCGTAGGTCTATAAAATGCCACCTTTTCCCTACATCTTCTTCATTGCTCCTTTTCACCCTCCCAATCTCCCCCGCCTTAATAATCTTGCTCCAACCCTGGAGCCGATCATTTCTAGAATCCAGTCCACTCTACGATATTTCTATCTGGCTGCGTTGATGGCGCCTGCTCCCGTTCCCCCTGCTCAACCTGGCGAACACCGGTTCTGGACCGATCCTATCCTTTGCAAGGAGACTCAAGTTAGATTGGAACATTTCCGCAGTCTTGGATGGCTCCCACCAAACTTCAAATCCAAGACCCTGTCAATGGGATATGATTCAAGTCGACAGGCGCTCCAAGAGCTGGGCCGGGATGCAAGGTTCGTGAATGATATTGGCTATTATAACTACCGTCTGTGGGCTGCAAATGAAGTTAATCATACGTTCCCCACAATTAGACTTATTTTGGTGGAGGGTTATCTGCGTTGGGGACAGACTACTTCTCATACGATATCTAACGTCTGATCACAGGGAACTTTACCAGCGAGGAACGGCAGAGCGTGCTCTTTTAATGAAAATTAGAGAGGAAGAATGTATTTTAAAACCTAGTAATTTTATATATTTTATAGTATGTATTATATATTATGAAAAAATATAATTACAGAGCATTATAAGTTAAAATAATTAAAGTTAACTATATACTACTAGATCTTATTTATTTAATTATAATAGAATTATTATATGTTAAATTTGTAATTGCTCAGGCAGCCCAACCATAGTTCTATTGTCCGTCTTTGTCTGTGTTGTCACCACTGACTGGCCAAAGCAGCTCAGCTAGGAAGAACCTACGGAAGAAGAACTAAATAACCTTCAAGATTGTCTTGGGAGTCCTGAAAACCGAAAAACGTCCTTGCGAAACATATTGAACTGTTCCCGACGATTTGCGTGGTAGAATTCCATCTGCCACTTGGGATTCACGGCTTGGTTTGCCAGCCTTTGAGCCACCCGAGATCTCAGCGCGCTGAGGACTCCAATCTCTCTGTTAGCTTCATGCCTTGTATTTCCTTCAGGAAGCCGGTTCTGTACATATCCGTTCGTACATTTACCCGCGAGTTGATCCACCACTTGGATCTTCAATAGGTTGCAAAATTTGGTCCAGCCATTATCCAGTGTGCCCCTTTCAGCGTGGTAGAGACCAAACGCTTGTCTCTCTTTCTCGTTGGCATCCTGGGAGACTGCCACAAGGTTGAACGGGTTCTCGGCCATGTGAGTTTGGACGCCTTTCCTGCTAACTGCACCAAATTGACCGCCGAATGTTGTCCGATTTTGTAATGGAAAATAATCTTGAATCCTGTATTGCAAACTCTGAGAAACCTTACCGATGCATTCACGCGCAAAGGAAGATATCGATGCCTCTTGTGCTCCCTGTAGGTTGTCTCTTTCCAGCTCCCCCGGAGAGGCGTCTTCGGTCGGTTGGGGGCCGCCTATCGGGCTTGTCTGCGGGTTGTCTTTCTCGTTGTGAATAGTGCCAGTAGGATCGTCAAAACAGATTGGGTTATTGCCGACATAGCAATAAATGTTCAGCCCATCGAGCGTCCCAACAGGATCGGGAGAAATCCACCGACCCAGGAACGCTGCATAATAGCGCTTCCCACAGTGGTAGAGTCCGGTCTCGACATCGCGCTCGTATGCGGCGTATCGGTATTTACTTGGCGCTTGAATCTGCTTCCCAGATGCGGCGTAGGTGGTGGCACCGAATGGGCTGTATTCCTCGTAGGACACGACTTGGCCGATGTCATCAAGCTCCAGAGACTCACTGACTTGGTATCGCAATAGTCCGTCCTCGATCAGGGCAACGGGAGACATTCCAATAATTTGCGAGGTCATCTTCGAGGGGCCACGGCAAGGTTGATATATGTCCAAGCCGGGAAGGTAGAGTGTCTCTTTCATCTTCGACGCACGTTCCTCATCGGCTGTTGCTCGATCTGTAATCTTGCGGACACGCACGCCATCAACATTGTATACATACCAGGTGGTCTCGGGCAGCCCATTGTTGACAATTTGAGAAGAAGACGAACGGAGGCGATCTTCCCAGTCCCATGTCAGACAAGAAAATCCCGGCATCGAGGTCATACAGCCATGCTCCCCTCCAGCATATCGGTAATTTTCTATTATACCTCCGACCTCGGTGTAACTCAGCCGGTTCCCCTTCTGGTCCGATTCAAGCAAACTTGGTTCGTTGTAGAAGTATCTCCGGGTCCAGCCAGACACCTTAGAGTTGCCACCTGCCTCGTGTCTCATGGAGGTGATGTTACCGCAACAATCATATTCATAGCTCTCGATGTACCGGCAAAGAGCGTTTCCATTTCCGGGACAGACAGGTTGCTTGTTGGAGGCCTGGGTGGCACTGTAAGGGGATAAACTGTTGCTAGCATCGCGTTGCTCCCGTCCCTCGGCTCTAATGAGCTGGCGAACGCTGTTGTAGGTGTAGTCCTTGGAGCCATTAACCACCTCACCGTCGAAGTAGACGGTTTGTTGCGCCTTGTCTTCCAGATGTGTGACTTGACCGAGGCAGTCCATCGTATATATACTGTCCTCCATGATCTTTTTGTTCCCTGCCTTCACGGTTCGATGTGTCATACGGCGGGTCAGAGGGTCGTATACCATGGATGAGATGACTCCATTCCCATATTCAAGCAGGAGAGGCTTTTCATCGGCAGAAAATTCCGTTCGCCGGACAATTTCCGTCCACTGTGTTGTGCTGGCAGACGATTTCCAGGCTACGCGCTCCACGGAGCCGTTGAGATTATATGATCGTCGGGTAATGCTGCCGTTTGCGTTGGTGCATTCGATCTCGCGGTGCAGCGCATCGAAGAGCCTTAGTGTTGTGTATTCCTTTTGCTGGAGAAGGACGTCTTCGGTCTTCCAATCTAAAATGGTTTTATATTCCTCCGCGAACCGCTGAGTGCTGGTGGTGCAGTTGCCACGGAAATCAAACTCCGTATTGCACAAAACACCTGCCTGGTCAAATACCTTAACCAATTCCCCCCGTTGGTTTTTCTCGTGTGCTCCTCGAGAATTGTCTGCTTCTCCATAAAGCAACTTGTGAACAAGTAGCTCGGCATCTTTTATGGTCTTGTCCGACTTCTTCCACGTTGCAACGTGACGGCGAAGCTTATCATACTCTAAACGGATGGTCTCCCCGCGGCTGCTCCATTTCAATATCGGTTGCTGCTGGCAATCCATAATAACCCACTGCTTTCCAGATTCCATCCCAGCGGTGTACATTTTGGCTGCAAGGAAATCAAAAGTTGAAGCCTGAACCTTGCGATTGGCCGCATCTTTCTCGAGCACGACGTTTCCGAGTGTATCGTATATCTTGCTCGTGGAGTAATCTTTTCCTCCCTTGTCCGTCACAGTCACAATAATCCGACCGGTAGCGTCGTAATACTCGACAGTGGGAGTATTATGGTATGCTTGTGATTTAAGAGCAGCATCCTTGTACCATTTGGTAAATTCGTCTGTCGAGACAGCCGCTATGCGTTGGTTAAGCCATGTTGGTTGCTCTTCTGCCTGCCAAAATGCGTGATGACTTGGACCAACCACTGAGTCTACCGCTGGGTCCAGCATAACCGTGTCGCCAGGATCGAAAGAACTCTGCGCCCAAGAGTGTATCTCGTGTTTCTCCCAGGTAAAGTTTGGATGGAAGGTTCCGACGACGCGTCCCAGGGCGTCTAGAAGATACGTTGTTGCAGGGGACACTATCTTAGCCTGGGAGTGGAATTCATGCGAGGTTGCCAGGAAGGGCTGGTAACTTTTCACAATGTTCCCTTCGGTGTTGCGAATATCCAATGGGCTAATGCGCCAGGTTGCAGAGTTAGAATCGTGGCTTACAAGGGAGACCTCTTGCAGGGGTTCACCCTGGCCACTGAAATAGACAATCTTAATCATCACTTGAGCACTTTCATCACCAGAATGCTTATCGCGGGTGATTGTGGCCTGGTAATCAGGTGCAACTCTCTTTCCATCAGTCTTAGATTTCTGGAAGCTCCCCAGGTTCCTGAAGCTTCGGGTTCCAGCCTTCTCCAACAACGACGCCGCTACACCAACGGGATCATTGTAAAAGGCATCAAGATCACTTTGGGAAAGCTCGGGACCAAAGCCCTCGAGTGAATCACCAAGTCCCTCCCCTATTTTTCCCATGATAGCGGCTCCAGCAACGTCTCCGAGGGCCGTATAGGCTGTTTCGGTCTGGTTTCCGTTCAAATCAGTAACAACCCTCGGTTTTAGGGTGATATAATCGTTGTTGAATAAGGTATTATTACTCATTGAATCCTCCGACCTGATGGGAAGAAGGTAATAGTCATCATACTCGGTGCGTGTTACCGCGTCAAAGGGATCTATTGACACGGTAGGGAGGTAGAACTGAGACCGAGCCGCTTGTATCTGGCGCTGCTGACCAGATGCGTAGCGATTTTTGGCTGATGGTGACCACCAACTTTTATCAGAATCGAGATCGCAGTAACCCCCCATGATCCTAATGTCTGTGGAAGTATGCCCGCCAATCTGATCATCATTGAGACTTCCGTATGCCTTTTGACGCTGGCCAACAGTCGTGGCTAGCTGAAACGACTGATCAATGACCGAGAATTCTTCTAATTCGTTGAGCCCTAGCGGTCGAGTAAGGCTATTATCAAGGTATAAATTCTTCAATCCCTTGATGAGAACCTTGCACGGGCCCGTTGCATCTGGTGGTCGATGTCCTACTAACGGATCCAACTCATGGATTGGGATCTCTGGCAGACTTTCAATGAGATTGCAATGATTCCTAGCCAACATATCAAAGTCTATGAGGCCGTCGACTACATAATCCAATACCCGAAAATGCTTCTCCGACGCAACCAGAGGCTTTCGAAGGGAAGAGCCTTCACTGAATCCATTGGTGTAGCTTTTCTGCACGTAAGTGATGTGATGCTCCTCTTGTCTCTGACGATCTGCCACATTTGGCAGGGAGCTCTTCCGCTTGCCATACATAACAGTTGCCGATCTCACCACATCACCATAGTCATTAATTTCGAAAGTAAAAACATGCTCGCGGCGCGGGTCTTCTATACTTCGTTCGTAGTGAGTTGTCAATGTCTCCATAGGATCGACTCGATATATTCCCGGGGCTTTTCGCTCGCGGTTGGGAGCCTGAACCCGAACTACCGAATATCTTTGCTCTTGGACTGAGTATGGGACATGAGCTAGATCGCTTCCATCCGCGCTATAAACCTCCGTCCGTAACTCGGAGCCCTTCAATGCACGGCATACTTCGAGCCATTCACCTGAGTTGAGATCACCGGGCACGTTTGTTCCTTTGAGGGCGGCACTGGAGAATATCTCCAACGGATCCATGCCCTCCAGCTCACTCGAGCCCGTATGATACCAAGACTTGGTATAGACGGGTGGGCGTCCTAACCGGACAGACTTGCTTGTGTCAGAATTCTCCGTCTTCCACTGCTCCACCATGCCGAAGCCGCGAAACTCGCGCTCTGTGGGGTCGTAAAACCCATCGTGGTAGTCATACCTGACTGTTTGCTCGGTCAATGCAACCTCGTCGATGTGCTGGTGCCTTTCAACACAGTGAACCGGGAACGGGAGCTTTGTCTTCCACGGCCTCCCCTTAGAGCGATGATTGAGCTGGAACCAGGTGGACGGACGATAGGTGACTGTGGTAGAGGCCCCCATCCCCGTGGAGTATCCGGTCAAGAGATGCGGCTTCACGGTGCCCATCAGATCTATGTAAAAGATCGACCCCGGTTCAGCAGGGTTTTCATGACCAGGGCGTGTCCAGCATAGACATGCTGTTCCACTTCCAAGGAGGTCCATGGCAAATATCGATGACAAGTAGCTGATCTCTGGGAGCCTGGTGATCCTTTCTCCTGGACTCCAACTGTTGCCTGCCTGGTTGAAATATACTGTCGCGCCTCCTCCTGGGTTCAAATAAATGATATCGGTTGTTCCCGATCCATCCACGTCTATCAGGCGAACTCGCTCATGGGTGAACTGGTCGTTTGTTGCAGCTAGGACGGGGCAACTACTCATAACGACCTCGTGGCCGAACCTGCCATGTCCCAAGCTGGGCCAGTAAGAGATTCGTGTGTTTGAGACGTGAACAACATCCAGGAGGCCATCACCGGACATGTCATTGAGATACAGCTTTGTCTGTGCATCGTCTCCCTTCACAAGAATCGGGGTAGTCTCTGGCGAAATTACTCGAGTCTGCTTGCCAAACCCGTTCTTGCCCAGACACTCCTGCCATATGAGCCCCTTATGGGCGATTTCGTCAAACCATAAAAGATCTCGCAAGCCATTGCCGGTGAGGTCGACGCGATGTAGAGCTGAAGCGGATAGGTCTATATTTGGGATTGCCTGAAATGGCCGGTAATCATTCCAGTGGCAATCCCGACTATCCCGTTCGCAATACCCTTGTGAACGGCCCTTGTCACCCACGTAGACGAGATCTAAAGCACCCTTTTGATCTAGGTCCTCAAAATAGAATTGCCCTCCTGTAGCTATATTCGGTTGGGACCCAACGAGTTGAACCGGACCAAAAGACAGTGCGTCTCCGGCTTCGTCTTGTCGCAAGACAAGCTCGTTGCGTTGGTAATGCCAGCCTCCCTCTGTCATGAGCAGAAGGCCGGAAGCCCCGTCCTGGTCCAAATCCACCCACTCGGTTCTGGCCCTCTGGGAGCCGGGGACTCCCACAAGCTTCGAGCCATCTAGTTGAGCCACTGGGACATTGGCCAGCAACGGAGCGGTGCTATATTCGAAGGAGATGGGTGGACAGGAAGAGATGTGGCTGTCCCGGTGGCTGGACAGCGTGATCGACTGGAGGAAGGACCCCGTTGATTGTTCCTTGTATTCAATCGCCCAAGATCGTACCAGATAGTCCTCTTGTTGCAGTTTCTCCGGCATATGATGAAAGTGTAGAATGCGGCGCACGAGCCGATAAGTTCGAAGCTCGAATCCGGCTCGACCGGTGGAGAAGGGATCCTTGCGCAGAGGACATGGATGCTGCTGCTTCGTGCTTGGGTTCACCAGATCATGTTCGCCATAGTCGAGCACCAGCGAAAACAGAAACCGTAGCCCGCTAATTGGCAACGGCTGCCACGTTTCGAGGCTCCGGCTGGGAACCCTGTTACCGTACTGGATAGCCTTGAGATGCTTCATCCGTCGACGAGTTGCGGCGCTGCGGTTTTGTTCATGCTGAAGGCAACTAGAAGCCATCTCTGTCTCACTGGGGCCGGTCTCTGGGATATAGACATAACGCATTGCGTTCCCATAAGCATCAAAGGTTTCGGAAGGAAGCCATTGGAAGATGCGCCTCTGGCCCCGTTCATCCACGTCAAAGATCTGCGACTCTTCATCCCGGCCGAAGATGGTGGTTACATTATCTCCGGTAATCCGTCTCCAATAAACATCTCCAGCATTGGTCGCGTGCGTCCAACGTTCGATCTTGTCGGCCTGGGCTTCCACCCGCGGTCTGTACTGGCGTACGACGTAGTCGCCCACACGGCGGTCATTCTCGGGCGTACTAAGAGCCACCAAGTCCTCCTTCCCGGCAATCATGAAAACATCCTCCTCCGTGTAGAGGGGAATTGCTTTGGAGGTCTTGCGCACAACGCTCTCCACAGAGAGGGCCCAGCCAATGCCTAAGACCCCATTACCGGAGCCTGAATCGTACGTGAGGGCAACATGTGGCTCGAATCCCGAACGAGCGGGACTTACCGACAGAGGGATGGACAGTGACATGGTGCCATTTTGCGGGTTAACTTTGAAAGATTCCCCAATGGCTCTATGACTGCCTCCTCCTGATCCGAGAGGCTGCCCATCATGTTGCTGGACTTGGCCAGGCAGCTTTGCCGCTGCTGGTTGGTGATGCCCTGCAGAACTCCGTTGGGTTGGGACAGAAGCGTTGCTTCTTTCTCCTTCTTGGCGAATCTTCGCCGTAGAGTTCGAGGCAGGTTGCCGAGAGAAATGCTGTCGCACTGATGCCATTTTCGTGCCTGATTGAAATGAAGTCTTCCTCTTCCTAACTCGTATTCTCTCTAGAGTAATGCAAAGTATCAACTGGTTGTTAGAGTATTGTGGGGGACTCTGGAGGGAGCGATGGGGACTGCTAGATACTAGGAAGCCTGGAGGAACGTTTATGACTCCTTCAGCTCGGCAGACTAGAATTAACAGCGCGCTCTTTGGGACATGATAGCCGAGTGTAGTCCTTCCCCTCAACCAGTCTATGACCCCTTTTCGCTGGCGTGACAAGGATCAAGTCACGCTCCATATTGTAAAAGCCGGAGTGATGATGAATTGCACTCCATTGGACCATTTTTACAATATATTGTCACAGGTATTGTGTTTTGTTTTTACACTGTATCAATCACAGGACACAGCGTTGGCAAAATACCACTACATTAGTGTCAGCTAGTCGAGTAGTTCCTGCAGTTCCAGGAGTTCCCCATTTAGTGCCGCCAATGCAGACTATTTTAGGGTGATTGTTTGACAGCTCAAACGGCAACTCAGCCCGAGTCTCTTTCTTTCTTTTTTTCTTTTTTTTTTTTTCCGAGAAGGGTAACAAGAATAAAAATAGTGTGGAGGAGAGAAATAAAGTTGAAGGGGAAATTACGAAAAAAAGTTTGTCAAGTCCGTATACCAAAATAAAATTAGTATAGCAATCAATCAATCTCATGTTCTGCTTCGTAGACGGAGATAAAATATATCTTTCACTCACATCTTGAACCTCCACGAATTTTGATCCTACACAGCTATCCCAATGGACTCAACTTTAGGCCCATACTCGAAGGTGGTTGTGCTTACCCAGGGCATGCTCAATGACGGCTTCCGAGACCTCCATAATCTGTATAGCCAGCTACAGTTGTTCAACTACCCGGCCCAGGACAACGCATGGGACATAGCCGTCAAGCTCCTTCCTCCACAGATTCTGATTCGAGATGCGGACTCTATCTACCTTAAGATTCGGTGAGTTACACCCGATGTGCCCTAGATGCCGAGTTCCAATTACTAAGACTGGGAGAAAGAATCCAGAAAGGGACAATCCAAGTCGGCGAGGACGCTCCCCCACTTGATCTTACGGGCTGGACGCTCAGTCACCGGGTTCCGGTCGACCATGTATTGTGTCCTCGATCGCAGCTCGATATATATGAGCTATCAGTTCTGGCTGGTGACATGTCCCCGGCACGACTGCTAGGTATTCTGCTCGCATCACGTACGTGTATCTATTCCGCTAACCCCCTGTTAAAATAAATAAGACCTGCTGATTTCAGATGGCAGCTCATGAGGGTCTCAACGTTGACCCAGAGGAGTCAGTGTGCATGGTACATGATGAATCAGAGCGTAACCCTCGCAGTGTCAATTGGCGAGAATGGTCGACTCTCTATCCGGTGGCGTCTGAGCAGCTTCAGACAGTGTTTCAAAATTGGCCGAAACGGCTGGCAGAGATGGGTTATAACCTACTGGGAATTAGATTTAAACTCCCACAAGGCGCCACGACGCCCACTAAGCCACAGGAGACTCGGAGAATTGCCATCTACGAGGGACCCGTATTAAATGGAGATTACAACAGTATTCTCATCTGCTATGCGCTGGACGGGGAACAAGTATCAACTGTGCCGTTCCAAGAATCTGAATTTATGCGAAATTACCTCCCTGAGGCCCTAAACTCGCAAGGACCAAAGGTTCTCTCCGGATTCTGGACCCTAAATGCCCATGACATCCTGGATCGACTGATTGTGCCATCACTCAGCCTGATCAACCAAGCGAGCGAGATGGAGGCCGGGCCGGTCATTTGGTCCACGCAGGATGATGGCTCGTCTAGGTATTGTCCTGTCCTCCAAGTTTGCAAAGACTTTGTGACGAGCCCCGGGGATGGCCCATCACCCACGCATGCATTTGCGCGGGTCAACGAGGAAAGAATGCGTCCGGATGGCTCAGTCTCTAGTCTGCATCACTATACATGGGGGAGCTCGCGGGGTGGTGAACCGATTTCTTTTACTCTGCCCCAAACGGGATTGGATTTGAAGAATGTGCATACCACATCGGGTGAGTGAACTCCCCTATTAGGCTCGAGAATAGCTTTCCTTAGCACGGAGTGGAACGCTGATGCTATCTATCTAGCGGAACATTCGGCGGCAGTGACTTTTGAAGGTGGATTAGGAATTATCACGGCTCATTTCACTAGCATGTACAGATTACACTCGGAGTGGTTCAAGGCTAGCACGGAGAAGGCTATGGGGACCTATAGGTATACTCGCCCTTTCTCTGCCTAGGAGCTCTCCAGAACACTAACCTGCCCCCTCTAACTGGGCAGCTTCGATTGCTCCTCGTCGTGGTCTCTTCAAATGTACCTGCATGTCAAAGATGGCCGTTTTCGGATTGAAGTGATAGAGTTACCTAGCCTGGATCCCAAAGACGCCAATTTCGAAACGAAACTGGACAATCTACAATTCAAGGGCCGCAAAGAGCTATACGAGCCGAGCCATCTGGATCTTGTGGAAAATTTTGTGAAATCTACCTTCAAACCGTCAGTCGTTGCGGCCTGTGCGACATTCAAACGCGAGATCGAAACCTCGCTCAACTGGCTGTGCGCTGAAGGCCGATGGATGGACTTTCAGAAGGCTATTCTAGGCCGACGGGCTGATGTGATAGTGGGGGTCAATTATCAACCGTGCGAGTTCCATTCCATTGCACCACCCTTCTCTCTACAGCTGGTCATGCACTTGCTTACTCTCTGCTAACGATTTCCATTCTAGTACCGCGCGAGAGAATTTGTTCGAGGTGGCTTCCTTGAAGCGTACTCAACCCGGGCCCTTGCCCGGGCCACCACAGCCGGAACCCCCTGTAATACGAGAAACGAAGCGACTGGTTTGGTCTGCCTCCATGGTATTCAATCAGGGACTGGATCGACTCACACTGGGCCTGTGTGCAGTGAACGGGCTTGGGGATCCGATCCCGGCGGGTTATGTCGAAGTCACCTTCCATTCTGGGAAGCAGGGTCCGGCTCTGTTTACGGCGCCCAAATTTCCGTCGATAGGAGCTAAGGTGACAGTTCCTCGCCCAACAGGGGCCAGTGCAACTGTCACACGCGTTGAAGGAGAGACTAATGCCCATAAGGCCCACGTGAACTTCTCCGGCCTCGCCGATGGGGATGCAGTGGAGATACTTTTGACGGGAAGCACGCGAGTCAGGTCTGGCGAAGAATACGTGCTCCTCATCCGCGAGTCCTGGAAGGATCCATGGGATGAGAGCCAAAGGATTGAGGGACGCGGGACACTGACTTTGAATATTGCATGATTTGACCAATCCTGTGGTGGAGAAGAGCGTTGATCACTCGGAGGAAACTGGCCCCGAGGCTCTGTGTGTCTGTGTGTATGTGTTTGGTAGAGGCCAGCCAAGGTGTGTTCGTGTCAATAGTTTCCGTAGTTGGGATAACTCCTTGCCCCCACATAAGTTTCGTCCGGATTGGTTTGTTGGATGATAGTCCGCAATGACGAACCATTGTCAGGTGGAGTATATGTGAGACATTACTTGGCAGAACTGCAGGAACCATTTGATTAAGCGAGTCTATTCCCGGGAGCTGTCAGACACGGCAATTTGTAGCGGGGAAGAAGTATAAAGTAAGCTAATGGACCACACTTTGAGCTCAGACCGGGCGATTTAAGCCGAGCAGTTCCTCACGCTGACCTAACGGATGTGCGGACAGCTCAGCCCAGGCTGATTGACGCCACTTCCGACTATTGAGTTTTGTAAGTTTAGACCGGATGTTAGTGCCGTGACTAGGGCTTCCCTATAATGCGAGTCTTGTTGTTACTTCAGGGTTTCAGGGTATGATTATTGTTATGGTTTATCTTCATATCTAGGACTCGCCGGAATTAGGGAGGGGGAAGTCTACCTCTGTCCGTCTTATGTATTTAAGTACTCGATTGATTGATTGAATATTCCCCCCCCCTTTTTTCGTTTTGACCTATTCATTTCGTGACCAATTTAATTATTTGCTTTACCAAGCCACAATTCACAATGGCACATCGACCATCTATCGACCAGCTTGTCCAAGCCATGGGGCCAGCTTCAGTGACCGAGGGCTGGGATGTAGTAGTGTCTTATAGCATCAACAAACTGAACGGTGCCCTAAAGAAGCTCTGGAAGGCAGGAGAGATATCAGAGAGTATCCCCATCACCCCCAAGCTAGAACCAGGCGAAATTACCTGGTATGCTGAGATGCACGTCCATCAGCCGACCCTGACGTTTGTGACCGAGGGGCCTGCTACGGCCCTTGTCATTATGGGATTGAGCGGGGAGGCCTGGATTGGAGGAGCTAAGGATGTGGGAGAACACGTTATTGTACCCCACCAGTGCTTTCAGCTGCAATTCGAAGTGCCCGTGATGAGTGTTGTGGATGGAGAGGGTATGACTGGAGGTATCAAACCTGCGACGGTAGGGCTTCCCCGATACTTTTATGTGTCCTAGGGAAGGACCAAGGCACCAGGGAAAAGAGGCTGACCAGACCCAATAGCCCGCGGACTCCGTCGTACACTTTGACCAGAGCAAGGGAAAATCTGCCCATAATATTGTTCTCGATTTCAATAGCATCCCCCCAGAGACCTGGTCAATTGAGAGCATCGGAAACCCTATGTCGGTGTCGCCTAAGGTCAAGATGTCGAAGTGTGTCAGTCAGCTCCAAACGTGGTTCTTCAAGCACGTCAAACATGTCGAGTACCAAATCGCCCAGGTTAATAATGAGACCATTCCCAACCCAAAAGGGTTGCAGCTGCGTCCTCAGTCCTTTGTCTTCGCGTCACATGGGACCGGTCTCGACGCTGTTCTCAGCATCTATATCCAAACCGAAGCGAGCGCTGGCCCCGGCAAGCGCAACCCGCAGCTCAGTCTAGACGTCGGAGATGCAAGCAAAGTTCTAGTCCCAGCAAACTACGACGCTTCGATTATCATTAGGTACGAGATGATGCGGGATCTATTCTTCCTCCGCAGTTTGAATAACTCGCTGGGACTGGTCAACAACGAGCCTGCTGCCCGAGACGCGCGCGGCCCGAATGAGGAGGGATTTCATTTCGAGCTCCGCATCAATCGTGAATACGCTAAGAATATCAGCAAGGGTGGATTCCTCGCTTACACATATGGAGGTGATCTCCGGGGGGGCCTCCAGGACCATCCCCTTCATCTGTGGGTGAAGAACGGTCAGGCCCGCTGGTCCATGGAGTATTGGCAGCGCGGCGTCAGCTGGCAAATGAATTTTCCTTTCGCGGCCGGAGATCCCTCCGCTATCCAGGGCTACACGGGAGCTGTGGATATGAAATGCTGGGTAGATAGCGTAGGTGTCGCCGGTGCTTTTGATATATCCATATTTTTTCCGACGCCCTGCTGACCACCCTCGTAGACCCAGTCCATCATCTCTTCGCAACAGGACCTCTCAACCGCCGAGTACCGATTCACTTCAGATAAAGAATTCCAGTTTCAGCTATCCGCTCAGCCAGACCCAGACCCCTGGGAGAAGAAATCTCTGTGGTATCGCCTGTTCTTCCAGCGGCCGTCGATCCGATGGTCGGAGGAGGTCCCAGAACCTGTTAGGGACTGGAAGATGGAATTCCAGCCCGTCGTGATCCATTTTGATAGTCTCAACTTCTTCCTTACCAAGAATGTATTCGCGGACGTCAACCAAAAGGACAAGGACATCATCAACATCGACATGGGGCGGGGATTGCTGACGCCTCACGATGCGCTATTGGTAGGAAGTATGTAAGTTTGGCCACGGACCTGCACACTGCTGTAGTCAATAGCTATCTAGTTGCTAGACGTAATCGAATCACCGTTCGCGCAATTTTTAGTCCCTCTACCACCATACCAGTAATAGGAGTAAGGGAAAAAGAAAATATAGGGACAGCGACTAAGCGATTCGGCTGTCCACGCAGCATGCACAGCCCGGTAGATGGAAAGTTTAGGCGAACCTAGCTCTCAAAATCCGGGAACTACTTGTTTCCATCTACTAAGTTCCTTGGTTTATCGTCCAGGTGACTGTGGAGTTTACGGCGATTCCGTGACTCTGCACTATGGGTCCCTAAGTACAAATTCGGTCCCTAAATAGTTTGTTCCATAGCGTGTGTTTTTTTCTCGCGATGTTCGAGCCATGTAACGGTATTTTAATACGTGAACAAAACCGGTCTCGTATCGGACCAGGCGGACCCCCTGTTTTTAGTCGCTCCTCGTTGGGCTGTTGAGGATAAAGATCTATAGAAAACGCATATATATGTGCTTGTTCTCCACATAATCAAACATAACTTTTTGAATCAGCCCTTTTTCTTATTCATTGCGTTTATTTACCCATCTATTTCGCCCTTGGATATGCCTCTCAATACCGAAGAACTTGAGGGCCTCAAAGCTGCCCTCGATTCCATACTAGGGGAATCACCCGAGATATGCGAGTCAATCCTATCATCTTTCGCTGAAGTAGAGGATCCCCAGAGTGCTCTCCAATCTGTCTTGGGCAACCTCAGCCGTGACTCCGCTCTATATCTCAATGTATTGTTGATTAGCGAAGTGTTCCAGCTATCCAACCCCAGTGTCCCTCTAGGAGTTGCGATCCTGAGCCAAAGGCCGAAGGATCGTCAGCAAATTGCTTCTCAGTACTATGACCATGAGCACATTATACAGGCAGCCGACGAGTCAGCTCTTCACGACTATCAACGCCGTCTCTTTGCGCAGGAGCCAACCGCCGTGCTCCTAGGTCTCGTCCAACGCGGCACCATCGGTACAGGGGATACAGAAACCACATCCCTGGTATCCGCGGTGCTCCTGGAGGGCCTTAAAATTAACTTTAGCATCAATAAAACCTCGATTAAAACCTTGCTGAGGACATCGGCTGCCCTCGCAGAGGCGAGTCAGGAGGCTCAAGAGCAAGCTCAAACATTCCTCAAAGGCTTGCAGCGATTGCAGACTCTTGTGCGTCGTCCAGAAGATATCAGTGCCTTGATGAATCTGGGCTATGATTCCGCCCACGCAATTGCCGGGGTCCAGATGGCTGACTTCGTCAGCGAAATGGCATCGGAGGAGGTCTCTCCAGTTGCAGCACGACAGATATACAATCACGCGACCGTGGTGAAGCTGAAGAACGAGCAGGCATGGACTCTAGGACTGCAAGAACGCAATAAATGGGCATTGCCTAGGGTTTTAGACGCGACGCCTGCCGGGCATCGAGAGCCGAAATTCTCATCCAGCACGCGACAAGACGTCATTAATCTGACTACCTTGTTCCAAGATATGGATACAGTTGCCTGCGATGACTGTTCTTCGGTCCTAAGTCCCGCGGCTTACCTGGTGGATCTCCTGCGTCTCCTCGAAGAGACAATCGTAGTCCAGGCTACAGGAGATGACCCGGCAAAAAGCCTTTATACCATTCTCACAAAGCGGCGCCCAGATCTCACCAGGATTGAGTTATCTTGTGTCAACACAAAGACCAGCCTCCCATATATTGACCTGGTGAATGAGATCCTTGAAGCTTACATCGACAGCCTAAATGGGAATCCAGAAGCACGACAATCGCCGCCGAATATGGACTCCGACAGCAGCCAGTGCCATCAACGCGCAAGTCCCCATGCCATTAATATGGAGGTCTACCGGAAGGTGCTGCAGCCCCAGTTCTATCCGCTCAAGACATTCCCCTACAATTACTCAGTCGATTCCATCCGCACCCTTCTTCAAGTGGCGGGAACATCACGGTTCGAAGTCATGGAAACTTTTCAATCCCCTGGGCGCGTGCTGAGTCAGTACAAGGCCCTCAGGCAAGCAAAACTAGAGCCTGGGCAATGGGATAACTTGCGGGCCCTTGCAGAGGAGTTCATTCGTCGCTCACTAACGGCCGAAGTCCTGAACCTCCAGCACGAGGACTACCAGGCAATCTGCGGGACTCCCTGTGAGCCATTCGAGCTGTGGCTAAGAAGCCAGAGCCCTGAAGTGACCAGACCAGAAGAGGGATACAAGAAGGCAATGAACCTCAAGGAGGTTTGGCAACTTTGGGGATATGAAGACTCAAAGGAAATGCTGGACGAGGTGACCGGCTCCGGCCTCACCTTCATCAAAGAGAGGCTTCTCTCCAGGGCGGCGATCTCGCTCCCAGAGCTGCATGAAATTTTGAAGATTCAGTTTCTTGGCCGTCGTTTGGCCATTACTAGCTCCGGCAAGAACGGCCAATTCAGTAAAAGGCTGGGTGATATGCGACTTCGCTTATCCCTCTTAGCGGACGAAGCTTCAGGCACGCTGACCGAACCCGTCTGCTTTGACCTCCAGGCGTTCATCCGTCTTTGGAAGAAGATCGGTTGGTCTATTGGAGAGCTCGATAGCATCCTATGCACCCTGCAGCGCAATCGCATGGATTCCACCACGAGGAGCATCTCCCCAGCCTGGGGCATTACGCCGGAAATTCTCACAGAGCTGGCAGCCGTGAAGAAGATGGCCGCCCTCTTCGGTGTGACACCAAGCGAGCTGCAACCATTGTGGGGGGACATCGATACAAATGGGCCAACATCTTTGTATAGCCGGCTCTTCCTCCATCCAATTATTGGTGCCATGGACCCAGTCTTTAAACCGGCAAAGAAAACCGGGCTCATTCTGAAGGAAACGGAGTTTATTTCACAGCATAGGCCTGTAATTCTTGCAGCATTTCAGGTCCAAGGAAAGCACTTCCCTGCATTGCTTTCTGCAGCCGGACTCAGCTCGGATAGCCTACTGACGCTGGAGAGCCTGTCATCGCTCTACCGTGTCTCAATAGTCTGTCGAATCCTAGGAATCGACATCGCACAGTATTCTACCCTCTGCTCACTTTTCACAGACGATAGTCTGTTCTCCAGTCCCACCACGACATACCAGGAGCTGAGCAATCTTATGCTCCTGCTGAATGATGGCTGGACCCTAGAGGATGTCAAGGATGTCCTGGGCAAAGGGTGGGACGAGGAGGATACTCACAAGACTATCCGAGCGGCAGTCCGCCTAGTGTCGGGAGCTTTATCAATTGAGGCCAGCTATCCTACCATCGGGGAAGGCGACTCAGCCGTCATTGCACCGGACGCTGTCACTAAGGCATTAACTCTACTCTTTGAGCCAAAGGCGGCGAGCCAGGTTCTCAGTTTAATTGAAGGTGAGATAGCAGCAGTAGTAACATCTCCTTTTCTTGCAGTACAGGGTTTCTAATTATCGTCACAGGTATGCAGAGGAGCATTGTTATGCTTGAGCTGGCAGTAAACAGTCAGATATCAATCCCAGCAGCGCTGTCATCGAAGCTGTCCTGTATCCCTGCGGGAGCCTCGGACACTAGCTACCGACTCACGTTGACAGGACTTCTTTCACAACAAGAGAAAGAGCAAGCCCTCGCTCTAGAACCAGAGTCAGAGAAATGGGTATTGGCGGTCCATGATGTTGACAAAATGTCCCGGATTCCATTCAATCTGCTATGCCAGACACTTTGCAAGACCATTCCAAGTGAGCAATCTCCAAGCCAGGAAGCAAAGGCTACTGCAACAGAAGAGAAGAACACGCCCGTCAACGAAGCAGAAACGGTCTTCACTAGCGCTGGTGAAGATGCTTTAAATAAGCGCCGTACATTTTTCCTCCAGAAAACAACCCCGATCCTGAAAACCCAGCTTCTGCAGCAACTCCTAGTAGAGACTGTTGGAACTGATTTCTCCATCAACAACTCAATCCTCGTCCGCCTCCTCGCCACGACGGTACAGATACAAGGAACGGGCAACATATTCGATGCCATGCGCTCAATCTTAATGGATAGCTTGTCAGTGCAGAATTTCAACGGGATTTACCTGCCCCCGGTAACAGACGATTACACTTTCATTGTCATGAGTGAAGAGGAGCCCGTGTTATGTATTGGGGAGCAGACTTTGAGCTTCACAAAAAGCAATGGTCGCTGGATGTCAGACGAGCCTATTCGTTTGACTGGAGGAAAGGACTATAGGATCCGCAGTCATAATTTCCGTTTTCTGAATGCTCGGTATCTCACCAACGACGCCTTGCTTCCTTCGTCTTTCATCCCGGATATGCTACTGTTCGAGAACACTCATGCCACGGTGGAGGCCATGTATCAACAGCTCCTACCCGTCGTAAAGCTGATCACGATACTGAACTTGGATTCCCAGGAGGTAGATCTATTCAGTGGCAGGGTGTCCCATCTGGGTATTAACTTGAGTAGGCTAAGCCTAAAAGACTTGTTGAGGGTACACACGTACAAGGCTGTCCGAGAGCGGACGGCTGTGGAGGAGAAGAACAAACGTCCTGCTCTAGTTGAGTTCTTTCAATGGGTTGTCAAAAAGGACGCCAGAGGAGATGAACTATATGAGAGACTCTCCAAGGCGACCGGATGGCCAGAAAGCCAAATCAACTCTATTATCTCGAGCAAATACAACCAGCAAACCAACACCGAAATTTTGCCATTTTTCCAGAACGAGAGTGCCCTTGCGACCCTGGCAGACGGAATCGCTCTCATGCAACGCCTCAAGGTACCTGGAATCGACGCGGGACTATTGTATCGTATTGCTGTGCCGCCTGTTGCCACTCTGTCAACCCCGGACGGCGATGTGAGCTTTGGTGCAGCCAAGTCCCTAGAGCTTTGTATAGAGGCCCAAGTAAGCACCACAAACAATATTGGAGGTGTCAAAGATGCCTACGATGGCCTCCGCCAGCGTCGGCGCGAGGCCTTAGTGGAATACCTTCTCGACCGACAGGAGATAAAGGACCTGGACATCTTAGATGCAGACTATCTATTTGAGCACCTCTTGATTGACGTGAAAATGGGGCCACAGCTACAAACCTCTCGGATCCAGCAGGCTATCGCAACCGTGCAGTTGTTTGTGCAGCGATGCATGCTAGGTATTGAGAAGATTGGGGATAATGGTGGGAGATGCCCCGGGGTTAATGCTGTACGATGGAAGTCCATGGCCAAATACACACTCTGGGAGGCAAACCGAAAACTTTTCTTATATCCCGAAAACTGGGCCGATCCCACGATCCGCGACAACAAAACGCAGCTCTTCAAAGCATTTGAGTCCAGCATTATGCAGAAGAACCTGGACATGGAAAGCATTAATGATGCTTTCTCTGTTTATGTCTATGGGCTAAATGAAATTGCGAGTCTTGACGTCCGGGCATATTACCAGGAGCAAATTGACATCCAGCACTCTCGCTTCCACTTCTTCGGACGCACGCGACAAGCGCCATTTATCTATTACTACCGGTGCCTAGAGGTTGAGAGCCATACTCGAATCTGGAATCCCTGGACCAAGATTGAGGTGGAAATCCCGTCATTGGAAACCGATGGCGATGGCACAACCTTTGAGGTGCCAGGTTGTTATTTAGTGCCTACAGTGGTCAAGGGAAGGCTGTTCCTCTTCCTGCCGCAATTCCTGCTGCAGACCAAGCCTAATAATGCAAAAAGTCATAATTTTGGTCTCAAGGACGGGTCGATGGCCGTCAGCACCCCCGAGAAGTACTGGGAAGTAAAGATGGGATGGACGGAACTTCGCAACGGCCAGTGGTCCCCCAAGCGGGTCTCGCAGTCCATCCTCAAAGTCCCCACGAAAAACAGGAATCCTGCTTCCCTGTCTAGCTTCCGCTTCTTCATCGATCATATTGCCTCTAATCTTGAGAAGCCGAAAGAAAAGGACGTCGTGGTGATTGATGTGGAATGTTGGGGCATCAAAGAGAGTGAGGCAGGGTGGAGTTTCGTCACGAATTTGACCGCTGGAGGCGAGATTCGAAGTCGTTTTACAGCTGGCCGATTCAAGATTCGGGAGTCTCAAGTCACAGTCGTGCCTGTTCCTGAGAATTTGGAGGGGGGAGAAGCTCCTCCTGCTGGGTCCATTGCCGAGAAGATCTACCAAGAAAAGCAGCAGCTCATCCACTTGGAAACGGGCGAAGCGGCGTTTCCCACCCACTTTGGGAAGATTTGGGCCGACTCGTCCACTGGGAAAGAGCCATCCATCCATCCCTACATTGTCCGACGGACAGACCTTCGGGAAGTCACTCTCCCCAGCACGGGATGTGGTGAAGCCTCCTTCCAACGTAGTTTCAATTGGACAATGTCGTTCCAGGACATCACTATAAACAACCCGGCGGCTCTCGTGGTCGATGTCAGCAGCCATGTAACGCGCACCACATACTTCTCCCTACCCGTGCAAGAGAAGCCAGAGGAAACGCTGACCTTTCACCCCTACCAATTCGATCACACTATTGCGAGTGCACTTATGGAACGCAGTACATCTTATGATACCGTCAATCAGGTGTACGACTATTTAAGCTCCCTCAAGGACTCTAGCTCTCAGGAGATTGTGTTTGGCGCGAACGAAACTGGATACAATGAAACTGGCTCTCCCTATGCTCTATATTCCTGGGAGATGGGAATGCACGCCATCTCGCTGCTGATGGAACGGCTCTTAGCCACCCAACAATTCGATTTGGGATTGAGTGTTGCCCGCCTCGTCTTTGACCCTACGGTGGAAGGGGAGGAGCTTCAGCGTTGTTGGCGGTTCATTCCTTTTACCAATCTCTGCAAACGCGGGGACAAGTCCACCCCGGACCAGCTGGAGGAGCTTCCTGTTCTAAAGGATCACCAGACGGATCCAACGGTGTTCGAAACCCAGATTGCCAACTGGAAGAAAAACCCGTTTGCGCCGCATTCAATCGCGCGCGACCGCCCCTTTGTTTACATGAAGCGCTTCGTTCTAAAATATATCGAGCTACTCATTGCCAGTGGAGACGCGTATTTCAACCAGAATAGTCTAGAGAGCATCCCACTAGCAATCCAGCGATACGTCGAGGCTTCCCATCTATTCGGACCACCGCCGCAAGAGGTACCCAAGCTTGGTAAGATGGCAGCGAAAACATACCATGACCTCAGAGACTACATTAATGCCTTCTCCAATGCGGAAGTCGACATGGAGCTGGACTTTCCCTACCAGAGCGAGCCCTGTTTCCGCGGCTCTCAAGAAGGGGAGGGGACACCACAGACGCGCTTCGTCGGCATCATCCACTCGGGATACTTCGCCGTGCCTGCCAACTCACAACTCATCAAGTTGCGTAACCTGATCGATGACCGCTTTTACAAGATTCGAAATGCGTTGGATATTAACGGAAGACCAATGAACCTTCCTTTGTTCGACAGCCCGATCGATCCTGGCATCATTGCCCAAGCTCAGGCCGCCGGGTTGCCGCTGACGGCCATCCTGAACGATCTAGATGTCCCCATGCCCAACTGCCGCTTCCGGTATCTATTACAGAAGGCATTTGAAATCTGCGCCGAGTTGAAATCCTTGGGGGAGCAGTTCCTGACCATTAAGGAGAAGAAGGACTCTGAGGGGTTGACTCTCCTACTAGCGCGCCACCAGATAGTCACGAATACAACCACTCTCCCGATCAAGGAACTACAGAAGGTCGAGGTTGAGAGGAGCATTGAATCTCTGGAGGAGACAAGGCGCTCGCACGTTGTCCGGCTACAGTACTACCTGGCGTTAATCGGCGAGTCTCCCGACCGCGGTCCCGAGAAAGATTCGGAATGGACCGATATCGCGCAAAATATCGAGCAGCCTAGCAAGGACAATTTCCGCATGTCTTCCTACGAAAAGCTTGAAATGGAGAAGGCTAACAGCGCAGCCGCATTCTCTGAGGGAGCTTCAGTATTAGAACTTACGGCCGCCGGCCTCGACGCACTTCCCAATTTTATCAGCAACATGCAGCCGATGGGAGTGGGCGCCGCATTGAAATACGACGCGGAAAATGTTGCAAAACTGCTAAAGGGCTACGCCTCTGTCATGAGTCTAAAGGCACAAATGGACACTCACGCCTCACAACGCGCGGCCCGTGCAGGTCAAATGACGCGCCAGCTACAGGAGCGCCGGCTACAGGCCAATCTTGCGGGCCATGACATCAAACACATCGACAAGGAGATTGCCATGCAGCGGATCCGGATGCGAGTCTGTGAGATGGAGATCGAGGCCCATAAGGTCCAGGTCGAACAAGCAACGCAAATCCAGGAGTGGCACCGGACAAAATACACGTCCGAGGTCTTGTATTCTTGGTTGGAAAACGCCTTCCGCCGGTCCTTCTATGAGGCATATCTCCTCGCTATGCAGATCGCACGACGTGCTGAGAGGGCGTATCAGTTTGAAACGGGCACGCGCACTGCAGGACCCTCGCCCAGCTACCTGAACCCGAGCGGCTACTGGGACACGGCGCGCGATGGGCTTTTGTCTGCTACTAATCTGTACCTAGGACTAAAGCAACTAGAGCTAGCTTCGATGGAGCAGCGGCCACATGACTTCGAACTCGTGAAAAACATCTCCCTAAGACAGATCAATCCACTCGCCCTGATGAGCCTACGGCAATCCGGATCCGCCCGATTCGCCTTCGATGAGATGCTCTTCGACATGGACTTTCCCGGCCATTATTTCAGGCGGCTAAAGACCATATCAGCGTCCATCTACTGCATTGTGGGCCCTTATACGGGCGCTAACTGCTCCCTTACTCTCACCGAACATCGCACCCGCACCCACCCATCCACGAAGCCCAAGTACGCCTATCAAGGCCCCGATGATGAGCGCTTCCGTACAGACAGGATTCCGATCACCTCCGTGGCTATAAGCGCAGCGCAGAAGGACTCTGGGGTCTTCGAAGTCAACACAAACGGGGACCGCTACCTGCCCTTCGAAGGAGCCGGCGCTATCAGCTCCTGGAAACTCGAGTTCCCCTCGAAGATCAAGCAGTTCGATTACGCCACCATTAGCGATGTCATTCTCCACGTCAGCTACACGGCCATCGATGGCGGAAAACCCCTCGAGACGGCAGCAAACGGATCCGTGAAGGACCTCCTAAAGACGGCGGATTCAACCACAGCTGAAAAGAGCACTGGGGGCGGATACGCCTTGCTCGAGATTCGCAACGACTTCTCGACTCAATGCCACCAGATGTTACAGTCGGGATCGGGAAAGATTATCCTGGATGGCATTTTAGACCGTCTACCGTATTTTACCCGGGCGGGTACCGCCTCAATCGCTAGTGTTGCTCTCGTTATCCCTAAGCCAGGAGCAGAGTTTAACGTTGCGGCAAGGGATATCACCCTACAGACCGGAACCGATACCGTCAGTTTTGCATCTAGAGATGATATAGATTTCGGGAAGGAGACCATCGTTCTTCTCAGTCAGACAAAACCTACCACAATGGACCAGTGGGCACTGGTGCTCCCTACCGTGTTTGACCGATCGTTTTTCCAGGCAAAGGATATATATCTAGTGCTGAGATACACCACCACGTTTGCTAATTAAACTGTCACTGTTGTCATGTTAACTAGTATAATTTGCTTTAATTCATTGCAGTTTCATTTACTTCTCATTAACTCCTACTATCTTTAGTTTTGACTCTACCGGCGGCGGAATCCCCCCTCCTTATACTGGGATCAGGCCCATTTTTGCCAGTCTTTCAGTTGCCCATGTTTGTAACAAGGGCATTTCCAAGTAGAAGGAATCGTTTAGGCTCTGGCTGTTGCCCTCCTAAACTCCAATTCCCCCTCAGCCTGATTACCAGCAAGCTTTGACCATTTTAGCAAGATTACCATAGCGAGACCCGTCCCACCAGAGGCTTCAGTCTTCGCTGAATCTCGGCCAAGATTCACTCCATCCGCTCTCGACCACTATATTTGGAAAAATCGTTACTGTCCGGGCGCATAAAAAATCGGGTTCCTTCGAAGGACCAGCGTAGGGTGGTGGTACGAAATCCTCAAACCCTGAGGGTCATGGCTAGCAACGCGTAAAACAGCTATAGGCAGTTCAAAACACGTACCCATCCCAACTCGATAGTTAATACAGCCAACTAACTCCAGCTGGTTCAGTAACCCTGACATGCACCACTTGGTTGACAGAAATATTGATTCACCACTAGCAAACACTATAGATTTAAGTAGATATAATGCATATGTAGAGAAAATTCCCGTGCGTAAGTTAAAGTTGGATCTGAGTCACGATAAGTGTTAGCAAGTTTCAATGTACGCCAATCCAGTGGTTACCTTATCTTATACCCTTTAATTCGGCTACAGCAGATTCCACTAATGAGCGGCAGACAAGCGAACCCTTTTCAAGGCTAACTTTTCAAACACAAGCTCCGTAAACTCGTTAATGCTGGGCAACTAATAGACAATGTTGTTAAGTACTGTATTTGCTGGGCTAATGGAGGTAGGCTGATTGCGGTTCTGGAACTTCTAAGCTCTCGACTTAGAGGATGGGGAGCTATAGATGGACCAGAAACACAACATGGGGCATGTACTGCCTCAGGCATCCGATGCTGTGACTGAAATAAATGCATTATAATATTTATATATTACTGAATAAGATTACTGAATAAGATGAAATCTTGCAACGGCCCACTTTCTGATCGTAATCACCAGGTAAATTGAATATCCACTAGTAGTGACTGACTTCTTACCTTCCTTTACTATACTCTGTGGTGTGGGGGGAATTACTATAATATAAATAAGAACTTCTTTATCTTATACTAACTTGTTTGTTGGTAACCTATTTTTTTCCCTTGTTTAGGGAGGGGGGGGTAGGCATATTGCTTTAAGAATAGAATATTAAAATCTAACTTAAAAATATAAAAGGCTGTCATTTATGAAGGGCTTTGTATGCGCCCATCTGCCCTATTAATGTTTTTTAAAGCTGTTTTTAAGGGTGATCTACAGAAGATTTATTCCCCAAGGCACAACCATTGGTATGAATACGCCATTACTGATGCGCTCGTCAAAGAACTTTGGCCCTGACCCTGATATCTTTTAGCCTGAATAGTTTATGGAAGCCAACCCGGAGTCCCGCTTTAAGATGGAGTGGACTGTCGATTTACTATTTGGGTATGGCCGCTAGATGTGCGTTGGAAAACTGGTAGCGTTGATAGAGTTTAGGATTTTATAAAGTATAACGCTAAAAAAGAGAGAAACTCCAGCCGGACGTCCTGAGGCTACCGCTAGTAGATAGCCATAAAGCAAACCCTTTAAAGTCATTCTCCCTAGTGAAAAAAATATTGCTTGCTACAGTTAACTGAAGCAACCGATCTTTCCCTGGTCGGGTCGTCGGGTCAAAGTCCCAGCAACCGACGCTTGACTCACATTCTCTTGACTCAGAGTAGGTGCTTAGTATGACTCAGTAAGTAACTAACTATTGTTTACAGCAAAATCTCAGTATATTACAGCTCCTCTGTGTCACAGGATCTGTATTATTACATTAAAGCTCCTAACTTCTGGCATTACTTATTATAAATTGCGAAAGCAGGTCTAACCATAGGCTACTTTGCTAGTTGCAGCTAAATTTGCCCTGCTTGCTCTGACACTGGACTTTCGGTCTCTGAGCCAGGTGGCCTAAATATGTCGTATAAGTCTAGTAAACTTAGCATATATAATTTGGGGGAATAACCCCACTGAAACTTCTCTTGATACGGATTCCACTGTCGCTAAATTTCCTATATCTGCTGAACCCGTAACCTCAGACACCTGAGGCCTGTTAAAAAACCCCAAAAATGGGCTTCCTTGATCTTATTACTGATGAGGGTCTTGCTGGTATGTTCCTACTTGCCCTTTTCTTTTTTTTTGCCAAGTTAGAAAGCTGCTCGATATGGACTACAAATTAAGGGCAATACCACCAAGAGCTTCTTATACTGACGCCGCCACACAGTACTTAACAGTTGGCTTACCACCAGATCATATATCATCCTGTGAGTCATGTGTGAGTGATTTCCTATACGCCATGAGTCTCTATGATCTTACTATTTCAAAATCCCAGCTCCTTTTTCTTAATCGTGAGAAAGCTCGGCCCGTGTCTTATATCTTTCAAAAAGGCTAGATGGTGATTTCGATCAAGAAACATGCGCTGACTTAGAAAATAGATATTCTCCATCTCAAGCTGATGTCACCTGTTTCAAGGCTATTGAGTCTTCTCCCGATCCCTCCAAGTATCCCCACGTTGCTAGATGGTACAAGCATATTGCCTCCTATAAGGAAGGGTTTGCAACTCTTCCCGGAGATCCTTCCAAGCCCTACACAACCTATGGGCCACATGTTTCGGAAATTTCCACGAAACCCACCATGACCCTAGATGCTGTTGATGGTGGCGAAGACATCAGCTTGTTTGACAGTGACGACGAGGAAGATTCGAACGCTATTCGTGCTCGTGAGGAGCGTCTAGCCGAGTATAGAAAAAAGCTAGCGGCCAAGCCTAGGGCCGTCGCTAAGTCTATAATTACAATGGATGTCAAGGCTTGGGGTAGGTCCTTTAATGATCATCTAAGTGACATTATCTAAGCCAAGTAAACGTTAGATGACGAGACGGATATTACTGCTTTGGAGGCTTCTGTTCGCAGCATCAAGAAAGATGGTCTCGTCTGGGGAGCCTCCAAGCTAGTTCCTGTCGGGTTTGGTATCAAGAAGCTCCAAATCAACCTAGTTGTTGAGGATGAAAAAGTATCAACTCTTGAGCTGCAAGAGGAGATTGAAGCCTTCGAGGAATTTGTACAATCTTCGGATATTGTAAGTTATTAATTGCCAGCTATCCACTAGGCTTTCGAGCGTTGCTGATACATATTATAGGTAGCAATGCAAAAGCTATAAATAAGGAATTTGAAGAAATTAGTGGGACGTTGATGTTAGCCGATATTTTAGATAACGATTGAGTCATGATGGCTAGGTAGTAGGATAAGAACATGACTGAGCCATATATGGATTTGCACACGCCCTGATCGATGTAGTCCTGCAACTGCAGTGCAGCATCATCGTCAATTTTTTTTTTTCTTCTTCTCCAAATTTTCATAAAACTTGTACACCCGTCTAGTCCAACAGAGCTCGGAGAGCTTGGACCATAAAAATACATATCAACAAAACAATCAATTAACAAATCATATATTAACTAAACGTAAATTATTAGATCATATAGCGAAGGTACAGGGAGAGCCTGGCCGCCAACATGTAATATAATACTCTTGCTTCTATTGGATGCTTTGGTCAACTGAGCCGACCAGGATGTATCTAGCACAGGATGCGGTGATTAATACTACAGACTATAACAGGGAATAGAGCCCATGCGTTAACCACTTGGTGTGCTAGGACTAGTTTCCTCCCCATTTTCCTGTTCTTCCACCTTAACTCTATGTTATCTTTCCCCCTCCCCTCCCTTCCCCGTCCCCACTTCCGGAGCGCTAGTGTGTATAGATTTCATCCAATGTAGGAAAGATGTTAGATATTTCTTGTCCTAACCGACCACCCGACTATCAGCAGTATAATGTCAATGTTCCGAGCCCAATGAGTCACGAAAGAGCGACTAACACTTCACCTCAAGCCTGCACCAATTACACGCTATTTGCTTCTCCTAGTTGGGAACTCCAGCAGATCTAGCACATACTCTTTGTAGTCTACCAAAAAAGACTATTGCTACCTGCAAACCACCAGTCCATAGGCCCTAGAGACCTAGCTTACTAGGCAACCACCCGTGGTCAACTATGGCTCCTTCTCGAAATAATGATCTAATTCCTCCTGAGCTGCTCAAGCGTGGTTTTGTTGTCACTGTGGCCACTGACCTGACCAGTGCATCCAACTACTGTCTTTTGAATACTTTTTATTTCTGGAACGTCCGGTGCCTAATTACTTTCTTCAAATCATTCTGCTTATCAAATATTACTAAAAAAAAGGCCCAACAGCTCTTACTTGGGTTGTTGGTATACTCAGTGAATGATTTAGATTATAGAAGCGTATATCACTAGGGCATGTCAAACAAATCTAGCATATTCTCATTCTTCCTCTTTTTTAGCAATGTTAGAGCACATTCGGTTTAAAGCATCCCTGAGGCTATGGCGACGAACCTAGATTTACTTGTCATAAATCTTTAAGAGAATATATGGAATTGGGTATAAGTCAAGGACTTGAAAGGAGATTGAAAGGAGAATCGCTAAGAATGAGTTAGGAATGTATTTATAAAAAGACAACAAAGATTCCGATGGAATGTTGACAGGCTAAACCCATAAATCAGGCCCAATCTTTCCATAACGAAGTATCATTTACCCTACTTTCACTATGATCATAGCGAATCATATTGTAATCCACGCTGGGCCAATTTCCATATTCCCAATATCTTTTGATATAAATCCGTGACATGCATCCGCTCTCGATCCATCTACACAACCTCTAAGCTTAATACCACTCACAGAGTTTCTGACCCTCATGTTCTGTCGCCCCCTCCACAGCACCCTTTACTTGTTCCACAAGGTCCCATCTCTCAAACATGATATCGGTGTCAAGTTTCTCATCTGGCTGATTCCCTATAGCGTCCAGACGCTCCTTTTGCAAATGCCGGAACTGGACATCCTCGCCTTCGTCCCGCCGAAACTCGTACGTTGCTGTAAATTTTTTTTCGAATATGACAAGAGGGGGTTCCGATTGCGGCCAGCAGTGGTAGCGGTAGCACTGGCCGGTCCAGAGGGTTAGGGTAAATGATTTATTGATGTGGATGCCGGTTCCTGTGCGTTGGTCAAAAAACGATTGACCAATACTGACGGCTGAGGCGTAGTTTAGTATTGGCGTGATGGGGTGTCCAATGTCCTCGAGACCGAGTTCGAAGTGCAGGGCGAGGGACTGGAGATTTTTGAAGCCGGTCGCTAACGTGGAGAACACATCTGTAGGCTATTTCCATCAATATACAAACATTACATCAAATATTTTAGTAGTTGCCATACCCAGTGGTTATTGCCACGTTTAACGTCGACACTTAACGACCTGAGGCCAGGACACTGGCTGTCAAGGTGAGCTAGTTCCTCTGCTGTAAAAACCCTCCGCTCCTGTCCCTGTCTCCAGCCCCAAGGGTCGCATTCGTCCTCGTGTAAAAATAGGGTAGTCAAACCCTTATGCTGCGCAACCGCCCCAGCAGAGCAAATAAATCCCTTTAACTCCAGGGTCGTCAGTGTATCAAATGAGCTCATGAGCGCTTCAAGCCCTGCATAATCCTCGCTCCTCTCGTCAGCAAAGCACGAAACCTTCAGTGTTCTAAGTGAAGTAGCATATCCGGCGAAACGACCAAGAATACCATATGAATTTTGCAGTCCCAGTTTAAGGCTAGTTAGCCGCGACCAATCGAACCGATCGCGCCAGTGACCCCATTCCCCGTCTCCTATTCTATACCCATCAAGGGAAAGGTCTTCAATGGGTGGAAATATCTCTTTCCCAGTGAGCTGGAATGACGTGATTATGGGGAATCTTGGCATTTGTATCACACAGCCGTAATTGTCCCGGTGAATAATAATATTAAGAGCGCGCAGATGGGGGCAGTGAAACAACAGCTTCTGGACGGTCAAAAGCTGGCGGTTCTGACCATTTGTCTCATCGAACGGATACACGCATGCCCTCAGCTCTGTAAGACAGAGAAGGGGCTCGTCGCCACAGATGTTTTTCATTCCCCCCTGAGTTGGTCGGATTGATACAATTAGCTCAGGCTTTCTATGATGGTCCACAATTGCGCGGATTATATTCTCCGTCTGGAGGTCTCCAACCTCGCTCGTGACCCTACGTAGGTTCGGCAGCCGGGCGATGAGATTGCAAAGACGGTTTTCTTCAAGGAGGTGGCTGATAAATTTTCTATCGATCCGTGAACAATACGTCTCAGTTGAGAGAGAAACTTCGCGCACATAGTTTCTGAGAGTAGTGTTGGCATCGTCTTCGAGTCGGGCGAGTAGGTACCAGTGGCCTCCTATTCTGTTGTCTTCCGGTCTTTTCTCCGTCTCATTCAAGCCGTCCAGTTGTCGCATGAACTCCCAGTCGGATGGAGGTTTAGGCCCAAGTGCAATTAAGCTTATTGATTGATAGAGAATCGGGGCTACGATTCTGTTTAAGGCTTTGGAGACTAAGGAGAGATTGCATAAGTCTTGCTCGTTCACATGCTCGAAAATGAGGCCCCAGATTTCCCTGGGTAGGATTTGTCTCGCCATGGCCCAAGAGAGTCAAAAACGTAAAATTGAGCGTTTGACAGTCCTTTCGTGAGCGGGGTTGGGAAATATAAATCAATAAATTAAGGTACGCTAGACGGCGCTACATCCCTTGGGGGGCCTATGAGAGCTACGAAATACCTGCACTGCCGCATAATAAATTGATATTCAAGGTCTAGTTTAGGCCCATACATAATAATAGGGGATAGCTATCTAAATCCTACAACCCCAGATAAAATACTATAAGGTATTCATCTTGGCACACTTCATGCTACTACATTGCCATACACAGGCTACCAGTAAGGGGCTAGCAAATTCAAATGGATAATATACCAACATAAATATTTGTAGTTATTATACTATGATCTTCACATATATTTTTAAAAGCCTTTTTTACATAATTCATAGTATAAAAGAATGTTACAACTCATACAAATAGTATCACAGGCCTTCGAATAGCCTCTTAAATCTAAAGAAACAATAAGCTACAGTAGCGCTTAATTTTGCTTTTATCGCCCATCAACAAATCTTGTTACTTTGACACTGAATGATTCAATTCCACCTTTCCTTTTTGAGACTCAAAACACAAGCGCCCATATCCGCTATGCAACTAGCAGTCTAGAGACTATCGGAGAAGCCTCAGGATGAGTATTGGGAAAACTAGGGAGAGAACCAGAATATTCTATTTATATATGTCTACAGCACGTATTCTTCACTGTCCCAAAACCCAATTATAGAGTCCGCCACCTCTCCACTCTTCGTAATCGGCACCTCATGGCCAGAGTCCAGCACCGCAAAGGAGACATGCTCCTTGCCCAGAATCCTCTCAGCATCCTGCATGACTTCATCCTTTAAGATAATCGGATCGGTCGCACCCAGCAAGATGAGAACCCGCGACAGCTTTTTCCCTCCTGCTTTCCGCCTTTCTGCAAGGACGGAAGCTAGCATCATCCAATCTATCGACGGCTGATAAATGGGCGCGCAAGACATCGTGCTCGTAAAGGCATCAACGAAACCGTGATGATGTTTTATCTGCCACGCTAGTACAGCATTCACCGTAACATGTGGGCGATGTTTCGAAATCGGCGCGAAGTCATAGCTAGATCCACCACTGGCGTCACCAGACCCGCTGGCATTCTGCTCTCCCACCAGGTCAGAAGCTGCATCGGTGATGGCACTTGGGACTTCCTCGGGGATCGCAATCCGTCGACGCACAAGACTCTTAACCCATGAATCGGGGAGCCAAGCGGATTTGTACAATAGTTTTCCCCTCCAATCTAGGTGTTGGGGACGAATAATACCTCCAGGTGTGATCAGGGTCAGTGATCTGAGTTGATCAGGGAAGCTTCGGGCAAAGGGAACCGACAGCGCCCCGCCAAGTGAATACCCGATGAGATGGAAACCAGCTTCATCCATCCAGTTCAACGGGGATGACTGGAGGACAAACAGCATCTGGGCACTGTATAGACGGGAGTCATACTGGACGTCGCGGGGGGCGTCGGAGTATCCTCGCCCATAGAGGTCTATCTAGTCCGTTAGCCACAGTTGAACATCCAAGCCGCGCATTAAGTCGAGCAAGAGGTCGTCCGACATCATTTCACATCCATCTTGAAAGTGAAAAAAATCGTGTGAGGTATACTACCTACCATATATCATCACCCGATATCCTCGTTCGGCAAACTCCCCTGCCAGATCACCCAAAGAAACGCATGGCAGACTAATGCCATGGACGAAAAGTATCCTCGGGCCATCCACTGGGCCCCATTCATATACACGAACAGAGCCGTAGGGGGTTTCAATGTCTCTTGCTCCAGGAAAACAATCCAGGGGATAGGGTAGTGCGTTAGCTTGTTCCGGTGATAAGCTAGCTGCGACAGTTTTTCTAGGCGATGCTATGGTGTGTTGTTGTGGGATCGATTCATCTCGGTTATTATTAACATGTAGTGTCAATGCTAGAAGACTGCTACAGGCCAATGCGGCGATCCATAAGCCCGCAGTTGAAAAGACCTCGCGAGGCACTCCCATCCTCCCAAGAAGTAAAATTATGTACCGTAGTACCTTTCCAAAATACTCAGGAATCGCTGTGGGTGTTCAATGCAGGCAGGCTCCTTGTGGTGGGGTAATAAAATCAACACGCAATTAGGAACAGCTTGATTTAGCCAACCACTCTCCTTCACCGTGAAATATGGTTTGTACCTGGATGTATAATTCCTGAATATTAGGAATAAACTTGTTCCTGCATCTTTATCCCAATTACTACGGTTAGCTTTTATTATTCCGTCTGCCCCGTTTTGGCCAATTCTTTGGGTCTCATAATATCCGCATAGCCGAGGTTCAAGTCCTTCATGCATAAAGATATGCTGCATTGTATCTGCATCAAAGGTGAATTGCTTGACATCCAACATTTATTGTCAGTGATACCAATCTATAAATCCTCATTGTTTCAAAAATTCGAGGGTTTATTTGCGTTTATTTTACTTTAATTTTTATTATTAATATTTTTTATTTTCCCTGAACAAGTAAATCCGGGGCTAGGGAGGCAGAAGCAAACTGAAACCTTCCTCATCCGATATATATCGTGACAGAGATCATCGAGTGCCCCAAATACTAAGGTATTATGCTACCTACCACAGTCTCGAACTCTACCCTCTAATATTCACTTGGTAGTCTAGCACTTAGAAATACTTTTAGTGATCAACTTACATCAAATCTTAAATTCCACCTTGATTTTCGGAGTAATCTATGCCCGGGTTGTGTAACTCTATGAAGGGCACACAGCCTTTGGCGCAGCACAGCCTCACTATTGCCTATCTGGGCAGAGGCGCAGAGCCACATCAACTCGAGGCCCACAATTTCAGCCCAACAACGTGAAAACTGGGACTGCACTCTCCCTTCATCTCCAGCTGTCTTGATATCCTTGTCGAGAGACAAAGGATCGATATTTCTCCTTAAACTCATGATCCATTTTCTTTATATCATGAGGGACATACAAAATGAGGTTCATGTACGACGACTACACGGTCGCTTGGATCTGTGCCCTACCGCTGGAAATGGTCGCCGCCAAGACCATGCTGGATGAGACTCACGATCCCCTCGAACAGCCGGTGAACGACAGCAACACTTACACCCTTGGCCAACTTGCTAACCATATGGTGGTGATCGCCTGTTTACCTTCCGGTATCTATGGAACCACATCGGCGGCAGCAGTACTGGCTCAGATGCTGCCAACATTCCCTTGCCTTCGCTTTGGATTGATGGTGGGCATTGGGGGCGGAGTACCCAGCAAGAAAGTGGACATTCGTCTTGGTGATATTGCCGTTAGCATGCCAACTAACACCTCAGGGGGTGTAGTCCAGTACGACTATGGCAAGGCTCTAACTGGGCGCTTCGAGCGGATTGGGGTGCTCAATAAGCCCCCCTCATGCTTACTTACTGCAATATCTAAATTGCGCTGCGACAACATGATTGAAGACATATCTATCGATGATATTATATCCAAAATACTTCAAAAACACCAAAAAATGCAACAAGAATTTTCCCGGCCTGATATAGATTGGCTTTTCTATTCAACATATGATCATGGGGAATTCGACCCTGATTGCTTGACATGCGATGAGAACCAACGAGTGGAGCGTGAGCCTCGTGAAAATCGGCAACCACACATTCATTATGGTTTGATTGCTTCGGGGAATCAAGTCATGAAGAATGCAAGAACACGCGACACTATTGCCCAGGAAATGGACATATTGTGTTTTGAAATGGAGGCTGCTGGATTACTGGATCAACTCCCGTGCCTCGTTATCCGTGGCATCTGTGATTACTGTGATTCCCACAAAAATAAGCAATGGCAAGGATACGCAGCTCTCGCTGCTGCTGCCTATGCAAAGACACTCTTGACAGCTGTGCCTACCTCTGTCCAGAGAAAGGACATTCACGAAACTGAAAAATGTGAGACGAACGCGTGACACGGATTGAATTTCGAATAATGATCATCTGCTAACAACTTGACTAGCTCTAGTGGCGCTATCGGATGGAAACAAGGGTATGTAGCACATCATGAAACTACATGCATACAGCTGATGCGAGGTAGATTGTCTCAGATCACTTGGTTTCCGCGAACAGGAGCATAGGTACAACGAAGTATATTCAGCAACACACACCTGCACCTGGTTGCTTGAGGATCCGCAATATCAAACATGGTTGGCCAGCCAACGAGGACTTCTTTGGATTAAAGGAAATCCTGGATCCGGGAAGTCTGTCCTCATGAAATTCGCCGTTCAGTCAATGGCCAACATAGAGAGCGGAGAAATTGTGGCGTCATTTTTTATAAGCGGCCGAGGAACAGTTTTGCAGAAGACACCTTTGGGAGTGTTCCGAGCTCTCTTGAATTGCATGCTTCAATCATTCCCAGACTACCTCTCCCAACTCACTCAACAATTTGACGACCGAGAAAAGCGATTTGGAGACTGCCAAGAAGATAGATGGAATTGGATGGAAAGGGAGCTTCAAGACATTTTGTCACAAATTCTAGAGAACGGCACGACGCGCCGTCCCGTTCTTATCTTTTTGGACGCACTTGATGAATGTGGTGAAGATGCTGCTAGAAGACTATTGATATACTTCAAAGACCTCATGAAGAATGTCGAACGTAAGGGAGGGCTAGTGAAAATATGTTTTTCATCCAGACATTATCCAATCCTCGGCCCTGATACTGTTCAGGCTATCTGCGTCGAAGGGCGGAACAACAAAGACATCAAATTTGTCATCGAGGAACTGCTCAAAGAAATAGAACCTGAAAAGAAACGCCAGGAGCTTGGAAATACAATCCTTTCGAAAGCGCAAGGGGGGTTTCAATGGTCAGTCCTTGTTTGCAATAAAGTCCTTAAAGAAGCCTTCGTTGGAGCGAAGCTGGAGAAGCTTCATAAGATGATTACACATATCCCCGACGCTCTCGACCAACTTTATTCAAGCATTGTGTCTAATGTTCCCGGCACTGAGCGACACCAGATGCTCAAATTATTTCGGTGGGTGTTATTTGCAGAGCGACCCCTATCGGCACAGGAGCTCCGAGATGCGCTTTCAATTGACATACACATGGACTGCAAGAGTACATTCAAAAACCATGACAGCTGGTCTGATACCTTGGAACAATTTGAGATGCATGTGACAAATTTGTCTAGGGGATTGATTGAGTTTCAAACTCGCGAACTTTGGGAAAAGTATGATCCTGATGGTGAAGACTCCGACCGAGAAGCTCAATTTATTCATCAGTCAGTTGCTGAATTTTTACAAACCGATTTTCTCCGCCGCAGCGAGCACGACTCTTCACACTGTCCTACAGGGGGTGGTCACTACCAAATTTCAAGGTCGTGTCTCCGATATGTGACATTAGATGAAGTCTTGGAGTGTGCCCATCTTCCACGTTCCAAATTATGGACAAGATTCCAGTTGATACCATACACCGTAAAGTTCCTTTTCCGCCATATTCAAAAAGTGGAAGAGGAAGATATACCTCAGAAAGATCTTCTTTCCATGTTGCAGTGGGATAACCACTCAAAATTAGGGAAGCTTTCCAGTCTGTGGAGAACCTCTGATCCAGATAGCATCTACACACCACTGGGGTGGCCATTCATTGGGGCAACAAATCTTCACATCACAGCTGCGCTTGGGTTGAAACGTGCGTTTGAAGATTGCATTGAGGGAGGTGATACGCCACTTAATGTTGCGGATCGTGATGGCAATACACCATTGATGATTGCAATAAGAGAAGGCCATAACAGTATAGCAATATCGCTCCTGGATTGGGCGACTGAGCGTCAACTCCAGGGAAATGGGCTTTCTGAACAAGGCTGGGGGCATGCTGAAGACGCCAGGTTCCAAGGACATAATGTATTAAACGTGAATATGGAGAATAATGACGGTGATACTGCATTGACCATCGCGATAACAGAGGGCGCTGAAGATATCGCTCAGATATTATTACAATACAAGCCGGCTGCAGTTGAATACGAAAATATTGATGGTGAAACACCTCTCACACTTGCTTTGAACTCCAACAACGAGAATATGGCCCTAGTTCTTGTTAATGAGGGGAGATTTTCAAGGTCAAGCTCTGCTTTGATTTCAGCTCTTCATACCTCGGCTATTAGATGCTATGCACATCTCACAAGAGCCATTCTACAGAAAGATAGCACTATCTTGGAGTCTAAGCAAAATGATAAAACGCCACTGGAACACGCCGTACTATATACTCAAATCGAAATCGTTGATGTTTTACTTCAGAACGGCGCCACCCCTGGAGATAGCTATACTCGAGCACGTCTTTTACTGGAAGTGCAAAAGGATCATGTTGATGCTGCAACTATAAACTCTCTATTTGATAAAGGTGCCAATGTTGAAGCTACAGACGTCAATGGTCAAACCCCACTTCTACTAGCAATACATAAAGATCACCCTGATCCTGCTGTTGTGACTGCTCTACTTGATAAAGGTGCCAATGTTGAAGCTACAGACGTCAATGGTCAAACTCCACTTCTACTAGCAATACATAAAGATCACCCTGATCCTGCTGTTGTGACTGCTCTACTTGATAAGGGTGCCAATGTTGAAGCTAAAGACAGAGATGGTGAAACCCCACTTTTACTAGAAATACAAAAGGATCGCCCTGATCCTGCTGTTGTGGCTGCTCTACTTGATAAGGGCGCCGATATTGAAGCTACAGACACCAATGGTGAAACCCCACTGCTACTAGCAATACAAGCAGATGACCCTGATCCTGCTATTGTGGCTGCTCTACTTGATAAGGGTGCCAATACTGAAGCTACAGACACCAATGGTGAAACCCCACTGCTACTAGCAATACAAACATACAACCTTGATCCTGCTATTATGACTGCTCTACTTGATAAGGGTGCCAATGTTGAAGCTAAAGACAGCAATGGTAATACACCACTTTTACTAGAAATACAAAAGGATCGCCCTGATCCTGCTGTTGTGGCTGCTCTACTTGATAAGGGCGCCGATATTGAAGCTACGGACGTCCGTGGTCGAACGCCCCTTCTACGGGCGGTACGTCTAGGACATACAACTATCATTCATGAACTTCTCAAGGAGGGGGCTAATATCGAAGCTACGGACAATTTGGGCCAAACAGCCCTTCTACTGGCAGTACAGAAGGATTATTACAATACATGTTTAGTAGTGCCGATTCTTCTTGCGAATAGTGCCAATGTTGAAGCTACAGACATCCATGGTCAAACACCCCTTCTACAAGCAGTACATCTAGGACATACAACTATCATTCGTCAACTTCTCAAGGAGGGGGCTAATATCGAAGCTACGGACAATTTGGGCCAAACAGCTCTTCTACTGGCAGTACAGAAGGATTATTACAATACACGTTTAATAGTGCCGATTCTTCTTGCGAATGGTGCCAATGTTGAAGCTACAGACATCCATGGTCAAACACCCCTTCTACAAGCAGTACATCTAGGACATACAACTATCATTCGTGAACTTCTCAAGGAGGGGGCTAATATTGAAGCCACGGACAATTTGGGCCAAACAGCTCTTCTACTGGCAGTGCAGAAGGATTATTGTCACTCTACCTTAATAGTGGAGACTCTTATTGAGAAAGGTGCTAATATCGAAGCTACAGATAGCGCTGGTCGCACAGCGCTTATTTTGGCAGTACAAATGGGTTACACTGATATCGTTTATACTCTTCTTGGGAAGGGTGCGAATATTGAGGGTATGCATCAGGGACATACGCCACTCCTACTTGCAGTAAGACTGCGGGATAGGGCCATTTTTTCTATTCTTCTTGAGAAAGGTGCCAATCCTAATGTTGCATACCTTGAGAATACTCCTCTTTTATTGGCACTAAGAATGGGCGATATGGCTATTGCCGGTGCGCTTCTTGAGAAAGGAGCCGATCTTCAAGCTGCAAAAAGTTCTAGTCAAATATTACTTCTTATGGCAACGCGAAACAACCATTACGGGCTGTCCTCACAACTTTTAAGAAGTGGTGTCAATCCTAACGCAAAAGATATTTCTGGAATGACCCCACTTTGTCTGGCAGCAACAGCCGGGAATGAATTAATGATGGAATTGCTTATTGACCATGGTGCTGATATCAACCAATCCGATTTTCTTGGATGGACACCGCTCTTAATTGCCGCAAAGAAAGGCCATACGAATTCTGTGAAACTGCTTCTGGAAAAGGGAGCTAACATGGAAGCAGTTGACAAGCTTGGACAGACTGCCCTTGACTTGTCATCAAAAAATGGGCATGCAGATGTTGCTAAATTGCTCCTCCAACACAGCACTAACAGTGCTGTAGCTTCGGCCATATGAATCACCAACCTGGGAGGCACGGCCTCTGGCATCTTAAATAGCTTTTCTCCTGCGTGGCGAAATATTTTCATCCAATTCTGTTCTACGAATCACTACTTGCGATACAGTCGGTCAGTTGTAGTTGGAAGATGATTATGCACATGGCGTCGAGACCAAAACCAGCAGCGTATTTGATAGAAGTAAGTAATTCATACCCCATTTTGTGTATAAATTTTGAGAGAAGCCCGTTTTTAACATTCCGTAGTGAGCAGAAATCAGCGAGCTAGGTTTCCTAAAGCCTTTCTAGCACGAATCGTGGACAATTATGACAGGTGGAAGGAGGGAACAAGAGATGTGACCTGTTCATTTAATCATCATGTGGTTATTAAGCAGGATGAAAGGTCGAGCAGGAGCATAAATGAGTTTGCGAACTTCGTCTGTGCTCCACCACTGTAGGGTTAATGGTAATTGCTTGAGTACCATTACGCCCTCGTTTGGCATACTAGGAGGCAGTCCGGAATCGTACGACTTGAGGAAGATTGGATGCAGTGTTTGGTGACTTGTACATATATGAAATAAACTTTCGACAAATTGACGTAAATATATACATAGAATGCCCAAACCCAAATTAACCCCTAATATACCACCCAAGAGGCTCATTTTTTCGCTCTCGAGTTGACAACCCCTTGCCCAAGTATGCAAATCTATTACCCCCTTCGTACCTGAACTCGAAATCCTGCAAACGAGGTTCCTGCAGTGACTCGAGGAAATGATTGACCGAGCCAGGCCATGGGCCAACAATTCGGCCAGTCGATGTTCCTCCCTTGTACCTAGAATTCATTGTTAGCAGGTTGGTTCCTAGGTATTTTGTGCAAAAGCAACGACGAGGATTGGAACCTACCAGCTGTTGCAATTGCCGGAGAATGTCAATAGATCCATAACAGCATCCTTATGATCGTTAAACTCCGTGTTGGCTTCTCGGGTAACCACCACCGACTTGACACCCTCGCATTGAATCTTCTTCGTAAAACTTAAGGCAAAGGCGAGTTGCGCCTCTATCGCAGGCATCAAGGAGCCGTTTGAGATGGGTGTATTTGGGCCAACCACCACTATTTTTTTCATTAGCTTCCACGTATTCTCTCCGGATAAGCTATAGAAGGATGGTGGGTTTCGGCTTACTGAAATAGTTTGGCATATCTGGAACTGCACAGGTGAAGTAGGCTTCGGCACCAGTCTTCTTCCATCGATCTCCTAGGTTAACTTGGTTGCGCCCGATAAGCGGGAATGGAGGGACGTAGGACGTATCATAGCCTGTTGCGGTGATAATCACATCAACAGGATATTCTGTGCCGTCTGCCGTCACTAAGCCCCTGGCATTGACCTCCTTAATTGGAGACGTCACCACGTGGACGTTTTCCTGTTGTAATGCTTCAAGATAGCCCTCTCCGGGGGTAACACTGTCGAATCAATTTGGTTAGTAGGTGTTGAGGAAGAAAGCCCCATGGAGTGAAGATTTGCATCGCAACGTACCGACGACATCCGACATCGAATGTTGGAATCAATTTCTCGCGCAGAGCTGGGTCCATCTTTGCAAGTCTCTCCCGCATTCCTTTCTCAACCATATCCCTTGATGTCTTCTGGGCCTCTGAGTCCTTGTAGAAGTTGGGGAATCGAGAATTCAAGGTATGATCGATCTCACGACGATATTCTTTGAGATATTCCTGATCACTGCGGAATTTGGCTTTCTGTTCATCTGTGTATGTTGTTGCTCGTCCATCGGGAGCGAGCTGTCCTACGAACTGGGGGGCAATCCAGGTAGGTGAACGAATAAAGCTATATAGTGAGTTGACCACTATATTTTGACGTTAATTAACCCAAATCGTAGCTGTTGAGGTTTCGTTACGATGCCTTACCTGGCTGAATGGTTGGAATGACTTGAATGGCAGAAGAACCTGCACCGATGACAGCCACACGGGTGCCTGAGAGATCGAGATCTTGAGGATAGCAAGCAGTGTGTGCTAGGGTTCCCTTGAAGTCGTGGAGACCAGGAATATCGGGCCATTTCCATTTACTAAATGTCCGTTAGTTTCTTTCTCTCTTTCTTTTCATTTCAGCTGCAATAAAGAGCCAGACGGAGAACCGGAGAGACAAACTTTAGTACTCCAGCACAATTTATGATAACTTCAGCAGAATCATCGATAATCTCATTAGTTTTGAGGTCTTGGATCTTGACTCTCCACTTGCTGTCTCCTTCGTCCCATTCGGCGCCAACAACGCGATGGTTGAACTTAGTGTGTTCGTAAACACCATACTCTTCCGCTCTCGCGCGATAAAACTTCCAGATCTCCTCTGAGCCCACATATCTAGAAACAACACAGTCAGCTTAGTTTACAGGAATGAAAGCGGGCTGTCACTCACACTTTAGACCAATCCGGATTTCCGATCCAAGGATAACTGTAAGAATGGGCAGGAATGTCGCAAGAGCAACCGGGGTATCGCGACTCCAACCACGTTCCACCAACTTCATGGTTCTTCTCGTAGATCACATATTCGACATTCTCTAATTCCTTCACCTTATACGCGAACGCGATGCCGGAGATTCCTGCACCAATGACGATAACTCTGACTGGTTTCGATTCTCCGATATATTGATTGTTAACCGTGTACGGCACGGCAGGACTGATGGATCCCATTTTTGCGGAGTCTAGCCAAAAAGACTCTGTGTAAAACTTTTATTTAATCTTGGGTATTATTTGTTTCTTTCTTTCCCCTCCTCTGCAGGTGCTAGCCCATCCATTTAAGATATGCATATGGTCCTGCAGAGGTCAGTGCTTGTAATACACTGATGCGGACCTATCGCTCCGATCGGAAACTCCAGCAATGGGAATATGGAGATTGCGGGGAACGAACTATTCCCTATGGAGTTTAGAGGAAGTCTAACGCAGTCATGATTTTCTGTTTTGGCCTTTGGAGGATGAGGTGAGGTGTGGCAAAGGAGGCTTCGGTATCTTGGAGCCGACGCTTGTAACCATCCGGTGATGTTGTGCCACTCCCCCATAAGAACAAAATTTATTAGCTTTTCGGCATTTAGACTGTAACTGATTGCTGACTCTCGGGGGTAAAGCGGGGAGAGAGAGAAAAAAAATAAAAACAGAAGGGGTCGATCTGGGTAAGCTGGTGTATTCCGGGGCCGATGTGCTGACAAGCCTTCGCAGGATGTATCTCGGTCGTCGAGTCCGAGAATGCTTCATTAACCATAAAAGCCGGCTACTATGCCGATATGAGTAGTTCTAGAGAAGAATGGCTCAGATGTGTTAACTAAAGCTAGACTAGGTTGTTTTAAGCGGCACAGAGAAGCGGCACGGAGGTAAACCTAGTCAGAGCTCTTAGAAAGAGATTATGAGATCATATCAAATAGATCGCTATGTACAGAATATATTAAACAGGAGAAGAAGAAAAAGAAAAGGTCATCAATAAATACCATCACCATCACACCTGAATGAACTGTGTTCCGGACCCCAATTCTGGCACAGACTTTATGATCTCGATGCTGGCAGCTCTACCGGATATATGGAACTCCTACCATCCATTTCATTCATCATTTCTGCTTCGCGGAACCCTACTTTCGTGTCTTTCACGTCCTGAAAGTCGGGCTCCATAGGTTTCTCGGATTTTCTCCTCCTAAAGAAGACCAGCCACACCAGCAGCGCAATCAGCGACAATCCGGCCACTGATGCTCCAACACCGATGCCCGCGATGGCACCACTGCTCAGTTTCCTAGCACTAGATGCTGTTGATATCGTACAACTCCCGAACTCAGACTGGCAACCTGCACCGCAGTAACTTAGGTTGCCACCGCAAAAGCCATGACTGGAACAACAATCTCCATATGTACTGCCCAGACACGTCGCCTCGTATATGGAATTCGACCCGCAATTCCCATCTAAAGTTATGCCTCCAGTGTTCGTGTTAGACGCAGTCGGTGAGGAGGCGCTCGAGGATGTCGTTGTTGTCATCGACGTTGATAATGATGATGATGAGGAGGAGGAGGAGGGGGAGGAGGAGGAGGAAGAAGAAGACGAAGACGACGAATCGACGGGTAAATTGCACGATCCAAACATAGACTGACAGCCTTCGCCGCAGTAGGCTTTGGTGCTACCACAGTATCCTTTTGAAGAACAGCAATCGCCCATTGTGCTACCCAAACAGGTGAGATTGCTCGTGGCAGTCAATCCGCAGGAACCGCTCGTGCTGATCGTCTGAACGCTTGCATCGTTACACTTTCCAAACCCTAATTGACAGCCTTCGCCGCAGTATGCTATAGTGCTACCACAGTATCCTTTCGAGGAACAGCAATCACCCATTTTACTACCCAAACAGGTGAGATTGCTCGTGGCAGTCAATCCGCAAGAGCCGCTTGTGCTGACCGTCTGGCTGCTTGCATCGTTACATTTTCCAAACCCTAGTTGACAGCCTTCGCCGCAGTAGACTATGGTGTTACCGCAGTATCCTTTGGGGGAACAACAGTTTCCAAATTTGGAGTTAAGACAGGTGGAATTGCTGTCTGAGTTGGAACCGCACTTCCCGTCTGTACTGGTTGGGTTCATTATTGCGATCGGGTTATGATTTTTCTAGGGTTGTGAGCCTGGGAAGGTCAGATTTCGAGTTTCAGATATGCCGAAGCGAAAGTCCTCGGGTTGTGTATCGGAGAGGAGTATTATTATGAAGGGGTATTATGAACCCTGGTTAAGAAGCCAGCAAGGGGGCGAAAACAAGCAACAAATTCAGGGTCTGTTACAGCCCCATATGAATCAATAAATAATGAGACATCGAAGAGTTCCCGGCGCCAAAGGGAAGAGAGAGGGCGAAAAAAAAAAAAAGACAGAAAAAAAAGGGAAGGAGGGGGAAGGAGAAAAGACAAGCCAGAAAAGCAATATAAAATTTCATCTCCAAACACGAACAGAATTCTCGAGGCGGAGCAGTTTGGGGGCCCAACAGGGAGACTAACAACAGCCACCCCCTGTCTTTAGGAAATGAGATTTCTGACTGCATTTCTGAAGCCGCGGTAAACAGAATCTCTTCCCAGTGATCCTGGTCGTTGGCGATGACTAGTACGCCACGGCGCTTCTGTAGCTCCACCTTGAATTTTAGCCTTTAGCTTCACCTTCGGCCAAGAATTGTGGGGGACAAAAAGGGTCTCGGCTTGTCAAAGTTCGCAAATTTATTTTAATTGATCGTGCAGAACAGGGTCCTGGGCATCGAATGAGTGCAGTGGCCTTGTAGGGGCCTTGTAGGGGACTGGGATCTTCGAGTGTGTGGATTATCAAAACAATAATTCTTTCCAAAAACAGCGCCAAGGCTTTAGGCCGATAAGAAGACTTTTCGAATCCGAATAGACAGTGGGTGCTTACTGGGCGCTAGGTCGAACCTAGTATTCATTCGATTAGAAGCCTTTTCTAATACGAAGAGACAGTCGTCGCTTGTTGGGCGCTAAATCAAACCTCGTATTCTCATCGAAAATGGCAGCCAAGACAAAACCAACACTTTGTTTTCCAGCGTTAAGGCGAAGGAACCCACTGGTGGAGGCTGTCCAGGTTCCAACTAAAGAGAGGCTGAGTTGCTTCTGCAAATATCGAGTCGTGTCCGCTAACAAATTCATTGGAATGGAAGTCATCCCGAGATGATCTCATCCTGACCGACATGTGCCTACTTATTAATACGCATGGTCGATCTCTCGTCGGATGGGCAGAGAAAGAGATCGACAGAATAAAAGTACACCCACCATGCGTCTCACAGACAATACCCTCATATTCCTCATTGCAGGCGTGAATGCTCGAAGTCATGCACCCAGGCAGACCAAATGTGACTGCTACAAAACAGAAGGCATCACGTCAGCTTATTACACCCACCACCGCTTCTACGACTTTCGTTACCTTCACAACCAGAATGGTTTATATAACAATGAGCCTGCAAATATAACAGACGACAAAGAAACTAGTGTTCTACCTGTCCAGGCGGGATATCTCACTTCCACTGCCTTTACGGATGACTGGGGTATACAGACATGGGCGAGTCCAGCCGGACCAAATAGGCCGGTAAAGATGCAGTATAGTGACCAAAACATATGGATTCGTAAGTCATATCTAACTTCCAGACGAGTTTTCGATGGGGCCCTCCATAACTAAAACAATCAGAACAAGACAATCCAAACAACCCAAAGTCCACCACTCATCTCACCCTCCGAACATACCGCAACGAGCATTTCAGCTCTACAGCCGAAATGGACCACAAGGAGCAGGATATCTTTCACGCTTCTATTCGTATCCGAGCCAGAGTTCGCGGCGACACAGGAGCCTGTGCCGGCATGTTCACCTACCTAAACGATACTAACGAAAGCGACATTGAAATTTTGACCCGGGATCCTAAAACTCACATTCGCTATACGAACCAGCCAGGGCTCGACGAGAATGGGAACGAAGTCGCCGAAGCTTCCTCCGATGTAGAGTTAAAGGATGGAGCCGTCTGGACCGACTGGAATGATCATCGCTTAGACTGGACTCCCGAGCTTAGTGCTTGGTATGTTAACGATGAACTGGCGGTGACAAAGACTTATGGAATCCCGAAATCGCCCAGCTCGTTTATCTTGAATATTGTAGGTTTCATTCATTTTCCCCTTTCTTCTATTTTTCTTTTTTTTTTCCCGGTAGGATTGGGTTATTTGTAATCCATCCATCGTAATTATGTATTAAGAGAAGAGATTGCTGACTGAAGCTCCCTCCAGTGGAACGACGGGGGAATATGGACCGGCAAAATGAAAGTTGGGTCAGCTGCATATCTCGAAATCCAGTGGATCGAGATGGTATACAATGTGTCTTCGGACTCAACAACAAACACTGCTTCTCGGTTTCGGAGGCGTTGCTCAGAGTGCTCGACCGTGTGTCGTGTCGATGGCGTCAGGAGGGCATGATTTCCTGAGCGAATGTTCTAGGATATCAGGTCAGTCGGACTTGCTCTCGCTTCTAACGATATTTCTTGCTTTATGGCTGTGGCTGGTTTGTTTCTTTTAATCTCAAGACTTCCATTTTTTTCAAACTTTTGTTCCATCGCTTGAACCCACTATAAGTGCCTTGTTCTGCATCTCTGGGTGTCCCTATATCTACTAGCATCAAGGCGTCAAGAATAATAGATCTTTATTAGAGAAGATATACATTGGATATGCTACTTGGAAGAGCCATTTTACTACCTACAACATTGCACCCTTTGCACATTCACGTACACATACTCCTAAAAGTCCCTCCCAAGTTAAGATTCAGAACCTCACATATCAACTTTATTCAGCTATTAGACTAGAGTATCATCTTGCATTAATACGCAACATCCATTCTGTTATCGTTCATCAGGCCGAGACAATATACGTCGCAATCGCTCCCTCCGAACTGGTTACCAGAAAATTAGAAGCTTAGACGAACAGCGAAAGATAAATAACCAGCTATTGGATACAGGGCATAGCCAACAGCAACGGAAAACCTCCCACCTCCAATTCTTCTCAGCAATAAGCAAGCCAATCGTGCTACACTTAGGCACTCTTTTGATTAAAGTTCCTTTACAGTTTGATGGCACCAAGTCGTTGCAGAGGTGAAAGTTGCAAATAACTCGCGTGTCACGCATGTTATATGTGGTGTGTATATATATTGCGAGACAATGGGCTGAGACTCAGAAACTCCTCACTCAAAAGGCCAATCAGAAGCAGAATCACTTTTTAATCATGCAATTTTTATAGGTATAAGATCGCTACGCTTTGCATGTGGAATGAATTTGGTTAATATTATTGTGGCCATCCAAACTAGGGAAAACGCAACGGGACTTAGAATTCACTATTGGACTCGAGGCGTTAACTACTGGCACGGTTCAAAATGAGCAAGAGTATGGGGGAAGATACCTTTTAGAATAACAGAGGCTAAACATGGTTGATTGATTGATTGATTGAAGCTTCATACTTTAAATCAGCACATGGAAGGATCTTTCATCAAGGACTATATTGTTGTTCCCTGTAGTTTAGCTTATCATTTTTATATTGAGAAAACCACCAAAGGCATTGGGAGAGAGAGGGTTGTAGCCAAAATGTTTCATGGAGAATTTATAAATAGGCGGTAGCATCGACTTCGCCATCTTGAGCTTCCTAAGTAAAACCATCCCTGTTTCAACAAGTCTAGATATCACTTGCACCACCCATCCTTGGCAATTTTCGGTAACAGTAGCGCGACTAGTGGCTTTAGGGGTAACTCACTAGCGACTTGTTCTTCGCTGATAAGAGCTAGGTCATAGATGTTGCGGAAAGCCGCAGGGGCAGCTATGAATATATTGTGCAGTACAGGTGGCGTAGAGGCGCGGCAGAAACTCGACAGTCTGAAAAGCCGACAGAGGCGATCACCTTAAGTAACAATAAAGCTGAAAATTGACCTAAGGGTATGGTTCAGGATCTAGACATGCATAAGCAGGGAAAAATAGGTGGCTCATCAAACAGACTAGTATATCCCCCATCTCCCACTGTTTCACATTATGTTGTTCTTGTTTTTGCCAGCAGTGCCATTAGCGACAGAGTTGAGATGCTCTGTTCTTGTCAAGCGTACCAGTATTTTTTTGGAGGTGGCTGTGGGGGTCCGGCTCTGCAGCCTTTTCAGTGAGTTGGAATGGCTTCCTTGACTAAGAAACAACCTAGACATCTTGTCTAGTAAATATATATCTAGAATCTGTTGAAGCAGGGTCGGTGCAGTATTTGATAGGAGAAAAAATTGATATAGTTATTGAGAAAATGAAAGAAATGGATGGGAGAAGGAGATTTGAAAGAGAGAGGAAGAGGGCATCTAGAGGTAGTTGTCACTAAATAGGCAGCAACATCATATGACCTGACTATTAATGGACCGTTGAATGTATTTCTATAAGCACTAAGATCTTGACCTGCATGGAGGGTCTGAGAGTTTTTTTCTTTTATATTTTTTTTCTTTGAAGGGCTCCCATAACAAGGCGAGAATTATAAAATAGAAGCTCCAGTACCGGGCTAATTTTGATGTAGCGGTTCTTGCATTTCTTTCCTCACTCTCTGACAAAGCCATCTTCCTAACTGGGAAGGCGAGATGCTTGGAGACTAGCGTACAGGATTAATCCGGATAGTGTTAATTGGGCTTATTCTCAATCACCAAAGGCATTGTTTCTGGGTGACAATTGGCCCGCTCGTCCGCAGCTGGGGGCAGAGAAAGCTTAGCACTTGATAGTGGATTCTCTACTTGTCGCCCCCAATTAAGTTGTCATTGAATATATAATTCAAGAACCTCGATTCTCCCAGTTGATAAAAGTGGCAATTTACTCTACACTCGGTGTCCTCTTTTTACATCGCAAAAGCCGCCATTCCAAATATCTTGGCAAAGGCATCGCCCATGGGTCCAACAGTCTTTTTTGTTCCTGGTTTTTGGGAAGGATCATCTGTCTTTAACCATGTCTCATCTTTGCTCGCATCTGAGGGGTTCCCTACAGAGACTGCTATCCTCCCCAGCACAGGAAGTATCTCCCCGAACAATCCCACTATGAAAGATGACATTGCGTCCGTCCGAAACCATCTGACGGAGGTAGTCTCACGGGGAGAAGATGTTCTTTTGGTATTACATTCAGCAGGAGGATTCATTGGAAGTGAAGCAATGAAGGATCTCGATAAAAAAAGGCGTTCCCAGCGTGGAGAGATGGGCGGAGTGACTGGGATCGTATTTCTAGCGGCTGCGGTTTTCCCGGAAGGCTATGAACATCAACCCCTCCCTTTTGCGGTTGTTGAGGTAAGCAAAAGAGTGTGCTGTTTTGTGTTTTTTAGTCTTTCCATATGCGCTACAGACATCTTACAAGGTCTGTATTTGTATTGACGTTTTATCCTAGGGCGGGGCATCACACTGTGCAGAGCCAGAGAAGCTCTTATTTGGCGATCTGCATGATGAGGAGAAGGCGAAATGGTTGGCCGAGATTCAACCGCAACCAGCGCAAGGATGGGATGCTCAGGTAGAATATGCGGGATGGAGAGATGTACCGAGCGTATATCTGATTTGCGAAAATGATAACGCATTGCCAGTGCCTCTGCAAGAACAGCTGGCTGGCTTGGCAAACAGCAAGATCGAGCGATGTAGTGCTGGACATGTACCACAGCTTGGGCAGCCAATCCGAGTGGTCGAGGTCATCAAGGCAGCCATTAGGACCGTCAGCTAAAAGCGGAATTCCTTCCTTCAAACGGGTAAAAAACAAGGAGGGTACGAAATGAAAAAAGGACCACGTCCAAGTCAGCTTTTCCGACACAACACAAGGCTGGCTTTAGTGTACTTAACTTGATCCCCGCGATCGCCCTGGCAGTTAATAAGTGGAACAGTCTGTTTTTCCCGTGGCACTAAAATGATTTTTTCTGAGCTTCGTCAGAGCTACACGTAAGATGGATTCTTTTCCATTTAAATAGCTGTTGCCCGCCGTATTTCGTGGCAGTGAAAATAAACCCCCAACTTAGCACTGCGCTCAGAGCCGCACGCATGCGACACACCGGAGGTTCGACCGGAGATTTAAACACTGACACATCGCCCTAGGGAGCCTTGATCTGGCATGTTCGGTAATCGCAAAAACAAGAATAAAAATAAAAATCGCCAGAAAATGGTGAATGGATCCAGTAAAGGGCAGAAACCAACATCCCCACCGCAGCTACTGAGAAGCACCCTGGAGGGACTGACCCAGACTGGGCAAAATGTTAGCACAATATCGGAAAATGTCAAGGGGCTATTATCGGCCGTACAAGTCGCCGTAAGGTCGAGCGCTGACCTCCCGATGTTCGCTACAACGTTCATGACCTCGCTCGGAGTTTTGGGAATTGCAACCCAAATGGTCATCACCCACCAGAGTGTGCAAGCTTTGCAAAAGATCTCGGGGCATTTATCGGATATCGCCAAGAACGTTGAAGCTCAGACAGCTCTTCAAGCGCCGGAGGCCTTTGCGCAGAAGGTCTATCGTTTGCTTTGGGCGAAAATCGAGAGCACAAAAAATCAGCAGCCTGAACATTGGTTCTTTGTTTACCACACCGACACCGACTGGTTGGCGCATTTCCAATACAAACTGAAACAGAAACGACCGCTGGGACCAAGATTCATTGCCGTCTCGCATGAGTTGGATGCTTTAATTGCATGGATGCTCGCTATTCGAGAAGTCCAGAAGAAGAGAGGACCCCTGAAACCGATATTCCATCTCTTAATGCCAGCGTACCGGCCATTGGTTATTTTGGATCCGCTGGTCATCCCCGACACGCTACGTCCTTTCCATATCGAAGGGGAGATTCATGCAGGGACAAAATTTATCTGGTTAAACCTCCCACATGAGGATCATTCTTCACACAAAGATATCGAAATATTCACACCCGAAACATCTCTAGTGGAAAATATCAGGAGATTTGGTAAGTGGGAAAAACATTTCTTTCCTCCTTTTTGTTTTTTTTTTTTTTTTCCCTTGGCGATCCCCGACAAAGAACAAATACAGGTCTCTGGACAACCCAGACAGGTATACTTACCATCGAGTTACAACAGTTGGGATTGACAAACCACCTATTCCCCGAGTCTTGGGATCACGAGAGGCTACTGCGCTTTTGAAGCCTCCTGTCATACGCGATCCGCCGCAAGCAAATGATGAATCCAAACACTCTGGTACGGAAAACCAGGTCTTTCGGCTACCATCATTGAGCCGATCACCAAATTCCGACGCTAGTAGCATGGTCGCGCACCCAAGCCAGAGAGGTCGACGCAGGAGCAGAGCGCCAGGGTCAGACGCAGCAGATAGGGTGAGAACTGGGATATAAAGCCTGGATTGATTGACCTTTTTTTTTTTTTTTTCATCCATGTCTTTGAACGGTCAGGCACGGCTGGGGAAAGTCTAGGCAACTTTAGGCAGCGAATACTCCATAGGAATTGAATCTCGTATTCTGAAAGATAAATTCCCCCGCCATTCCATGAGCCAAGGAACAAAACAAAAAACCTTTCCGCGACTCCAATCCCAAACCAAAAGCCTATTCACCATCCATTAATTGATCAAATAGAGATTTCTTTTATTCGTGCTATACGATTAACAGAAACCTACCTTACCTGCGTCAAGTAAATCGAACCTTACTCCCTATATACCCTACTACTATCCACCATGGCGTCACCTGCGGAACGAGAAGAAGATATCACGAATGAAGTTGAACCCGAAATAAAATGGCGCATTCAATCCGGATTCTGGACACTCAGCAAAGCCATCGAAGACACTACAACCATGATTGAAGACCTAGATCCCGATACCCTTCACCCCACAGCAAGACGAATGGCACGCGCGATTGTCGCACCGCTTTGGGAGGACCAGATCCAGCGTCAGCAGACTTGGCCCGCGGGGACAGCTTTGATATCCGAAAAAATTGAACGCGCGTTTGACTCTTTAGAGCGAAATAGAAAAATTATAGCACGCATGAACTTCTCTTGCTGTCGAACGTGTGGGGTGGCGGAGATTGGCGAGGACAAAGATGAGGGCACAGTGGGATTTGTGTTTTTCCATGAGCAGGGCACAAGAAGTGCAGTCGAGGGGGGTGGGAGTTTGTGTTTATATTATGGGTCTTTCACCAAGTCGCAAAAAAGGGATGAAGCGGTGGGAAAGGCTATTGTTGGGTCGCTACGGAGGGCGGGGGTGAGTGTGGAGTGGGATGGAGATGCCAAGAAAGCAATAGAGGTTGACTGTGGTGAGTGGAGACAGAGATTGGAAGAGGAAGAGGAAGAAGGAGAGGATGAGGATGAGGATGAGGAGGGGGACGAGGAGGGTGGTAGTAAAGATTGAATATGTCCCTTATGTATTGCCATATCTCTTGACGAGTCGAGTAGCAGCTTGGACACACACTCGTCCATTTGGGATTCGCCTTCCAGACAAATGTGTAATCGATATCCGCACTCATTTCATAACAAATGATATCAACTCTTAGTCCTGTTAGATCACGCATGACATAGTGAAGGAAGTCAATCCCAGAAGCACCAGGGCCATGGGAGATTTCTGTATTCGATGCGTATATTGCGGCTGCGGGACACAAGGTGTCGTCGTCCTATTATTTCTATCATTGCGCTTCACGGCCCTCTGCATCTTTATTCGGTGTGTTCCTCGGATGGTAGAGATGATAGAGGGCCAGTACGCGTTTCTATTTACCTATGAGCGATACTTTATAGCCTTAGATGTGGTTATGATGCTGTTGCTTTCGCTCACAGTGAATGTGTGGCATTCAGGATGGGCGGTACCCATAACAAACCACGACAGAGTGTCTTGTGCTAGGGTATATGTGTATCTATAGAGGGGTTATAAGGATAGGACTCCCCTTATATTTACCACGCTATGGTCTGGAGAAAAAAATATACTAGCCTTAAATCCCAGGCACTCAGTGGTTGGAATATACATAAGTCCTGATATGGATAAAAGGCACTTGTTTAGAATTCACCCGCCATATATTGCAAATATCTTCGCATGGTGCAACATGCCAGATAGTATACAGAATTAAGTCCACGCATATGCAAGAAGTCCCGATGTGATATGATTCAAGTAGATGCCAGTAGCCTGTGGTTACGTATCACCGAATGTATGCCTGACTAAGTCCAGCAACAGACCGTTCCCTATGCACGGGCTAGCCCCATTTTCTAGGAGAGCTCAGCACCCTGGGATTGGAGCTCTGACACCTCCAAATAGAATATGTCATATGCATTCCGACCCCGGGCCAAGTGCTGCCCAAATATTTGCCCTCACTTCAATTTATCTAGTTCGCTGGAGTGCCAACAGTTGGACACATCAGAAAGATTCGCTAAAGTTTTAATGTTAGCCCTTCATAAGGTGTGAGAAGATATTGGATACTTACGATGATACTCTGATGGAGCTAGGATCATAAGCGAGGGCGGCATCATAAGAGGCCTCAAGCTGATCTAGGCAGATTTCGCGAGGAAGCGCGGCCAAATGTCAGGGATATCTTTTTCCTCCCCCTGCTGGGCGTACGAGCATCGGGCTGCGTGGTCTCGCCACTTGCACCCTGCACATATACCCCCCCAGTATCCTGGCACACGAACAATACCGCTAGCTTTCGTATCCAGAGACCTTCCTTGACTGCCCGGTTGGATACGACAAACTCCGCAACGGTAGATGACGGTGCCACCACGGATTCTTTCTTCGAACTCCATGAAATAGGCGTTCCCGCAAACAATACAACATATTATCAGCAGTCTGGTTCCATCTCCAAACCCCCATTATCCCCCGCCCTCTTACCAGTAGCCTTTGACCATTTCGAGAAATTACTACAGTGACTGCAGTGGCCCCAATAAACCAAACAACTTTATCTGTCTTAAGCCTCGGACATGTTTCGCTCCAGAAGCATTCAACAACTTTTCGCGAGAAATCGCCAATGTCTGGACGTATGAATAGATCTGGATCCTTAGGTAAGTTATCGCCCTTCATGCCCCGAGACTTGCATTAGCAACACGCAAAGCAGAAACAATACAAAAAGGAAACATACTGGTCCCAACACTGACGTATATGAGTTTCGGGTTCCCGCGACGGCTTAGTAGCCCAGCAGCACTCCAGTCGTGGATCTCTGTCGGCATTATTCGCACCCAGAGATAACACTTCTATTTGCGTGTTATAGTTGGATCTGGTCCATCATACTAGTAGTCAGCAGAGTTCAAAACACTCCTAAATATTTAATAGTTGCCTTACCTATTGCACTTCAACTGAGCGAGATCATGCTCTGCTAGTGAGAGTCAGACGAGCAACCATTTTGGGGGGCTTAGGCCATCCAATATAGACTCTATGAACGCATTAACGCTGGGCAACTAACGAATGATATCATTAAAGATGTTGGTATCTCGGTTCCGGCTCATGATGCCGAGAGGGGGGAAGTGATTCCGACGGAGTTGTATTATGTCGGACAAATATTTTGAGCCAAGCTAGCAGATCATGTGGAGTTTAGTGCTTCTCAAAACCCAAGGTACTTTTAGCTCAAGTTTAAACCTTCGTTAATTCGACATATCCTTGCTGTGGGGGCAAACCTTGAAGGAAGATAGAGGTGAAGAGAAAGTTCTGACAAGGTCTAACAGGATTAAAAGGAGAAAGCGGCAAAGGGGTAATTTTTTTTTTTTTTTTAGCCTTCCTAGATGAATTGCTATCTCGAGGTTTTACAGTAATTAGGTCCCTAATAATACACCACAGGACATGTGCTGCCTAAGGCTTTGAGATGCACGTCACTCTAGGCAGTCACTGTCAACAATGGTTACCATTTCAACCACGTCTCTCCACCCAGTGAATAATAGGAATTGGAGAGGGCGGGTCCAGCTTTAGTTTACCCATAAATAGTGTTCAATAGCTCCGCATGGGATTATAGTAGGTAGTAATGCATTCACTTACAGTGAATGTGCAACATAGGGTAGATAGTACCCAACCAGGTAATAAAAGCAATTAAGAGAGCTAAGAAATAGTATAGAGGGATATATTTAAATATGCTTCTAGACTTGTCCTTTAGGGGTAGGAAAAAACTACCTTTAATCCCAGAAGCATAATAATATAAGCAGGAGTAATCAGCTGTTCAAATTCTATACATGAAGTATATTACATCAAGAATATTAATCTTATTTTAGCAGCACTTAAACATAAGTGAGAGGTCCACATTATTTACTAATTCTATTAGCATGTAGCTACATTTCGCTATACAAGGCCCTTCAGCTATTGTACTCCAGCCCTCCTTCTCCCCAGGTGCTTCACCACACTGTTAGTCCTGAAGCAAAAGTATCCTCTGCTTTGCCTATGCCCAATCATAGCGCACCACACAAAACAAACCCTGTAATAAGGCACTATTAGTGCAGACAACTACCTTGACTTATTCACAAAGACTGGCGTGCTCCATTTCCCTTCATTGTAGGTAAATTGGTTGATGTCAAGACTCTGTGGCAACTGTGTGAAGAGGAGTCTTTTTCCGCTATTCCAGCTGGCAACGGTAATGGCACCCCCTTTGATACTAGTAGCAATAGTAGTGGCGTCTGACCAAGTCTGCTTTTCTTTTGACCATGAAAGGATAACAATATTGTTGTCTTCATTATTCAGTGCAAGATCCACGTTGCCGTTACCCTCCTGGTAAAGAGACATGCTCGATTGTAGTGGAATACGCTTATCGCCGAGGGGCTGCTGGCCTGCATAATATTGGTTAGTTACTCTGGTAAGACCGAAAAGGCGAAGGTGGAAAGCATACCCTTTGCCCAGGTGTCATGTTCGCCGTCATATACAAGAGTCCAGGGCTTAAGATCGGTGCCCTGGTACGCTAGCATGAAGCTCTCTGGCGTAGTCCCTGAAGCAGGAGAGGTCACAGCAACGCCAAGTGCGGTCCCAACTACGGGGACTACATCTATCATGCCCTCCCCTTCTTTTATCTGCACAGTTTTGAGTGACCATGTTTTGGAGTCGGCCTGATAGAATGCGCCCATTAGCTTCATGTTACCGACTGCTTGGTAAAAGACCCATTTTGTTCCGTTAGAGAGCTGAATCGAGGCAAGCTGAGTGGAGGTGTGAGCTTGGTTCTCCTGGGGTTGCGCTTTTAACATGTCTGACAGTCCCCCGGTAGCCCACACACCACCCGAGAGGTTTCTCTCAGTAAGGCCTCTCTCGCCCGTTAGGTGAAATACGGAGACCTGGTGAGAAAGGGAGTGAGTAATTTAGCACCTGAAATAAAAGAAACACGCTGGCACAAACCTGCTTTCCGTCCTTTGAGCAACACGACGCTATCGGCGTATTCGCGGCAGCTTCGCTATACACCGTCTTTTTCTCAACAGCCCATGAACCATCGACAAAAACCGCAGTCGTAATCTGCCGAGCCATGTCCTGCCAGTAGATATAGGCTCTTTCCTTATCGCCATCGGAGTAGGTGCTCGCACTCATAGCTGCACCGACACTTGGAGGGTACCCTGAGTTCCCTTTGGCAGGCTTCGCACGAGGCAACTTGAACTTAATGATGTTTGGAGCGGTATACGTCTTCAATGCGGATTGACTACTTCCAACCGCTTGGGGGTTCTTATCCATGATAGAGGCGTTATATTGAATAGCGGCAATTGCATCCGCAATGTCTGACGAAGCCGCCTGTAACCCTTTGAGATTGGCCTCGTAAGCTCCGTCCGCAGTAGACGCCTGCAATTCCACTTCCTCCTTGTCAGCTGCTGTCGTCACTATCTCGAGACTTTTCTTCAGTTCCTCGAGACCCCCGAGGTCATTTAACATTGCGTAGGTCTTCTTTGTTGCGTCACTTTTGTCCATTCTCAGCTTCGAAAAGTTGGGCAACCTCACAAAATCGGGGACCGAAATATATTCCTTCAGCACCACAGACACTGCATCTTTCCCTTGCGCAACATAGGACTCAAACTTTGATGCTACAGAGAGCATTCGATCCATGTCCCAAACCTTCAATTCTATCAGGACAGAAAGTTAGAGATGCACTTGACTGATGAACGTGGAAATGTTTTGCTTGTCACCTTCGTTGGGAATATTTGCGCCCGAATACGCCACTGAGACATGGATGCTCGCGAGTTTCATGAGCTCCTTGGTATTATACGCTCCCTCTCCCTTGGCTTGAACGCCTCCAAAGCCGCCTTCCAGTGTAGCCTGAATTTTCTGGACATCTGACGAATCTCTAGCCTTGACACTGAGGATACCAACGAATTGGCCTCCTTCAAGAATTTCCGAAATATAGGAATCACCATAAATTTCATAAAAGTCCTGCGCATTGTCAAAAGCTTTGACAAGCTTCATCTTGGGCTCTTCAGCGCTGTACTGGTATGAATTTTGAACAGTGACCTTGACAACAAAGTTCAAGTCTGCTTCCGTAACCTACTCATTCGGCCGCTGGGTCAATGGTTCCTAATTCAATCTATCCAAATGCCACCAGGGCGGACATCTACTCACCTCCTTGTCCTTAATATAGTGACCCGCCCCCGACACATTAAACCCACTGGCGTTAATTGCAAGGGAGGCAGAGATATCCAAAGCACTCGCTAGAGAACTCAGGTCCCGGCTCGCAAAATGATCAAACTTTACCCTCTGGCTTGGTGTCCCCTGCTTAGCCGTGACATTTACGGCATTGCCGAGGGCAGTGGCCTCGGGCAGGGATTTGTACCCCATTCCCAGGTCCATTCCCTGTTGGAAAGGAATCACTCGCGACATAGCTCTGGACTTTTTTTGGGAGGATGCGTGACTCGGTAACTAGAACAAAAACGACGAGAGGCCCTGCAAACACCAAGGCTAGATAAAAACTGAAGGCGGGGAAATGAATGGTTTTTGAACACTCGTGTAATACGGAAAGGAACGTTGATTTATACCCATCTCATGTGGCTTCTCCAAGGCTCATCTCATGTCACCCTTGCTAAATTAGGCACCAGGTGGTCGAGACCCGCGAAACAATTCTCCACGGACTTCGCCTATATAAGCGGCTGTGGAAGCCCCATGGAGAATGACATCTACTCGTATCTCAGTCTAACATTTTTTATTGATTTCTCCCAGGTGAAATGGATCGCTTCCTAACTTTGCCTTGGGCAGGTATACCCGAGGAGCATCCTATCCCCGGATCCTTCATACAATCTAGACTAGGGCTGTATGTATCATACCACCCCCCATCGAACACTGTGCATAGTGTTAGTGCGGATCTCGATGAGATCGCTGCCGTCAAAGAGTGGCGGGCTGCACTAAAACGTCGGGATGACTTTCCATTCTGGGGGCCATCTGCCTTTAGCCTTCACGAGAGCGAGCTTGGCTCCTCATTGCAGTTCAGACCAAGCCGACGAACAAGGTGGAGCCATGTCACTTCGTCGAGTTTCCAGTCGTCCGATTCTCACCTCTCCGCCGCCTTAGGGGTTGGTCTAGGGAACAACTATTTCGGAGTTACAGTTTCCGGAAAGTACGATCACAGCGTGAACGATAAAAAAGATGTAGGTCTAAGCGAGCTCAGCTGCAGGTCACCAAGAAGAAACTAACGAATACTCCAGCAATGCCAAGACTCGACGAACTGTCACACTGTAGCCGGTTATCTTGGATTTCCCAAGCGCCCCGCCTTGTCCAATGATGCAATGCAGCTATTGACAACGCAGGGGCCAGACCTTTTCCGGGCCATCTATGGTACCCACTTCGTGTCCGAGTGTCTGGTCGGCGCAGATGCAGGATACTGTATATCCGTAAACACAACGGAGCATTCGGAGCGTGAATCCTTCAGTGCAATGCTAGACATCAATCTACTCTTTTGTTCAATCCACATAGAGAAGGAGCTTATTGCACGCGTCGAAGCCCACTGCCACCGGGATATCTCCTTTGTATTCTACGACTCGCTTACTGGTACTATTGAAGAAATGCAGGGAACTGAGCTCTTGGAGAATCTGGAGGACCGAGCGAAAATAGTACACGAGAGCGTGGCGGGCCTGGAAGGGAGGCTGCAGGAGGCGTTGCCCCTGGGACCTAGTCAGACATCGCAGTTGCTATCCGAGGCGTCGAGCCATCTTGTGCAGGGCGTATTATTGGCTCCATGGGCGATTCTTCACGAATGGCAGCAGGGGGTGGCGAAATGGGAGCAGCGCTAGCGCTCTGCAGCTTGGGTTCGCGACTGCGCATTGGGGGTTCCTATAGTCTATAAGAAACTATTATCAATAAAATTAAATAATAATAGTGATGATGATGGTGATGATAATAATGATAATACTAAAGGGGGGGATGCGCACGCTCAGCTCGGCAAATCTAACAGTTTTTTCTATTTCTGTGGAGCCGGGGTACGAACGCTAAAGTACGACCTGCTCAAAGCTCTATTTTTTCCTTCTTTAGCAGCAAACACTCAGGCTTTTCGAGTCGAGACCTTCCCCCGCTACTGCACTCCCCACCGCGGCGCGGACCGCCAGTTCGCCACGAAGCTACACAGCATGTTATAAAAAAAAAATAGCGTATTTCCAACCGGAGTCGCCGCTGGCGACCAGAAACAGTTAGCTCACCCCGCACTCAATCAAATCGCTAGATAGATGTAGAGGAATCATACGCACTTCATAGTTCTTCCTACTCGCGTCGTCTCACTACGTTCTTCGGCTCCCGCCCTCATCTCGTCTATTTGCTCTACTTGGATACGAGGGGCGGCGACTGGGCGGGCAAGCCTCGGGTGAGAAATTAACATGGCCACAGAAGTTGTAGAATACAGTAATTTCAGCCGAATCACAAGCAGATATACCAAGGAAGAGGCTGCGTATTGATAATAAATAAAGCATGTATGCTCCTCCTAGTCTCTAGAACTATCCCATCCTTCTTGTGGCTTCCTGTCTACGAATCTTGGGTTGCCTGTCTTCTGCTCACTTATAGTATTTCAAGCCACCACACTAAGAATTGAATTATATACTGACATGGTATTGTAGATGGCCGACCACCTCGTCCTAACTGTTGCCAAAAAATACCTCAACCAACTCAAAACTAGCACCGAGCTTGGGAACAATGGCTGGGATGACCACGGATACGAACCTGACATCACAACTGACGAAATTCTTACCGTGATATCCAAGCCATTAACTGAGGTTACGCGTTATGGCAGGACGCTCGCATGGCTTATGGACCTGAGCCAGTCAATCTTCGGCAAGAGACTAGACAACAACAAATATGGCCAACTATGGGCAAAACCCCATGACGGGCAGAACTTTCAATGCTTAACTGACATGTCGGTGCCCCTTGCCGCCATGATCTATGAATATAGGCCGCCGGCAGGTGCTTCCCCCTTCCCAGTACGCATCTTTAGCCTCTCCAGATATTGGGGTGGGAAGCAGCCAGCCTTCAAACCCAAAGTACCCAAAGTAGACCGGAACCAGGATCACTTCGGTGGCAAAGTGAGACAGAGGGACCAACGCTGTGTCATATCCACGCTCTCGTCCAATCTTGTTGCATCCCATTTGATTCCGAATTGCTTGCCTACCGGAGCCATCCGGATGATCCTAGCCCGCCACAGGACTGACGACACTATTTCTATCCCCACCACCGGCTGGGGGAAGAAGGGGACTGATGCCAATAATGACGAGCGAATTGGCGTCCTAGCATTCTCCCCACTTGACAAAATGATCGACAACTTTACTCTGGGATTCTATTGCCCCAACCCGGCTCATCCCGACGTATACCAAGTGCACCATTTCATTGATTTTCAAACCCCTGATGAATACAACATACTCGGTATCAAACATGTGGACTATGCAAACGTACCTGGGGCCGGAAACCAACTGGCTGACCTGCACGACCACCAAATCACCTTTACAGACCGTACGGTCGACCAGACAGTCTTGCCGCGAGTTATGCATGCTGCCATCAGGTGGCATTATATGCAATGCGTGCTGAGAAATCTGTCCAACGCGGCGGTAGGCGGGTATATGGTTTGGTAAAAACATATTTTCCTCGACTTGTCGAGAACAAGGGCTCATCCGGAATGCTATTGAATATGATCAGAGGATATTTTTTTTTCCAGATAGTATTATATAATGTTATATCTATTCTTCTTTTCGGGGTCCTTGATACGACTGTGCACATCCAGAGCTAAAAACGCTGCGAGTTCAGCATTGAATGATAGACACTAGGTACATGTGAGGTAAATTGCATATACCTAAGGTATTTGATGGATAACATTATAAATTGCGTGGCATTGCATTAGGATACATTCCCTAATATCCATCCAGACTCGCCCATATACAAGGGCAGGAAATAACTAGCTTGAAAAACCTGAAAGCATAATATAAGCAGTAGTGACTGGAGTTCAAAATCAATATTGGTAGGTAATATCTAACATCAAGGATATTAGTCCTACCTTAGGGTACTTTAGCTGTGCTTAAACATAAGCCATCCTTAAACGGCAGGCGTGTTTGTAAAATATAAAAATGTGTTAGGGTATAACAAGGCCTCAACCCTCGTATATGCGTAAATTTTAAACATGATGTGGTGTAACACAGTTACTAAATACAAGAAGGCTCCTATTACATATTCGATAGGTCATAACTATGATATAGTTTGGGGCGAAGGTAGTGTAGCAGAGAGCATTAAGGGTATGAAATTCGTGTTCGTCATTTTATTCTGAGCGAGTGATATTGCGAGTGGTAAAACATATGAAAAAGAGCAAGAACCGCCAAAGCTACGACACAGAAAACACACCAGTGAACAAGGCCAACCCTAAGTCTTCTGACACTATGCTGAATAAGAACGGACGATCAAATATCAACTCAGGGGGAGGACGCGCCGGTCGACCCCGCGTCATGATCACAGCCGTTGCAGCGGCCGCTTCGGTGCCATCCTCGTCCAGCACGATGGTGACGCTATGAATGACTTGATTAACTATATTTGCCCCCGTGCCCATCAGTGAAAAGTTCCCTGTCATGGGATATCCAAGTTCATTAAGGTTCTCTGCGATACTGTCCTGCGTGCGGAGGTTGAATTTAGGGAGCCCAAGTCGACCAAGTTTCTTGCGGGAGAAACCACGCGGAATGCCCTCTTGACGGACGCTGGGCGAGATGTCCGCAGCCGATTTACCATGACGAGGTAAGTAAGCGATGAACGACCAGCGCATGCCCGGCCCTGAGGAGTAGGGCAGGCACACAGCCGTGTAGCCTTCGGCGTAGTGGAGGAGATGGTCCTGGTTGTGGAAGAACATCATATCGACCACGCTTCGTTCACGCTCTGTCTTGTGAAACGGGAAGTTTTTGATTGTATTTTCTCGGTTGAATTTCTTCTTCCACGCAGCCTTGAAATATAGCGTGTTGATGAGAACCATGTGCGCCTGGGCCAGGTGGTCGGGACTGAGTAGGGATGGAATCAGACCGTTCGTCTGGGTAGATACCCACGCGTTGATGTCAGCGGTGGCGTCCTTGAGATTTGGCAGGGTGGCATCTACGTGAGCTGTGAAGCTCTGGAGAAAGTCGATGTAAGACTGAAATATCTCAACCGTCCGGTCGGCGAAGAGCGCCTTCGCAGCACCGACGCGAAGCCCATTAGATGTATTCTTCAAGAGATCTTGGACGGCTTGGAACTCAGTCGCGAGGGTGTTGACATTTGATCCGAGCCTTTCGCAGAATTCTTTGCGTTTGGGTTCCTCTGCCCCGCCTGCAAGCATGGCCAGAGCGATGGCTATCGAGACTCCTGAAACAGCTGTCCCATCGGGTGGGATACCTTTATCGCACAGTTGCGATAGCATATCCCATCCAAGGTTATTAATCGCTTGTGATAAAGATCGTAACATGGCTAGTTGATTTATGTTAAGGTGAAGAACTTAGGGTAATCTATTCGGGGGAGAAGAGGTTTTTGGGAAGAACCTTTCAATTTCTCGAATACCTACGAGGCAGACAGCAAAAGTGGGGACAGTCATTGCCTTGAAAATAAATGATGAAATTTTTACTCAACCAGTCTTGATTTGTGGCTGGGAATCATGGCCAAGTAAAGTATAACTAATTATAGCTACACCAAGTATACCACTAAATATCATACAAATATATAGTAGACCGGAATAAAGTATCACACTCACTCACCCACCTATATATTTTCCAATTTAATAGGGTAGCCCATAATACAACCAGTAGACAAGCCAACGCAAATTCCTATAAATAGAAAAAAAAAGTACTGCAGTTTAGAGTTTTGTAGAGGAAGAACTAGGTATCAATATCAATCGAGTATTGTTTATTTTTTTCCTAGTCTGCAACCATATTGAAATAACTGGATATGTAAAAGGAAACGGATGGCTAGGTAGTCGACAATACAAATTAATTGTATTCTTAACTACTAAGAAGAAAGCAGCAGCTATCTAGTCTAAAGGGAAGAAGACTACCATCCAGCAGAAAAGAGCCATGAAGGTTGGAGATTGTAACACGACAGTCAGTGCCTATTTATTAGGTTTTGACATTAAAAGAACAAGAAATAAGAAAATCGATAAAATAATACAAAATCAGTCATCAAGTGCACTGAAAAGGAACATAATCAAAAAATAAATACCAAATATAATAAGAAAATTCTTCGCTGAATGGATATCTTTCGCCATTATTTTTTTCTCGCTCCGCTTTCAATCAACAACAAAAGAGAAATATCCGTGACGTGAGACGGAAACTTACCTCATCTCTCGAGAGGCGCAAGAAAAGTAATCGTGAAATAAAGAAAGTGAAAAAGAGAGATAGAAAGAAGGAAAGATGAATGAATGAATGATGAGGGCCAAGGTTGGCAGTAGATGTGATTAAATATGTACATCGTTCTAGAAGAACGACTTGATCTCAAGAACCAAGTTCTTGAGGCCGAGGAAAACGCCCAAGCGTTGGTCTAATTGAAAATCAGCCAATCCCAAAACCAGCACAAACCATGCGAAAAACTTCAACATGCGAAGGGATTTTTTGACCACCAGACCTCGTTGATGCTGCTCTCGCTCCTGCGCCAGCGTCGTGCCCCGCTTGATCCCAGCACTGTTTCTCACGGCGAGTTTCTTGATGTTGTCGCTCGAGTACGGTGGGCGCATGAAGCCCGTTACCTTGCCAAAGAGCGGGGAAGGTCGTGCGATGGTGCGCATGTGGCTAAAGGCTTTAAAGCCGTAGTCACCGTGGTAGGCGCCTGAGCCCGAGTCTCCCACACCACCGAATGGTGCTCCGGGTACCATGGCATGCATCAGGACGCCGTTCACGGTGACACCACCCGAGATCGTCGAGGAGATGACTGCATAGGTAGGTTAGAACATTACCACATTTTCACCGGGCTCAGTCATTATTACCGTGGTCAATTTCTTTCTCCTCCTTGCCAAACACGTAGATTGCCAAGGGGCGGGGGAGACTAAGCAGCGAAAAATTAATACTGTTACCCTCAGCGGTTGGTCGTAGTGTGCCTACCTATTAATGGCGTCGATGGCCGCCTGGGTGTCTGCTGTGACGACGGGACAGATGGTTCCAAAAAGTTCTTCAGACAAAAGGGAGTCTAGCAGGGAGCAAGAAATTTTTGGGGATGAGAGATCAGCATTCCACTTCTTGCAATTTTAAGGGCATACGGTAGACTATACCTGTCATCTTCACATTACTAACAATAGTTGGCTGCAAATGACGAGTAGCAGGGTCATCCTTTCCGTGGTACTCGACTTTGCCCTCGGTCTTTTCGGAAAGGTTCTTGAGACGCTGAAAGTTCTTATCATTGACGATGTGGGTCATATCATTGACGGACTTTCCGTTGTAATAGTTGAAGTAATGCATCAACCGTTCAATAAGCTTCTTCTCAATGGACGGATGCGCAAACACATGGTTCACAGACAGACAAATCTGACCCGAGTTGAGATACTTGATCCAAGCAATATCCCTCGCAGCCGCCTCGATATCGGCTGACTTTGTCACGATCGCAGGGCACTGTCCGCCTAGTTCGAGCACGGTAGGGGTCAAATGTTTCGCGGCGGCTGCGGAGACGTAGCGAGCTACACCCACTGAGCCTGTGAAGAAAATATGATCGAACTTGCGCTGAAGGAGGCGGGTGGTCTCCGCTGGACCTCCGGTGACGACGCGCACCGCACTTGTATCCATGTAGCGGGGAATGAGATCCACAAAAAGTTGCTGACATTCGGTGGTAACCTCTGATGGCTTCAGGACGACAGCACATCCCGCTGTAATAGCCGCAATGAGCGGCTGGACGAGCAGGGAGATGGGGAAATTCCATGGCCCGATAATCAGAGCAACTCCGAGAGGCTCTGGTCGCACCGTGGGTCGCAGCAGGTACTTCATGAGTCCCGCATCGGGGACTTGGTCGGCGGTCCACTTGTCGATATTCTTGAGGTGCTCAATGAGGTCTGTCTTAATGGATGTACACTCAGTAAAGGTGGTTTCAAACGGATGGCGGTTCATGTCCTTCTTGAGCGCATCTCGGATCCGCTGCTCATTGTCCTCGACCAGCCACCAGATTTGCTTGAGCTGCCATTTACGCCAAGCAATCTCCTTAGTCTTTCCCGACCGGAAGGTAGCTTGGAGCGTGTTGTAGCCCTCCTCAACCTCTTTGTCCGACGTATATTCAGCCATCGTGAATTCAGATAGTTACAGACGCAACAACAACTTCGAAGCCAGTACTGTCTCAGGCAGTGATACTCAAATCTCCATCCGACCGGCTAGACTTTTTCTCTTGTACTTTTCGCTGACCCCACCCATGACAAGCACATGTATTAGCGGCATCACAACTGAGGGGTTACTCCAATCAAATCACGGTCCAAGAAAGGGTCGAGAGAGCGCCAGCTGCAAATTTGAGACGAGACTAACCCAGAGGAGGCAGAACAGGATTTTAGTTTCGGTCTCAAACTTCTCCTAATGAACGTTGACAAGCGAGCTCTGGGGTTTTGGGTGACAAACAAATTTCCAACTATTTCACACCTAGTTCATACCAGCCGATAAACACCGCGGCCCGTCTCGACCGAGCCGACTGTCAAATCCCCCGCTCGGAGTACATATGTACTTCCACATGACGCCGATGCATAATCGCGAAACTTGAACTATTGGAGGGATTCAAGCTTCGATAGAGGCTGCCTTTGTAAGTAATCCGAGCTACTCTTGATTAAGGCATTTCGATGTGGGTAACATGTCATCCACTTTTGGACACCACAATATATATATGTAGGTCACTTCCAAACGTCCCACCCGCTTCAGCGTCCGCAAAATAAAATTCGGGGTTGATATTGTCCGTAGAATGTTGTATATACAATAGCGCTAGAGTCATGTCACTGTGGGCTTTGCCCGACTCCCTTTCTCAAGTCCGAAAGCATGTCAGTCCTCGGCAGCTGCCAGCGGCGTTCATCGGCCAGACGAAACGACGTTTGTCTCCTGGAGACCCCTTAATCTAGAAAGTTTATTCGCCCCTTTTCTTTGTATACTTTTGGCCAGGATTTATTCTATTTTTTTTTTTTTTTTTTTTCAAAAAAAAAATCGGGATAATCGCATGCCTGAGGTAGGAATCGGCCCCTGACTAGATAGCAGGAGCGTACTTTGGGCACGACCCACCTGGAGGATACTTGCTACCTAGGTAATATAGAAGTTAGTTGATCATCATGATGAATTGAATGAAAACTTAAAAGGAGTGGAGAAATAACGGGGAATGAAAGAAAGGGGGTCCAAGCTCCTAAACCAAATTCAAAGTAGTTAGGATTTCAATATCCACTGTTATTACACTCAAGTCTTCACAGAGACCTACCTGTAAGCGCTGCAGGAGGCTTACGGCGTGCATCATACTGATCAGGTAATCGAAACCACCTGTAGACTCATCGGGGGTAATATCGGATTTTAGCGTACCCACAAGAAAACAATTTACTCTGGAGTAGACATGAGAAAAGGGATGATAAGACTAAACTCAGTTAGGCAACCGAGCTATTCCTTGTGAGCTCGTGGAATAAGTCTGCAATGCATAAATATGCATAAACATGGGATAAATGTCTACTCCACTGGAGTGATTGTTCTGGGTATACATCACTTGCATTATTTCTCCAGGACTGTATACTCTGGAGTATATTCTATATTTCTTCCCGTTTTATGATAAAATATTCTCATTAGGAGCTATCGTTATATGTAAAATGATCGGATCCAGCATAGCTAATCAGCACCTGGAAAGTGAGCGTGACTTAGTCCAGTGCAGTGCACACACCTCCGACAGATGACATCCCAAACCACCAGGTATCTGCAGAGCTAAGAACACAATAAAAAGCTGCGACCCCCATATCTCCTCCTACATCTTCCACTCTTTGATACTATTCATCTCCACCGTATGCCCATCCGCTGCTAACGACTTGTTTATTATCACCTTGCCATGAACACAATAATTCGGGGATTTCCTCGAGCTCAGATCCGTGGCATCTCCCGCACTCAACTCCCCTGCACTTCTTATCCCGGACTCCTCCCTCGGTCGCAACGCAAACCATCCTTAGCTACGCGATGTCTGACCCCCGCATTCTCAACACACACACAAACGCCACGGTTTGATAAGAATCCAAGCCCCGCTAATCCGGAACACAAAGAGCGTAATTGCTCCGACTCGGAGGATCCCGGGTACCCACCGTTTAGCCTGGACGCTCTGGGGGTTCGTCGGAACGTTAAGATCGTGATCTACATTCTGCTGGCGATTTTTGGTACAATGGAAACATGGGTTTATTGCAAGGCGATCCTGCAGTGGTGGGGAGCGAGAAAGAGGTCAGGGTCGGGGTCGGGCATAGAATCGATGGATTAATAGAAGGGAAACGTTTTTTCTTATTATCTCCAGGTGGGTGATACTATTAATTCTCTTATCCTTATTTTCATTACTATCTTTTCAGTATGTCCTGTCGACCTACTTGGTTTTACTGATGAAGCTGTAGAGTAACTGCAACAATTTTCACGATGAATGATTCTAAGCTGACTAGGCGTTTATATATTTTGGGTTTACCTTTTTCCTTGTCTTTTTTTCTTTTACCTTCTGGGTACAAATCATCCCTCCTCAAATGTCTAACAAAGAAAAGGACGCTAGAGCTGAACGAGATAGTTGGATAAATCACATTTGCACCGCTGTCCTCGTCCAAAAGCCTCATCTGATTGCGACCATAGCTAGTTCCAATCCCGCGCTTGAATGGTCCATAGAGCTGTCGGAAATCAATTGAAATCAAAACAACTGTTAGAGTCTACCATGTTTTCTCGAGAATGGAGGAGCTTCGAGCGCGCATGGATCCTAAGCAGACCCTTTCCGCATAGCGTAAGCGTTTACGTGATATGGATATCGGAGAACGCATTGATATTCGGGAAATTGTGGGGAGGCCCGGGTCCTCTAATTCATGACCTTATTTGTGTAGTTTTGAATAAATGGCACCTACCGATAGAGAGTAAAACAACCAGAGATGATCAAAACGTCCATCCTGCAGTGTTGCGATGTCACCTCAGAGGGACGTTACTTCTATACCACCTTCAAGGCCCCAAAAATGAAAGCAATAGCGCACTGTAATGATATTCTTTACCCATAAATCCGAAAAGTAGCCTAAGCTACACCATAAAAAAAGTGCATGTCGCGGAGGAAGGTATCGTCACTTCCCCAGCATTGCACAAGGTTGTTTACTTCACGATAGTCTACAACTTCAAAACCTTGGCCCTTAGATATTCTATAACACCCTGCGCCACTCTTCTGTCCTCAGCGTTTCCCTCAGAGTGCGCAAGTTCCAGCTCACTTATTAATGCCATATCCGATTGCCCAATTTCAATGCATTTCATGAAAAACGCCACGTTAATCAAGAACATCGGCCAGTGGAGGTTCCGCTGCAAATCGCCCAAATCATTCCGGTCCTCACTCATGGTCCACCAATCCATCAAGTTTTGCATAGCAAATATATAAACCCTTCCTAAGGGGATATCCGCCAGAGTGTCCTTCTGCAAATGCCACTCGGGCTGACGCAATATAGGCCGACTGAGGAGTCCTGAGGGTGCGGCCAAATCGACCAGCGAGGCTTGGAAGGAAAGTAACATCACACACGCGGGTGCGGCCAAACCCTCCGTAACGAGCACCCCACCAGTGAATGACAGTATGACCGACCGCATGATTGACGCCGGGCGTGAAGGTACTGGTAAAATGGCAACTTGCATACCCGTTAAGGCAAGGATGAGATCGCGAATTAGAGGGTCATGGAAGGCAAGCTTGGCTGTTTGGTAGGCCACTCGCTCGCCGACTGTTGGAGCATTTCCTAGCATCCGTGGCGCGTAGGACCGGGCGTCGATGGTGTACGATGATACTGTAGAATCATCGATGAGATGTGCCGCCTGTGTGTGGATGACTCCGGTTGAGGAGCACCTCTGTTCTATCTTCACATCTGGGGTCTCTGAGAATCGGGCTTGTTCGCCTGTAAACAGGGACCGGATGAAAGCCGTTACAATGCATATTATCAGTTCGCTAACGCTCACCCACCATGGCGACATGCGAAGACCTAGGTAGTGAACAATGAACGCTGCAACCAGGAAGACTGTAGTGAGAGTGGCGGAATATCTGTGTCGTGTGGAAAGAGGCTTGATGTAGACAGCCTCGAGGGTATCGAAGGACGCCGGTGCACTATATAATGCAGAGCCTGCCGTTTCCATCGAGTCCACATGCATCACAGTTTCAACCAGCCCATTTTTCCATTCCGTCAGCGGGAGCTCCGGTGCAGGTCGATCAACTTGAACACGGAGACAGGACGATTGGATGAGAAGTGAGGCCAAAACAACCCCAATAACAATGCTGAGGTAGCCTAGAAAACCGAGAAGTAGGCCTAGAGTTACCTTCCAATTGTTTTGCCGCAGCTCCATCATGTAGATAACTACTATAGCCGAAAATGATATTAACCCTACCATAAAGCTAGGGCCACCCAGATGCCGGGGATTACTGGTAAACTCAGACACTGCATCAAATGTAGTAATGAATGTGATATCACTCAGTGGTGTGTCCACGTTACTTGCTGAATCTTCAGTAATCTCCACCTTCAACTTCGAGTCCCCAGGAATCCAGGGTTTCCAACCGCTGGGGATCTTGATGTCCCCATTCTTTGTTTCTTTGAAGGAGAACTCATCGGGTATTTTGGAGCTGAAATCGATGCCTACTGCCTGGGCGAGAACTTGGATGTACAGCTGATAGACATCAACCGAAGCATCAGCCTCTCTGATATGCAAGCACCAGTTGCAATTCGCTTCTCCCTGTGGGATCCCCAAGCGGCGTTTCTCCTCCTCAAACTTTTCAAATGCGTAGATTCTGTCGAGGATCTGTGTCTGCAGTGCCGAGTTCCACACAGTCTGCTCTAGAAATTTGACTGCTAAAAGGCCACCATTGGAATTCTTCCCTGAGAGACTTCTCACAACATAACCATCCGTGAGATGAGCGTTGACCCCGCCACAGTTGATCTGTGTTACTTCAAGTGCTATTACATTGCGCGCTTCGAGCCCATGTCCAAGGAACGCACGCAGCCGCTGTATGCCGCAAAGCCGTATCAGAGCCTTGACGACCGTTAGAAGCCCAAGCGGGGCAGAAGCAAGAGCAAAAGCGCCGGAAAGGCCGCTAATGTGTCGGAGAAATTCTTTTGTCGTATTCTCACCCACGAGCAAGATGAGAGGACCAACACTGGAGATTATGGACGCCCATTCATCTGCCGATGGGTCAACCGCTTCGACCTTTCCGAGTCCTCGAGAGTCAAAGATATGCCTGATCGGCAGTGCGAGTACGAGAGAGGGGAACGAGAGAACACGCAGGACCATCAGCTTGGGGCCCATATCTTCTTGCGTTAGGAGGAGCCCAAACTCCGTGTTTGTGGGAATTTAGGAGTCCCTGTGCTCTAGTTTCCTATGGTTATTAAACTCTTCCCTTTATTATACGATATTATTCTGGCCTTTCTTTCGTCGTGACATCTCAGCCTCGTCCAGCCACCCTCTTTTTGCGCAGCCTTATTTACCCGGTGTTTGTTGATACGAGATTGCGGGAAAATAAGCGACTGCGAATAAACTTCCAAGCTCTAGAGAGTGGAATTCATGGAACAAGTGTTTACTTGCGAATTAATCGCCCATCAGTGCCCCAGTAAGAAGAAGAGCGCCAATTGCGGATCTACTACACCTCACCCTCATTTTCTCTCTGAAGCAATTAGTTGATATTTGGTGATGATCTGCGCCCACTCGCTGCCCGAAAGGCCTGGCACCTAAAGATATTACGCTAATCCGCATTCAGAACAACGCTGACTCATCACTATTTCCCCGAGGTCTTTTTTTATCGGCCAAATTAAAGCAGAAACATCACGCCTTGGAGACGGTCTGACAAGCAGTTCCCCCCGCACAGCACGCTGCGATCAATCCAATTGGCACAGGATGGGATTGGAACGCCATAGGGCCGCGGTCTCGCGGATTGCGAACAGCATCCGGGGATTCTACGAGCGCAAGGAGCCCTTCCGAATTAACCACGGCTCGACGAACAGCACACGACCGATCCGCCGCAATGGACAAGTTGACATCAGTGACCTGCGTAATGTCCTGCGAGTTGACCCGACGACGAAGACGGCGCTCGTGGAGCCCAATGTGCCCATGGACCGGCTGGTGGAGGCAACACTGAAATACGGGCTCGTGCCACCGGTTGTGATGGAGTTTCCGGGAATTACGGCTGGCGGAGGATTCGCGGGGACGGCGGGAGAGAGCTCGAGCTTCAAATACGGGTTCTTTGATAAGACAATCAATTCGGTGGAGATGGTGATGGCTGATGGAAGTGTGGTGAAAGCGTCGGAAACGGAGAATGCGGATCTCTTTCGAGGTGCGGCCGGCGCGGTGGGCACATTGGGGGTGACAACGTTAATTGAGTTGCAATTGATTGAGGCCAAGAAGTTCGTCAAGGCGACATATCTCCCGCAGAGGAATGTTGGGGACTCAGTCCGGTCGGTACACGAGCAGACGCTAAACGACCGCAATGATTATGTTGATGGGATTCTATACGGACCGGAGCACGGAGTTGTGGTTGCGGGTGAGATGACCGATGAGTTACCTTCTGCGACACAGGTGCAGACCTTCAGCCATGCTTGGGACCCCTGGTACTATCTACACGTGCAAAATAAGACACGGACGTCCAGGGAACCGGTAACGGACTACATCCCGCTGGCTGAGTATCTCTTCCGTTATGACCGGGGCGGGTTCTGGGTGGGGCGTTCGGCGTTCAAATATTTCCATTTCCCGTTCAACCGGTTGACTAGATGGTGGCTGGATGACTTCCTACATACGCGTATGTTGTACAAGGCTCTCCATGCTAGCGGAGAGTCAAGTCGGTATGTGGTTCAGGACCTGGGACTGCCGTATGCCACTGCGGAGTCGTTTATCAATTACACCAGCGAGAACCTGGGGATCTGGCCACTGTGGCTGTGTCCCCTCAAACAAAGTCCTACGCCAACATTTCATCCCCATGAAACGACCGTAAAAAGCCCAGAGTTCACGCCGGGTCAGATGTTGAATATTGGGGTGTGGGGATTCGGCCCGAAGGACCCTGAGAGGTTTATCACGGTGAACCGCGGTCTTGAGAAGCGACTACGCGAATTGGGTGGCATGAAGTGGTTCTATGCGCATACCTATTATGACCAAGACGAGTTCTGGGGCATCTACGATCGGCAATGGTACGATGGCCTGCGCAAGAAATACAATGCCGAGACCCTGCCAAGTGTGTATGACAAGGTGCATATTGACGTTGAAGCGGACCGAAAGGAGCGAAGCGACTCCTGGGGTCGCGCAATTCGCGACATCTGGCCGCTTGGGGGGCTTTGGGGAATCCGGAAGGCTATCCAGAGCAAAGAGTATTTCATTCACCGTAATTCGGAGTGGAAGCATTCATAAACGTCACTGCCTCGGGTCATGGCTGGATGTTATGAAGAATTCCATTTCCCCCGATGTTCTTACCCGGCATACCTTCCGGCCCATTTGGTTATACCCAGTTTCCCCAAACCAAAAGCCAGTTTGGGATAGCCTGTTCGGTTGGCTTCAGTGGATTTGGCTGTAATCCGAGCTGGTGTCTTCGACACTGTAAGATAACTATGTTACCTCTATGTAAATTATGTATAGTATATAGATGATTCGGAAGAAAAACACCGTGCAAAGCAGCTAGAGAAGGCCAACACCCTTCATTCTCAGGGTATCGCTAAATACCACCTTGAGCCTTAATGGCATCGCGGATAGCATCCGACAAGCTCATAGTGTCTTCCGCTCCAATATCGTCATTATCCCGACGAGAATAAAGTGTTCCACCTTCTGTCCAAATCCGACGCAGTGTCAGAGCCGTAGCATCCGGTTGTCCCTTCTCCCAGGCCTCCTTCTCCATGGCCTTCATCTCATCTAATGGAGAATACCCAACCTCCCATTTCGCTCCCGTCTGCTTCTCATACTCTGTCAGGATCTCCCCTGGTGTCGTAGTGAATGAATTCAGTTTCAATGCCCTTCCCTTGGCCGCATCCCAATGTGTCAATGCGTCCACTACGAATTTACCCACACTAGAACATTCTCATGTTAGCACCACTCCGCTAATCAGCAAGAGCATCCGGCGTCTATATATACATACTCCGGGCAAGTACTGAGACTAATCTTCCCGTTCCCATCCCCTAATAACACAGCCTTCTTGGCGGCCAAATCAAACGTGCCACCGCGGGCTGACGGGCCCAGATAAAATGGTACATCCGCATATGGCCCTGTCACGAGGTAGGCGTATTCAAGATTCGTCGTTTTGCTCAACGCAGCCCGAACGCTGAGTTTCGCCTGGTGTGGCTTTTCATACTGCGAGGCAGGACCGTACTCGATATCCGTGCCATATTCGGACGGAACGAAGCGCTTGATGTGGGGAGTTGCATCGGCCAATTCAATCAACGGAATTTGAGCTGCGATAACAGCTCGGCCGAGCGCGGAGACGACTGTATCGATCCCTAGTCTTCCTTTAGTTTGGTTCAAATAATTGATAGTTGATGAGGCTTTGGATTTGGATTGAAGTAGGAATTGAGGGGAAAAAAACCTTCATAAGCTTTTCTGATGTCATTGCGATTTGTAAGATCTCCAGAAATAATCTCTGCGCCCTTTGCGCGGAGAGCGTCCAACTCGGCGGATTTAGTGGAGAGGGTGTTGGGGCTCGTGAAGACCGCGATGCGATTGAAGGCGTTGCGGGAGGTGAGAATGGCAGAGATAATGTATGAGCCGATCGAGCCAGTGGCTCCGAACATGAGGATGTTGGATTTATTCATTATTGCTATTGCGAGTGATGGGGTTTGAGATGGAGAGGAAGAAGGTCGAAAGTTGGGATTCTGTCACCTTTAAACTATCTCTCGTCATTGCCCCACCTTTGATGCCTCCACTTTGCGTGCTTTCATTAATTAATAATGGCGTTCAAGAGGCGGGAGGTATTTTTAATCATGGTGATGATGGGATGATGGTGATTGTTTTTATCTAGATCTCATCATTCCCCCCTCTAATTGCTACCAGGTAGAATATATTTTGTATCTGGATAGTTTATCCCTGCTTTGGTGGCTTTATTGAGATCATTTTGATTCTATTGAGAAGATATTAATAATGTACAACGAAAAGAAAGGAACAGGAGATAAAAAGTATTATTCCACGGCTAACCGCCCACCCGCGGAACAACGAGCTTCTCCCAGGTATTTTCATCCGGCCATCCATCTAAATCACTCCCCGTATACCCACACAGCTGTTGCCAACAACGATAGGAGTTGCGATCAGCATCGCTCCATTGAGGTCCAGGTCCTGAGGAATACTCATTGCAGCCCTGTGTGACCAGCCGTTTGCCCATCTCGGTGACCACAGCACTGTTTGGTGCTGATTTGAACCAGTCCTTGCCGGGGAAGGGCTCCACGGGCAGACCAGTCACTCGAGGCACTTTCAGAGCATCCCAACTGGATTCTCCGGGCCAACCGTCTGCATTTGACCCTGTATATCCAAGTTTCTCTTGCCAGCACGCATACGAGGATCTTGTGTCGTCGGTCCACTCCGGGCCTGGTCCCGTGGCAAATCTATCGCATCCAACTTCTACCAGGCGCAGACTCATCTCATTCACAATCCAACTGCTGGGTTCACTGGTAAAGTATGCTGCCCCGGGGAAAGGTTCATAGAGGATAGGGTCGGGAGAAGGAAATTCCCCAGTCCACGGGACCTTTAACTGATCCCAAGAAGTTTCTCCTGGCCACCCATCGGCATTGGTCCCCGTGTATCCGAGTTTCTCCTGCCAGCACTGGTAAGAATCCTTGTCGGCGTCAGACCACTGGGAGCCGGGACCACTAGAGTATCGATCACAGCCTATCGCAACCAGACGTTCTCCCATAGCGGTGATGATGGGGCTGTCCGGCTCGGTTTTGAACCACTCCACGCCAGGAAATGGCGTCAATTTCCCAGTATTGCTGTCGCTCTCGCTGCTCCCGCTAGCGATATCGTCCTCGGTTAATGGCACCTTGAGTTGGTCCCAGGATGTCTGGCCAGGCCAGCCATCTGCTGCAGAACCGGTATATCCAAGCTTCTCCTGCCAGCATTTATATGACTCCCGATCCACGTCACTCCACTGGGAGCCAGGGCCAACCGAGTACTTTCCACAGCCCTCTTCAACCAAGCGCTCTCCCATCGCCGTCACAATCGGACTATTCGGGGCTGATTTGAACCAGTCTTCCCCAGGAAATGGCGTTAGTTCTTCATCACTGTCATCATCATCATCATCATCACCACCACCACCACCGCCATTCTCACTAGGCATCTCCCCAAGAGGAACACCACGCGCCGGGATCTCCAGGACATCCCCAACAACCAACATATACGGTGACTCCAACCCATTCACATCAATAATATACCGCTTAGGCACATTATACTTATAACTAATATCGCCCAACGTCTCCCCCACCTGGACCGTATGGCTCCCACCATCCCACAACTTCCCGGGATCCAAAGTGCCATGACTCAAAAGCGAGTAGAGCTCCTCCCCAGGACAAGCCGTAGCATAACCGTCCCGATGACCTTTGATTTCATCACCAGCTCCAGCCCGTCGCAGATAAGCAATGGCGTCCTGGAGCCCCGTGATCTGCGACGAACTCGGCGTCGTCACACCGGATTGCGCCACAAATGCTAGTACAGCATAATGTTCCGAGTTTAATGTCTGGTCCCCGTTTGCGCCGCTACGGTGCCCCCTACCCCGGCCGTCATAGACATAGCCGTGTTGACAAACAGCTAGGTTGTAGGCAATATCAAAATAGTTCTCGGGGGAGTCGTCCATGTGTTCGTCCTGGACGGAGCGCATGAAGTCATCGCATTCGGAGTGCTCTCGGCCGGAGAATAAAGATCCCAAGTAATGGATTTTCACTCCCTTTGCGTTTGCCATGGTGGTGTAAGCTTCGTCGGGGGGTCGAGCGCCCCATTCTTCTCGAGAGACAAAGTACATGGCTGTCGTGGTGGAGGAAAAGAGAAGTAGTAGGGAGATGAGGAGGGTGAGAGTTGATTGGAATTTTAGAAACATTGTTATATTATTTCAGGTGTTTTTCTCTTAGAGTTAGAGTTAAGATAGCACAAGATGAGATGAGGATTGATTGATTGACTGATTGATTGATTGATGGAATTGGTAATGTCCTTTTTTTCTTCCATTCCAGTTCATTTGTTGTTGTTCATGTGTGTTTTTGACGCATATTTATACCTGGTCTCTTGATTCTACCTCCGTAGACATCTCCATACTATAGAGCTATAGAGCTAAGTATAGATATACAAGTACCTACAAATATCTACCTTCTTTACCACAACCCGCTCCGCTCGTATCCCATCGCCCCAGAGTTTCTTGGCATTGCTCATCCACTATTCCTATTTTCTTCCTCCTCCCTTCTTGCTGCTCCTCCTATCCATGTCAGGATATATTTACCAAGTGCTAGGTAGTAGGTGCAGTGGGGGCCAACCCGAACCAGTCACAGGCCCATCATTCAGCGCTATTACTATTCGTATTCCCTATGATAATCCCAGAATGGAATGATGCATAGCAACTAGCAAGTCATTGAGTAGACACACTTAACGCAAAAACAAAGCCCCACAGGAGGTTCCATAGCCAATAATAACTAACATGATTGGAGGAAGGGCCAGAACCTCTCTTTTCAATGACAGAAGTTTGATCAAACAAACAATGCTAGCCAAGATTATCCATCGAAAGATCGATCGTAAGGGGTATGATCATCAGTCCATAAATAACTTTACATCCCGAACACGAGATAGTCTTCATTAGCGTGCGGACGCTCCGCGTCTTTTTCCTTGGCTACCACTTGGTTGCCTCGTATTAATATGGCTCGCCCCCAACCCGCCAAATTGATTAGAGGAACCAAGCGTCTGCTTAGCGGGATATTATTAGATGTTGAAGGATCCAGGGGAAAGGGGGTGCCACTTCTTTTGACGCGCTATTCTCATGTGTGAATAGAGAGTATGCAAACACGAATAACAGTGAAATATGGATTAATGATCAAAGCAAGAATTTTTAAGAGTGGTTCATTATGATCTGATTTTTGTTTCTAATTATTTTGAACTTGAAGTTGTACAAGAAGTTGTTTCCAGTTATGTATCAGACAGAGGATGGAAAGAAAGGGGAGAAGAAAAAAAAAAAAAAAAAAAAAGGGATTGTTAACAAATAACACCACCGTGTGCCAGCTACATGCAGTACGAGGGCTTCAGAAAAAGCTAGTAGTCTATTGTCATAAATCCTATCATCAGGACTATACACCTATGCTTATCCCCACAGAGCCGACGCTGCCTCCTCGGCTTGTTCGCTGTTAAAGACAATGTTAGTTCCTAATTACACCTGGAAGCCGTCGGGAAAGCAACATACTAAGTAGTCGACTGGCTGCCCACGTAGCCAGCGATATCATAGCACTGGCTAAGAAGATAACTAGCGGAGCCCTCAAATTCACCCATTTTCCCACTCAGCTCTCCCTAATATTGACGCGTTGTTAGCGTTTTCGAACATCCTCCATCTACCATCCAGCGACCAGGAAAAGGCTACTCACGGCGAAAGATCCGGACGCAGACGAGGCGAGGTAGTCATATTGACCCGACACTGTCGAGAGTTGGTAGCTGAGTGAGTTACAAAACTCGTTCATGGCATTTGCAAAACTCTGAACTGCTTCGTAGCTAATGGTGTAGTCTTGTGCTGCCGCAAAGGCGGCAAAGACGCTGAGGGCTGCGAATTTGATTTGCATTTTGGATGATGGTATGGGGGTAGGATGAAGTGAATTGAATTGAAGGTTCGTTGGTAAGTAGGTAAGGGTGGTTGGTTGGTTGGTAGGTAGGTAGGTAGGTCGGTTAGGTCGACTTCTGGGAGGGATCGAGACAGGATATAAATATGTTTCCTAGAGGAAGGGGAAAATAAACTAGTCCGCATGTTGTTTATCCAACTCAGCTCACCAACCATAGCCCGCGCGGGCCAAGACAGAGAGAAAGGCTGTGACTTCAAATGTACAGCCCACTCTTCTCTTGGCGAACGTATTTACAGGATCGGGAATAATACTCCGGCTCCTGCTGTTATTTGACGCTGATGTGTAATCCGAGCTAATGCGACTTAGAGACGATCTGGGTATAGCGTCAAGAGGGACCCTGGATTCCATTTGCGGAAAGCCCCGTTTAAATTAAAGGGGTCTTGAGGGATGCGACTCGCCGCGGTGACCTAAATATATCCCATCTCAGCTGCGGAGTGGGCTTAGCTACTTATAAATGGATGTTAACGAGATGTCAAGGGTTCTGTCGTCTTAGTTTGGCAATAAATTCTCCCAGGTGTGATTAGGGCTGAACAGCAAGCCAATCATGTGAAAAACACGTCTTAAAGGCTAACAAAGAGTGGTTCTCCTCACTTGCTACAACTCGTACCCTTGATATGTTATTGTCATAATATCCGATAATATAGGCTTCATATCCACGGCTGTTGGCTGGGAAGCTATAGAAAACCCTGTACTAGGAGTGAACAAAACAAAATCAGCTAATATCTCACTGCCCTTAGCCCTATCCCAAACGGAAGAAAAGCTCTATACATGCATGATACATACATAAGCCCGCCCAAGAAATGATCCAAAGTATCATCATGTCCCCGCCCAACTCAACCCCCCACACCCAGAAATACTTCATCAATACAGAAAAATAAAAAATAAAAAATAAGTCAATAGATACACATCAACCAGTAAATAAAGATAAAAATAAACCAAAGAAACGTGAAATGATAACTACCACGAGCGTTGTCCACCTGTCCCCTCCTCCGCACTCAGCTCATATTCCACGACCACATTGTCTGTCCTACGAATAGACCCCATCGGATATCCTCCGCTTTCGCCACGACTCTCCTCATCACGTAGGATATTCTCTTGGCTTTCAACGCCAGTTAACGTGAGCTCTGTCGCTTGTTTGTGTGTCTTGGATTGCTTGCTGCTATCTTTGCCGTATTCCTGGAAACGGGTGCCGCCCTTGTATTTGTTTCCGCTGCTGCCGTAAGAGCCCAAACTGCGTTTCCCAAGGATGAGTTCAAGGACAGGCTGGAGGGTGGGGATGCAAGACGCGATGATAACGACGTCCGATTCGACACTATGTACATTAGTTATCTGACTTTGTTGACGGTATTTCTTTTCTTTTCTTTTTCTCTCTTTGCGGAGTGTCGGACATGTGTGGCTTACTTTGTCCATAATACAAGATCGGCGGTTCCATCTAAAGCGAGTTTTAGCTTATTCTTATTCTCCCCTTATCCTTCGCCTCATCTTATTTGCTTGTCATTCTTGTCTTGAAATTCTTCAATAAGATGAAGGAGCTTAAATGGAAATAATGGGGTTAAAGGGGAGTTTACATGTATAGTCCGTTACATCAGCCAGACCCTTGAGTTGAGTGCATTTCACAACAGCCATTGCAGAAGCACTAATTCCTCAACCTTGTCAGTGAGTGGACTCTTTCATGAAAAATTGTGTACACATACATAGCACCTAACCCTAATGCTGCAGTTAGCGCAAGTCTCTTGCGTAGCGACATGTTGAGCTTCATCAAGACGGTGGCGGGATAGAACGCCAAATACAAGTCAACGAAGGCAGAGGTCGCTAAGCAATACCGTCAGTTTTCGCAATTCTTTCACTTGGGTATGTGTAGAAGAATACTGTAAAAGAAAAAGTAGGGGTAAACTCCACCTCCTGTGAAAATGGAATAGTTGATTAGAATCCACACATCTCGACATGTCGCCTTCCCTTCGATAATGAGAGTCGTCTCCCACAGCGCCCGCGGGGGATCACACGCGGTAAACAGCATAATCAAACAAACAACCGAAATGATTGCCCCCAGTCCGGTCACGACCCAAAGCGCCGTCTTATGCCAGAAGCTGGGGTTGAGAATCCGGTTCAACATGGCGGCAACGCCGAGTTTGGGGATAGCGAACGAAAGGACGCCGAAGATAAAGCTGATTGAGTTGAGGAAACTGGCACGCTCGATGGTGGCTTGGTCCAGCGTATAGGCATGTTTCCCGTACCCAATAGCGACATTGGCATTGGTGATACCACAGTATATGAGACCCATAGTCTGTTCCAGGAGGTATTAATGGCTGTATGTCCTGCAGCGACTCTGACCAACCAAAGAGAGGGGGGAAGAAAATAAAAGATATGTGCCAAAATTAGGGAGATAGAATTGACATACTAGGGACAATAAAATAATCCAGTCGTCGACTCCCACATTCCGAATCATTCGTGCTCGAATGTACATGCGTGCTGCGACGACAAGAGATGTAAACGCTGTTAGCCCCCAAAGGACAGCAAGGATCTTAGGGCCCTTGTCATCGCTGGGACTCCCCCGGTGCGGTAACGGCTCCATAGGCGTTGATTAGATCTGAGAACTTTGAATGGATCGAATGTCGGAAGAAGGAAAATAAATCAAACAAGGGCATTATTAAAGGCCCATGAGCCTCGCCGTAACGGTACTGAGTGGGGATATTCGCAAACAATATACAGCGAGCAACGGATTGATCACATGTCCGGGGTTCATTTTGAGGAGTCTAATTAATACTAACTTTTCTTTTTCTCTTCTGCTTGGCAGAAGATCCATCATCGTGATTGTTCCATCACATTTGTAACGCTCTGACCACACGGGGCCAGAACGCAAGATCAGCAACGCCCCGGCGACATTAGCATTTCAGGGTCTACTTATTCTGGCCAACTCCCAGTCAATCAAAGCAGATTCAGTTAGTCCAATACACTCAAGAGAGACTAGTCAACCGCCAGAGCCAAAGACACCAGCCGACTCACCTATGAAGTTGGTGACAGCGGATTGTGGGGCCGTCAAGCAGAATAGAAAATAATCTTTGGTCCAAGGTAAAGCAATACAGAGTTTCACTGGGTTCACTGGTTCCTTATCCTTGGGACGACCCAAGCCCAAAAAAAGCACTTCTGACGAGAAGATTTATTAGCGTAACAGCCTTTGAATCTTAATTATCCTTTGATTTGTTGTTGTTGACCTGTTGAATTCTTCCAAAAGCCCCCTTAAAATCCCACCCCGGTGGGTCAGCAGGTGCGTGGAAGAAAGTTAGCACGGTGCTGTACAGCTACACGATAACGCGACGCGGCTCAATAACTACTAGTTCAGCCTACTATCTTATGCCGAGTGTGCACCCCAAGCCACTATAACACCGTGTTGGAGCTATCGATTGGTATATTGCTCGCTAGGTCTAAGACGCTGTCAGAAGGAAGGGTTGCTCAGTCATGAACTAGTAAGTCGATCTATCGTCAATCTTCCTTTATAGATAATGATTTCTAAAACGGCTTGTTAGTTCTCAAGCTGGGTCACTGGGGTTAGTTATTAGGTTAGAGTTTTCTTTTGATCAGGGTCATGGCGCTAACACGAAGTGGCTTTTCAGCCACGTCTCTTTACCCACTGCTTTGCCACCATTCAGATTGGGATCTCCTATATCACCTACTAGATCATGATAGGTTCCAAATGCCAATAGAGATCGATATTTCCCCCCTCTGTGGAACCACAGAATTTCCAAAAGGGATGTTTCGTGAGATACATGTTCCACGTCAGTCTGTATGCGGTTATACTTTATAGCACATTTAACCATCTCCTCGGCATCTCCTGGAAATTTGCTTCCCCTTAAACTTACACAATTGTGTTTGATTCTGTTGGCTGCCATTGTAAACTTTCAGCCCATCAGGCAAGAGGGGCGGCGATCCTATCATTTCAGGCAAGGTCGACTACTAGGGCTAGGCACAAAAAGCCCCCTCCCCTCAGAGAATTTAACTCATCCATCGCTCCGACGCTGAACACCAACATTAAGATCAGCATGATCTGATCAGGCAGCAAAAAAAAGGCACCTCATGCTCTGACCATCTCCAAGGCTGGACAAAGACTTTAATTAACCATTTCAGAACCTGTCAATCAGTTCATTTTCCTTCCAAATATGGATGGATCAATGAACTAACCTTATATTAAGGAATCCTTGAATGAAACAACGGGTCAAGTACGGCATCTTTATAGAAGTGGAAGACGTAGGAGTCTCAACTCTTATCTTCACTGGGTAGATCGGGACATGGTTCAGCATTCACAGATCCAGGGCACAATTTGATTAAGAGGAGGGGTGGGAACCCAAATTAACTTGAATTTGGAGGCGACCTGGAGGCTTGGACACTCTCGATCAAAATTATGCGAATCGCCCACTCTCAAAAGAGTGCGATGTCGCTGTACATACAAGAATGACACAGCATAAAGTCCGACTGTACTGTACATACAAAACCTGATGACTGAGGGTCATGCGGCCCTAACAAGGGGGAGAGGCGGTACACGTGATGATATGAGTCCAGACTGTTGTCCAGTCATGCTATTCCATCCAGTGCGATCTCCTTCTATCTTGTCTACTTTGTTCATCCTTTATCTATATATACGGTTCATCCCAATTAGTCTCTCGAAATGACCAAGTCAGAGCCAGCCGTGCAAGTGCCAGAGGTCGAAACTAATCATGTCGTCGAGAACATTCAATGGCAGGACATTTTCGACAATGTTTCCAGTGCCCCTGGCTCCGCCCAAGACGTTCCTGACCTGCCGAAGAAGATCACTTTTGATGGTTCAGAATACACTGCCAGACCGGACGAGAAGACGCGCTCTAGTCTCCTCGATGCTGCTAGGTCCCTTGTAGCAGCCTTGGAGACACCACGAGAGGCAATACTTCGGTACTGCTGGCCCAGGTATTTTTCTTCTCCTGGTGCATAATTTTTCATTGGTGTCCAAGTAGTCACGTTAATGAATATATATGAGCAAAGAGTACTATCTATGCCGCTATCGAGACATGCGTTGACCTCGGGGTCTTTCCTATCCTGGCTCAGGATGATAGCCCTAGGACGGCCACGAAGCTTGCCACGGCCACAAATTCCGACCCAATTATGCTCGGTATGTCTCTTCCGTCCTTTTATGGATTATAGACTCAATAAAAATAATCAAGCTCGTCTCCTGAAACACCTCGCTGCCATGAACGTCATTGCCGAGACCGGTGCAGATGAGTATCGCCGTAACGGCCCCTCAACCTCTCTCGGCTCCCTGCGATACAGCGATGTTTTTCCAGCCATGTCAGTCTCTCCCACTCTTCGTCATTTCTATACTTCCATTGATAAAAACCCATTCCTAACCCCCCTTCGTAGGACCGGTTGCACTACCGCAGGCGTCCTCGCTCTCCCCGCCCATCTCAAGTAAACCAACTACCAAAATCCCCAAGATGGCCACAACACCAGCTTCCAAGTAGGCTTCAACACTCCCTCCCACTACTTTGAATATATGAAAGACCGCCCAGTACACGCCGCCCAGCTCAACAGCCACATGTCGGTCTATCGGAAGGGCCGCCCTAGCTGGATGGACGTTGGCTTCTATCCCGTTCCGTCTCTGGTAAAGGAAACAACCATCACAGCATAGGATGTCCTCCTCGTCGACGTAGGCGGGGGTATAGGCCATGACATATCTGAATTCCACCGTAAATGGCCTGATCTCCCTGGTCGACTAGTCCTCCAGGATATTCCAGAGGTGATTGAGCAAGCAAAGGAACATAGCCTCCCCGCTATTCTCGAGCCAATGGCACATGATTTTTTCACAGAACAACCGGTTAAGTGTGAGTTTTGAATCATCCCACCTTCTATAACTATTTAAAGTACACTTGTGCTAGATCAAATAGAAAGAAAAAAAAAATTAACTAACAGTATCAATAAAAAATAAAATACAGCTGCCCGAGTATACTACCTCCACTCCCTCCTTCACGACTGGACCGACAACGACGCCCGTCGTATCCTTTCCAACATCGTCCCTGCCATGAAATGCGGCTACAGCAAGGTCCTTATCGATGAGAATATCATCCCGAGCACGAATGCCTGCTGGGAAATGACCAGTCTAGACGTTATGATGATGGCGAACTTTGCTTCGCAGGAACGCACGGAGAAACAGTGGCATTCATTGGTCGAGTCTGCTGGACTGAAGATTTCTAAGATCTGGACGGTTAGCCGTGGGTGGAAAGCTTGATTGAGTGTGAATTGGCATAGATTTTCTTTTTTCTTTTTTTTTCCCCAGGTGGTTGGTTGGTTAATTATGATGTGATTGTGCCAAGCTAGACCTTTATAGATGCATGATCTACATGAGACGAGAGAAGTGGGAGATAGAAGAAGGGTTAGGTTGCTTTTATCTTTTTTTTTTTATTCCTTCCGTTTTCCAAGAATCAAACGTGATCTTGTTTTTATTAGAAAATATACCATCACTACATAAAGCCTATAGGACGTATCTCTCCTTCAAGGACCTTTACTTCTTCTTTTTTTTAATACCTCTCCACGCCTAACTACAAAGGAGGTCTCTCTATAAACCAATCCTCTTTCTTGTCCTTTTTCAATTCATACCTACTAACAACATAATTTATCATTCGTGGAAACAACCATCGCGTGGGCCAGAGCAGGTGCGACCAAGTGCTTCCCCTCATTGTGCTGACGCGTCTCACAACATATATGTAAACCAAGGTGATTTATTCCCCATCTCGCTCAGTTCCTCAGGGGTATACACCCTTGACTCTTCAGCCGCGATGCGCATTCGCTTTGCATTTATCCGTTGGTAGACAGAGCGCAAAATGATAGCGACGATTAGTCCCATTGATGCGAATCCGAGCTCCAGGGCATGTCCCAGAATAAACTTGGGCGAATCCTGGGTACGGTAGAAGTTGGATGCCATTGCTAAAGCGAAACATGTCAGTCAATTGCTGGAAATGTCATGTCATCTGTGGAGCATGGGTCCGGAATATTGTTGTTTTTGGAAATTTGAGTACATACCGCCAGAAAAGTTTCCAAGTCCGATCTGAATGCCCATCCCCGCAGCCCGTTTGTGACTTGCTGCTAGATTATTACTGATCCAGGCAATGACGGCTGGCAGAGCTGGGTAAATTCCTATACCCGTTCATTGTTAGCGACAACTCCGTAATATGGGTTTTAACCCCCTAGGGGAGGTTTGATTGCGTTAACGTACCAACAACCGCTAGGAAAACGCCAAAATACACAACTCCCGGAATCCATATAGCTGATGCAATGAGACACACGACAAACCCCGCGACCATACATCCGTAGTGGAAGAAAAGCAAGGGTGATCGTTGTCCCATTCGGTCAGATTTCCAGGCCGCGAGGACTGTGACAGCCGCGCCAGTGACATATGGTGGCACCTAAGTAGGAGTGAATCATATTAGCTTAGACGTTATACCTTGGGCAATTAAGCAAGTCATTCCGACCAACTGACTTGGGAAGGGGAGTGGGGGGGAACAAACCGTTAACAGCTGGGCTGTTGCGGATGTAAATCCTAGATTCTTGATAATGGTCGGGAGGAAAAATGAGATACCGTATAAAGGACACGCGACACCGAACATGACTATTTAAATAATTAACGTGATGCACTATACATGGTCCCAGAGAAGGAGGAGAGAACATACGGAGAACCCCCACATAGACTTGCCAATCTGTCAAGGCGTCTCGCACATATTTCCACTTGAATTCTTGGGTATCAGGAACCACTTTGCCGTTGTTCGAGTATTGGTTTTCGAGTCGGAGGAGCACCCAAGTCCTCTCGTCCTCTGTTAAAAACGATGCCGTGTCGGGATAATCTTGCACAACGAAATAGGCAACGCACGCAATCAGAACAGTCGCTAGACCCTCAAGGATGAAGATCCAGCGCCAGCCTGAGTAACCCCCTACTCCGTCCATTTTCTAGTGATTCAGCTTGTTAGATCCAGTTTCTTTTTTTTTTTTTTTTGGTTTGGTTTGGTTGTATGTCTTACGGCAATCCCAAAGGCGAGAAGTCCCGAGAAAGCACCTGCAATACTAGCGGCACTGAAGAAGAGGGCTTGACGAAACTGGGCATCGGGACGTGAATACCAGGTGGTGATATAATAGGCCACACCAGGATAAAGACCAGATTCTGCAAAAGGCCATGTCGTTAGAGCGGTGATTCTCAAGGGGAGGTGAAGAGCATATGTTTACCGGAGACTCCGAGGAAGATACGGGCGATTAGCAGCCCATGATAGTTCTGCACGAGGCCCATCAAAGTCTAAATGCTCTGTCGATCAACTTCCGCCCGTGAACTATAAGCAAAGGCCCGCTTCTCACGTACCATAACCGTTCCCCATGCCACCATGAGTGACGGAAGCCAGATTGAGGGACGGATTTTTTTCAATAGTATATTCGACGGCAGCTCGAAGGTCGTATAAGTAAAGAAGAAAACGGTCACTAGACGGTTTCAGATACCACTCCTCTTTTTCAATCGATGCGGGCCAGGGAGACAGAACATACGCGCCCAGTTATATTCCGACCCCTGGAGATCCAGCTCCTCTTCCATACCCTCGATCCTAGCGTTTCCAATATTGCCGCGGTCGAGGAAGCAGAGCAGATAAAGTAAAGTCACGATTGGCATGATCCGGAGATCCATTTTCCGTAAGACTTTCTTCGGATCGACCTCAACATTTCTAGCGATCGCCTCGGAGCTCAAATTGACCTCGGGTTCAAGTAAATCACCGTCATGTTGACGGTCTCCTTTACCCTTCTCGGTGTCTGTCATCGTTTGATTCGTGGGGCCAATATAGCCGGATCAAGACGGTGTAGTAAACGTCCACGGTCGGGTGAATCGAGGAAACATGGAAGGTTGCCTCTCCGGCAGAGTCAAGCCCAGCCCATGCTGTTTATGAAAACATCAGAATGTGCCGATTCTCTCCCAAAAATGACAAAAGTAAGGGGGCTCACCTCAGAGGATACGTAAGGCATGACCAGTCATGCGCCAAGTCCTCAGTGTCGCACAAACATACCTGACCTCTTTTCTTATTTATTGAAAAAAAAACAGTCCTGAACATCATCAAGGGTCCAATAACATTCAGGCAAGGGGCGTTTTCACAGTATTATGCTTAATTCAAATTTCTGCCCCCCCGATAACGTGTCTCCACCTGGGAATGCTGGTAAATTCAATTAAATATTGCTCATATATTTTAATTGGTGGCTGATACTTTCTAGGGAGCTTCGGTCATCTACCCCTCGCGATCAGTAGGTTTCATTAACTTGCAAGGTATATTAAAAATAAAGCTTGTCTCAAAGCCATCTTGCACTTGCTCTCCATTTTCTATGGCGCGTTGTGTGTAGCTCCCGTTGTATGGGCGCTGAAGGACTTTCAGTGATCGGCGGATCTTAGTTAGGACTATGCGTTCCCTCTGCAAAAGCTATGCCCGATTGAGCCATAAATTTAATAGATCTCCCAATTTAATCGACTTTTTAAGAGGGAAGCTTTTTATTCACAAAACTGTGAGAAATTTAGCCCATTTCAGGTGGATCTAGACGGCAGGTACAGATACCAACCTAGAGTCGATAGGAAATATAACGAGGGCGCGATTGCAATATGTTTATCTCCTGGAGTCTTGGCCACAATAATTCTCCCTTCATCGATCTAACCTCATGAACAGATAGGATTTATGTCAAAATTCAAGGACGTACACTACTTGAAACCTACCTATGTGATGACACTCATTTGGTGGAATGTTTCGCAGAAATTCGTCTTCTCTCTTTTCTTTTTTGTTTCACAGGGGGTTGGGAATAGTCGTTGGATAAGTATAAATACGGGGACCTGATCATCTATATCTCATACTTGACATTATCAATACTAGAATTATTTCTTTGGCCAAAACTAAAGATGCGTAAAATAAGCCTTGACTCAGAAGCAGGATACCTATTTATTAGTTAAACAGACCTTGGGATACATGTTTCTGGAACAACCCCCAAAACCGGGTGATAAGATTGCAATATGTTCCTGTGATGGATTTGCTAAAGAAAAAAAAAATTGAATAGAACACAACACCGGGTTGATAAGAAGTGCTCTCCATTGTTTCCCTTGACTGGTTAAATCTGACAGGGCGAGTCCTGATGATCGAATCAACTCCGAGGAGGCATTCTCCACGGACTCTTAAACAGTCCTTGGCAATCCTTGGAGCTCTTGGCACAGAGAAAAATTCCTAACATTTTATTTGATAGCGGAGATTGGGGTGACAGGATAGTGGGGGTTGGAGGGGTCAAGTTGTGTGGAGGGAGGGGCTTTAAAAAGAGTCCAATTCCCTCAATTTGTGTTCATGTGTTGTTCATGCTCATCACCATCGCCCCATCTTCCTAGAACAATGCATCTTTCCTTGTCTCTCGTGCTCTCCAGCAGCCTTGCGCTGTCTGTTAATGCTGAAACCATTCTGGGGGCTACTGTCTACTCCCGCCATGGTGATCGTGAGCGATCCTCTTACCCTTTCACCCCACCCACTAGGACCGACGAACTAACCACTACCACATAGGATCCTCCAAGCACTACCCGGGGTACATGTTGACCAATCTTGGTCTGCAACAGAACTTCCAAGTTGGTTCTGACTATCGCGATCGCTATATCTCGTCCGGCTCTCCTAAACAGATCCTTGGAATTTCTGAGGACAAATATGTCTCAGAACAGATCTCCGCTTCAGCGCCCGACGAGCCAGTACTCCTCAACACCGCAACTGCCTTTTTACAGGGTCTCTATCCTCCCTTGGATACTCTTGATCGATCTATCGCCTCTCAAACCCTAAACAATGGCACGGAGTACACCAACCCCCTCAATGGCTACCAGTATGTAGTCCTGCACGGCGAGGAAAAGGAAACCCCCGATACGATCTGGATCAAGGGCGATGACGAGTGCCCCGCACTCACCGATGCGTCAGACACCTTCTTCGACAGCGAAGAATATCAAACGAGGCTAGAGTCCACCAAATCCTTCTACCAGCAGTTCTGGCCCATCCTCCAAGACGTATACGATTATACCTACGAGGACCTTTCCTACGAGAATGCCTACGACATTTTCGACCTCATCAACGTCGGCTTAATCCACAATGCCTCCATGAAAAACGCTGTCACACCCGAACAACTCTTCCAACTCCGCACCCTCGCGGACAGCTCCCAGTTCGACCCCAACTACAACGCCTCACAGCCCGCACGGTCCATCGGCGCCAAAACCGTCAACCAGGCTATCCTCTCCCAACTAAACGAGACCGTCACCTCCCGGGGACAGCTCAAATTCTCCCTCTTGGCCGGAAGCTACGACACCATGCTTGCATTCTTCGGTCTGAATGAGCTACCCCAGGCATCGGCCGATTTCTACGGTCTCCCCGATTACGCATCGACCATGGCCTTTGAGCTCTTCACGCAGGAGGACAATGTCACCGAGTTCCCGTCCGATGTGGACTCGCTCATGGTTCGGTTCTTGTTCCGAAATGGCTCCGATGCGGGCGCTCCTCTCTCTGTTTTCCCGTTGTTCGGGGGCATCGAGGAAGAGCTCACTTGGTCTCAGTTCCTCTCGCAGATGCAGAGCCGTACAATCCCTACCGTTGAGGATTGGTGCAATGCTTGTGGTAGTACCCAGGAGTTCTGTATTGCTGCCACTGTTGCCTCCATCGATGGTGCGAGTGCAGCAGGTGAGGCTGTTGGGGGCTCGCAGGGCAAGAATTCTATGTCCAATGCTGTGGCTGGGGCCATTGGTGCGCTTGTTACCTTGGGCGTAGTGGGTATTATCGGTGCGATTGCCTTTGTGTTATTCAGGAAGAGGGTGTCTGGGACTGGGGTTGGGGAGTCTAGCATGGCTGAGAAGGGTGTGGGTAGTATTCGCAGCAGTAGCATCAATAGTTAGATAAACAGATCTAGAATAGCGAGCATTCATTGCATTTATTCAAGAAGCAATGTACATTCAAGGGGTTTTCGTGATGATTTGAAATGGGGGATGTGTTTGGGACAGTTTACTTCATTTGCAAGATTTGACTGTACGTATCTTATGAGTATATATAATTTTTTTTTGATTTTCTCTTAGAAAAATGACAAAAATGACAAAGGCTGGCATTGCCTGCTATCGGAACAAATCCCACTCCGTACTGCCACCACATTTACCATACTTTCAGCACACCCAGCGCAAGGAATGATGTCATTAAGTACAAATAATTACGGTATTATAATCAGAGGATAAGCACACACACACCACTGCTTAGATGCCACCCAACCCGCGCCTAACAAAAGGCAAAAAAAGAAAAGAAAAAGAAAACACCTAACCAACTCAGCTTAATCGGCCCTCTTAATGCCAACCTTCCATTCATTCAATACACCCACACCCGCATTCAAATAAGTCGCAAACCCCAACCAAGCCGCATACGGCGCCAACAACCAGAACGCCGTGCGATCATTGTCCCACCAAGTATGCATTAGCGCACCGACATTCGCCCCGAGAAGCAAGATATCCGCGAGTGCCCAGTCCGGTTTCCGGAGCCCGAAGAACAGCGGCATCCAGAGATGATTTAAGAGTAGCTGGGTGGTGAAGAGGGTCTGGCCCTTTGCGACGGCTTGGGGATCTGCGCCGGGGAGGGTACTGGCGTGGTGCACGGCATAGCCCATTAATCCGTAGAGGAGTGTCCAGGCGGGTGCGAAGAGCCAGGGTGGCGGTGCGAATGGGGGCTGTTTTAGGGATACGTAACGGGTTTTTGTTGTGCGGTCTGGACGGGGGGGGGATGGGTTGGTTAGTTAGTTAAGGGGTTGGATTGAGTGGGTTAATAGATGGGTGGATTTGAATGGGCGTACGATTCACAAGGTATCCTACTAGTGATCCGGTTGCGATGGGTGTGACGGTTGAGAGATACGGGGAGGCGAGGATGGTCTGCGGGAGAGCGACAGACCACGGCATTGTCAGAATAACGGGATATGATATAGATAGGATGGAAAATGTGTTATTATAATATATGTATATATATATCGATCTGGGTAGAAATAGAGAGAATTTAATGAACGGGGAAAGGACGGAGAATGATCTGGTCTTTGGGTATTTAAACAGCGCGATCGATCGATCGATCGATCAACTGCGGTGGAGTTCGTCAACGTCATTCCTTGCGGGGGATTCCTAGATTTCCACGTTTCCACCCATTTCTCCCCCCGTTCGAGACCGGCCCGCTTCTGGTGGGTTCTTGGGTGTCAAGCAAGTCTTTATTAATAATAGTAGTGTGGCTGTGAATGACTGAGAGCCTTCCAGGATCAACAGGGAGTAGTAAGTGTTGTTTATATCAAGGGGGAAGTTGATACCCACTGGGCTCAACACAACAATAATCAGTCTAATTTTCATAAGAAAGGCAGGTATATTACATTTCAAAGTCTTCTATAACTGAGGAGGTGAGGCTCTATCCAAAGCAATAATATCTCCATTATCCGTCATTATTCCATGGGGGTACAATAAAATATACCACACCATGGGCAATCGAAGCGACAAGAGGACCGACCTAGAGGAAGTTATTTTTTTTTATTTAGCTTTCATCATGACTCCTTTAAAGCTTAATTTGGTTGCCAAACTCACCCAATGCACCCAGTGATAAGACGGAAATGATGTGGCCGTGTAAACGCCAAAGCATCGTGCTGGATTTAGCCCTGGTTACAGGAGTGTCGTCAGTGAAACGTGTCTTTCTACCAATACCCCCCTTCTCTAATTTGAAAAGAGAAAACAAAATCACAAATAATTCCATCTCTCTAACATACCAGCTCCTCCGTACCCCTCTCTAGTAAACGATGACCCCCAGCTCACCAGACCCAAACTGATCCCAACAAGAAAAGGCGACAACGCGGGTCCAAATATCTGGCCCTGTCTCGGATCTAGACCAACCCCAAAGGCCAGAAAGAGAAGTGTCAGACAGAAAATAAACTCGAGCAAAAACGCCGCATTAATAGGGACGAGCGAGGTATCGATCGCACATCCGCCCACGGTATAATCTCGCGATCCGTACGCAGTTCGCATGATAAATCCCGCGATTGCCCCACCAAGCGTTTGTCCTACTAAATAAATAACCATCCGAGGGAAAGAAATGAGTCGCGCAAAAAACGTAGCGATGGTAATGGTAGGATTTAAATGACTGCCGCTCGTGTTGGCGAAAGAGAATATGAAGACTGCGAGAAAAAGACAATTGCTGACCCCGCCGACGAGAGGACCTAGGAATGCAGCACTACCGTACACTCCGGCAGCAGAAGCAGTCGAGCTCTCGGGTACTGGCTGTCGAACCGCGATCCAACTGCTTATAAACACGAACATCATAGTACCTGCATTGTATCGTGTGAGTTTCTTTCCCGTATATGCACAGTACATGCATATCTAGATACCGAAGGGGGCTAACCAATGCATTCAATGAGTCCAAATTTCCAGATATTGATATCCCTGAATCCGCTCAGAGAGAGTCCCTCCTGAATTGTCATTAATGGCGCCGCATCCGGTACCATTTTCAGGAGCTCGTCTTGCTCTGGATCGGTGCGGTTGACGACCAACCCTTGGTTTCCACCAATTCGCCCCGCGAATGGTTGGATATTCAGCTTGGGACGGGGCATCTTGAGCTATATCTTTCTAGCAGCGATCTCTATTACTGATCGTGTGTCAGTATACTATGCTAATTACTCTAGTTGAGGACATGGGTATGAAAATCTGCGCGTCTCGTGGTCAAGTCCTTTCGTCCATTAGGAGGTGTTAAACAGAAGTAAAACAAAAATAAATAGATAAATAAACAGCCAAATAATTATTCAAGATTGAAAAAACAGATTAAATTAAGGAAACTTGGAAGCTTAAATCTTCCTTTATATGTTGGAGGCCTTTTTGGCGGGCTTATTCACCTTGGTAATGATTACCACATCCCATGTCAGCAATTAGCGTCACTAGTGTAATAATATTAAATATATTTTGCTTCGAGTCCCTGACTACTAAAGATGTAATTGGTACAATACTTACACTAATTTTTATTTCTCTGAGTCTATCAATCATTTCCTGGGATATTATTCGAAGTTCTTTTTCTCCTTTAAACTCCTAATTATATGCATAATTTCGGTAGATCAATAAGGGCACTTATTTAATATTCTCATATAGCATATAACATGGCTAGAATGTTCCCATGACCTTATAACTCTATAACTCTATAGCACACTTATAATCCTAAACAACATCTTTAATAATTGATCAAACCGGTAGAGTCAAAGATAGCTTCTATTGCTATTTATGATACTCATAAAGAATATATTACATAGGCATATTTAGTTAAGCAGCTTTATTCAAAGTTAGAGTAATACATGGTTGTTTAATAGACATACTAGTAGTAGACAGGGGCCTTTAGAAGGCATACATACATAGATAGGGTGATATCTACTGGGTTAAATTAAATTAAAAAAAAAAAGTGTAAAACAATATAGAGGCATCAAATAAGATAATAAAAAAGGGCTTTTAGCACTGCACTAGGGCATATATATTAATTATTACTTAACTTTCCATGATTAATTTAAATTGGGACTCTTTTATGAGTTATTTTATATTTGATTTAATTTTGAAATTGACAATGCTTTAAATTGACTATCTAGTAGGGTTTGACACTGCGGTGGCCAGTTGGTCGAACTTACTCCGAGTAGAAGGGAAAGGATAGAAGGCGGGGGAAGGGGGAGGCAGGGTGGGGGAAGGGGGCGAGAAGTTAGGGGAAGGTGAAGAGAAGGGGTAATAGGTGTCAAATAACGTTGCTCTCGCCGCACAGGACATGCAAATACTATTGCTTTCGGGGGGAGCAAGCGTCCTGCCACAGGATGAACATTGAGGTATTTGTCTAATGCGTGTCCGTTTTGCGGTCTGACGTGAGCAATCATGATAGTTACGAAAGTGCGTTTTGAATGCCTTTAACGATGAGAAGCCAATCCGATGAAACGGACATGATGGCTCGACACACTTGATCCCCCCAGCATGACATGACAACTCATGATCATCGAGCCCCACTGCAGAGCGGAAGCTAATACGGCAACCTGGAAAATGACACCAATATGCTGAATTTCGAAACTGATCTTTGAATTTGGCTAGCTGTTCTTTGGTCACTCCAGCTGCTTTACTTGACACGCATAATTGAGAGAAGGTCGACGAGTAGCTTTCTAACATCAAGCTTAAAAATGTTGGGTCGTTTTTAACTCTGAATTGCTCAACATCTAGTAACAATTTATTCTTGTTAATTAAGTTCTGTCAAAAGGCCCTTTTCGAGGGGTCTCGGGACTCGTTATAAAACAAAGGGATGCTCACCTTGTCCACTTGAGAATGATTCCTCTTTTACACCTTTTTGAAAATCAAGACTTTTCTGGATAAATAGCGTAATTTCTTGAGAGTTTATTGGTGAGCAGGCTTGAACACTCTGTGTTATGACCGGATGGCTTAGTTGTTGGCCAAGCTCAAGGTGTTTTCGGTACAGCTTCTGCATCTGGGACCATATGATGTCTGACTGGCTTTTAGGCATACCATCAGTATTCTGCAAGCAGAATCGTAAGTGATACAACCAGTTTTCGTACGCGTATCTACATAGACCATGATATCCACTAGCTATTTGCCAGTTTTTTTCTTCGGTGGTAGTATTCACGTTAAGTATTGCCAATCCTGTTGATAGGTACGCTAAGCAGGCGAATGAAATACCAAAATGAGCGTGAATCGGAAGGATAAGCCTAGAACCAGGTCCGCTCATAAAATACCTATATTCTCTGTCAGTCTGCCCCATTCGAAAATGTGCAAGTGACGTACTCGTATGCTGTGAAGTGTATGAATTGTACGGTGTCTCCCCCAGCTTCCTCGAGCAGAGGCTTGCAGCTTTCCAGAGCGCCAGACTGAATACGAGACTGCTCACTGAAGTCTAAATTCTGTCGGTGAATTGAGGATCCAGTTAAAATCTCATACTTTCTCAGTGGTTTCTTCGCGTAGATAATCCAGTACAGTATCCTTAGCCTCATCGATCTTTTTGGATCATGAGCATTTCCCAGTAATTTTTTCACGATTCTGCCGTATCTAGGTAACTTGTGAGTGAATTTGAAGCTTACATTAAGGAAAAGGTCTCATACATCTCCTCAAGTCCCTTTGGTAGTAAATGAACAGTTTCACGAAGCTCGGTCAGAGTGACGGCCTCTTTCAAAGAAGACAGAACCAAGCGAACCCATAAAAACATGCCTTCGGGTACTGTTAGCTAGGGAAACAGAAACAATGATAGTGGAACTACTGACCCTCAGCCTTTCTAGTTAGATCCTTCTCGAGATCTTCCATAGCAGTATCAACGCCTATCTCATTGAAACCCAGGCGCAACTCCTTAAGCTCATGTTGAATAAATGACTTTATCGCTCCATGAACTGCCATGCTTTCCTTCGATAGATGAAGTGTCGATTTCTTCACGATTCTTGCATTGATAAAATGTGTATCTCGACTCGATATCAGGACCTTACAGTTAATATTTGAAGAATCAGAGTTCACCAAAGGGATAATATCATTCAGGAGTTCCTGTTGCTGCCCTTCTGATAACTCATCCAGTCCATCGATGATGACCTTCACGGAAGATAGAGTGCTCAAAATGACGCTAAATAGCCTCCTTAGATGGTGGGTTGATGGCGATATGCCCTCTTGTATGTAGTTGTAGTAGATGTACGCCGCAACGTTAGACTGGCCTTTAATTAGCTGGGCAATGAGGGATCGCAATACATACCCTTTAGCAAGCTTCTGAGATGACCCATAGGTACAGAAATAGTGGAGAGTTTTTATACGAAAATCTTTCTTTAACTCATGGACGAGTGCTGCACATAAGACACTTTTCCCTACTAATGTAAGAACAAATCAAGCTTTTGGGACTATGACTTACCAGCACCGGGTTTCCCCGTTAACCACATCAGTGATTCTTCATTCCCATTCCCTATCCATGAGCGGATTTTGCAGTTGCGGAAAATCCAATCACAAGATGTACCATACTGCAGTTTATGGAGACGGTCCAAATCGTCTTCGTCATCCCAGTCTTTAGCGTCTAGCCATGCGAGAACAGATTGGAATTGGCTTAAAGCATAAGACTCCTCGTTCCTCTTCCAATCATCTTGTGCCTTTTCGCGCCTTCTTACTTCATTGGAGATATTGACTGAGTTTGACTCCTTGGACATTAGTTCGCAGACCTCTGCCATGTTATTGGTTATCAATCTTAAACGGCGCTCAAATATATTCCACAGCGAAGAAAAATACGCGTCTCGGCCTAAATTCAATTAAAATAAATATGAGCTCATTTTCTATCAACTGAGTTTGAAATAAGTATCTCATGTCGCAAGGATCAGGGTTTAACGAACCTTTGTGAAATATGATAATGTATGTGTGCTCGTGAAGGTCCAAAACATCCACATAGATCAATGCAAGCATTCTATGGTATTCCAGGCTACTCTTCGAATTGTTTAGCACTGAAGGCGTGGGTATGATTTCGGCTATTTTTTTATAAGATTGCAGCAATTCTCCCAAGCAATCTTGATTCTCGGAGGCTCTCTATATCACAGGTCAGCCACTCCACACAAATCTAGTTGGCTAGACATCAATACCTTAAGCAGCAGCTTCATTGGCGCCTAATTCATTGTTTGAGGATAGTATAAGTATTATGATTTAACTTAATTTGAACGTTGATAACTTACCCAGAGCCATGGAAGAAAGGGGGTCTCGGCACACAGTTCGTTCATAGCATTCGAAAAGTGTTCCAAATTTCGCAAAAGAGGCTCAATACGTCTCATGTTCCTCATAGACTGATTTTTCGCTAGCTCTTTATCAATTTCTCGTGCTGTGTGGTATATATCTTGTATCGATACATCAGAAAATGGTAAAGTATCCTCATTTGCTGTATCTTTGATGGTCGTCTTTAGTCGGTCGACGGCGTCGTTCACAAGCATCCGAGCGTGAGGCGAAACCATTGAGGTAAAACCACTATTTTTTCCGTCTTCTCGAATTAGATTGAAGTATATGTTTATAGGGTTGGAGAATAATACCATATGATACAACAGCTGTCTCACTTTGGCCGGGATTGACGACTGATAAAAGTTCCTTCGTATAGGCTGCCGCCGTCAACGCTGCATATCCTTGCCATGCGTTGTTCTTATGAGAGTCAGAGTAATCGCATATACCCCGAATCACCAGGCATGGCAACTGATCCATCAGTCCAGCTGCCTCCATCTCGAAACAGATTACCCCAAGCTTCCCGGCAAGTCGATCGCGAGTTCTGCCATCCTTTATTACTTGATTTCCTGATGCAATAATACCATAATGAACACGTGGTAGATCATTTGATGGCCGAGGTATCCGGGGTATAAGTAGATCCTTGGAACACGTAGTACATGTCCTCTCACCTTCGACATGCTTATACTCTGCGTTGAAAAGATAATCCTCGCTTGTCCCTGGACTGGAAAACGTGTCTTCCATTTTGGGGTTCCTTTTCAGGGTATCCAGGATAATCTCTCCAAAGACACTCCGACCAACTAAATATCTTGCCTGCAGCTGGGCAATTGCCGTGAGAAATAGGCCTGGTGGCTTATCTAGGACACCAACTCGCTCAAACTGGCCGTCACAACTAGCTTTCCCATAATCGTACTGGACCACCCCTCCGGAGGTGCCAGTGGGCCGGCTTACAACCACATCTCCTAGCCTGATGTCCACATCTTGCGTTGGGACTCCCCCTCCTATGCCAACCATCAACGCCGATCGAATTTTCGGGAACGTGAATCTCATCTGCATTGCGCTTGCTGTTGCTGAACTGACACCGTATACCCCAAATGGAAGGCATGCTATCGCTATGTTATGTCCGCCAATTTCCCCCAATATATATGTATTATTGTCGGCTGGTGATTGTGGTAGGTTAACGTGTTCTCGATCTAACATAACTGAGGCTGCCGCCATTTCCAACGGAAGCGCGCAAATCCATCCCAAATGATAGTCGTCATGCGATAGTTTTTTTGGAGATGACATCTCTTTTTTCTGTTTCCCCTTTTGTTCGTTGATTTTTGACCATCAGGCGTAGACGCGCTTGCTGTTTGTTAATCGTAGGGAGGGGTAGCTCAAATATAGGAGCTGAATTCTCAAAATATTTTTCTAATCATAATTCACGATTCAGTAACCACAGATCGAAGTCATCCAATAAGGTATTCAAGCGAAATATACTAACAGAAACGCAAAATTACTTCTCTTTCTTCTATATCACGTCTAAGGCCCTTCGTGGTTGGTCAAGATAGCGAGAGCGATGGGAGTTCTCAAAAGGGAGAAGAAATTTCCATCTAAATAAGGCTTCAAGTGTATCAGTGTTGGCATTTCACTAGCACTTTTTCTTCTGGTCACACCGCTATATGGACAAGGCTAGGGCCTTTGCTACATGAATCTACATAGCCTTGTTCTTTGGCTTTTCTGGTTGGGTAGAAATGGTTGAGAGGCTCAGCCTCGTCAACAAAACAGCCTGGTCTGATTGAGCCCCGCGTGCATACCGTAGAATATTTGCCACATGTCCGGCGCCAGGTCACTTCCTCCCTTTTAACGACAGATCAGATCCAGAGTCTCATCTCGCAAAAACGATTCTGATGTGCCATCTCAAATAACCTAGTGATCAATGTTTTCCTTTCTCTCACCAGGCTCCGACAGTGGCCTACTTAATGAGCCACCACAGAAGCGTCAGAAGTTTACTCATCTAACAACAGAATCAGATGCTGCCCCCTATCCAGATACGCAAGATGAATCTCTCTTTTTTAATTACACTTTGGACGGTGATTTCTCCTATAATGAATATGAGTCTTCGAGCGCCCCATCTCTGTTGACACCAACGACTCAATATTATAACACTACCTTCCCCGCTTTCTCGGTGTCTCCGCCTGGCCTAGGATCGCCGAATCCAGCGGGCACCTCATTTTTCCCAGATGTTCAAATATTGGACTCTATCATGAGCGTTGATCAATCAAAGCCACTAGAATATACGGAGGTAGACATCAACGGTGCTAATACTTCTGTTCTGAGCTCGCCTATAACAAGTCAGGGCGACAACGATTTTGTTTGTTTTGGAATGGTTGGTTATTTCAAAAAGGTGTCAGCTACAAAGGACTGATCCTAACATATTTATAAACAGGTTACAGACTTTCCCTTGGTATTGGGCTCCAGTATACACAATAATATCAAAGTCGACGTGTCCTACAGCCCTCTAAACGGTCTCATGTCAGACATACAGAGCGGTTCGCCAATAGGCCACATTACAGATTCAGACTCCAAAGAAGTTCTCTCTATTCTACATCGAGATAAAGAGCTGCAGCTTCAAGCTTGGGTGAGAATAAACCACTCCAATCCAGAGATGCATCCAAGGTGTGTTGGGGGTATGACATCCCCCCAAGTTGAGTCTCGGCTACATGTTATTCTGTATGGTCCGATGTGCTTATTTGAGCACATCGGAACATTCTTTGAGGAGAGAGGCTACTATCTTCAGGAGCCCCGCCACTGTGACCGCAATCTACCATATCGAAATCCACATTCCCTGTCAGGTCTAGACAATCATGTTCCTTGTACATTTGACCTGGAGCCCGTACAGGAGCCACGCCAACCAGTTACAGCTACAAGCGTTTTATTAGGTTTAGAAACGCAGCAAGTGTTCGATGAAGAACAAGACCCCCCGGGGCTCAAAACTGAGCTTTATACGTATGGATATTGTTATCTTGCCCTAAGCTATCGGCTTCATACTTACTTGCATTATAGCCACCAAAGACAAGCACTTTCATTTATGAAACAACGTGAAAGAGGGTGGGCACTTGATTATCCATCTTCTGATATATGGAGTATTAGTATCTCGACACCGAGGGATAAAGAATTCGTCAACAATATCACAGGAAATCGAACAACTAATGAACCTCCACAGTTTCGAGGGGGAATACTTGCAGATGACATGGGGCTTGGGAAAACATTGACTATGATTGCTTTAATTGCTTCAGGTAGTACTGAACAATTATCAGAAAGCTCGCAAGGATCAGCAAAATTATCTCCATGCTCTAGTAGTACTTTCCAAACAGTCTCTTATCCAGTACAAGGACTTCATTCTCCGGATCTTATACCTACAGCAGCGACTCTACTTGCGGTGCCGTCATCCGTTCTTCAGCAATGGGAGCTTCAACTGTCGCAACACCTACACTCTAGCGGCCCAAATGCAGTATCTCGGGTCTTTCATCATGGTTCGTCAAAGCTCAAATCTATAGCAGAGATTCAAAAATATGCAATTATTGTCACAAGCTTTCAAACCTTGGCATCAGAGTATCAGAAAAGGGAAAGTGTGCTATTTAAAACTTTCTGGCGCCGCATTGTACTAGATGAGGCACACGGGATTCGGAATCGTAACACTGTCACGGCCCGAGCTGTGTGCAGGCTCGAAGGGGAGTCTAGATGGGCGATCACAGGCACTCCAATCCAAAACCGTGTATCCGACTTTTTTAGCCTTTTGCAGTTTCTCCGGGTATATCCATACTGTGATCGGCAGGTCTTTGAAGCTGATATTGTCGATGCCTGGAAATCTGGGGATGAGTCTCTAGCATTTGAAAGACTCAAGAAACTCTTCAAATATATTAGTATACGTCGTTCCAAAACGATCCTAGACCTCCCTGGAAGAACAGATATGGTGCGGTATCTTTCCTTCAACAACTCGGAGCTGGCCGCCTATGAATCCATAGAGAGCCCCATAGCTAGGATGATAGATGAAGAGCTACAAAGTGAATGTCGTGACCCTAAGCGCTATATGCGAGCACTTGTTAAAATCAACATGCTGCGAAAATTTTGCAATCTTGGTCTTGCAACACAAGCAGTTATCCCTGCCAGCTCAAGTATGGTCTGTGAATCTGAAAATATCCCGAGTAATGGCTATAGCCAGGACATGCTGGACATTTTGAGCTCTGGGCAAGCAACGTGCTCCATATGCAACAATAACGTGAGTGAGACTTTAGACATGCAAGATACTAACAGCCATATCTATCTGACTGAGTGTTCTCAGTTGATTTGCTTCCATTGTTATAATAGTAAATTTTCGAACATTGACTCATCCTTTCAACTAAATCCGTGCGTTGGCCATGACCGATGCGAAGCCTTGCCAGTGCAACTTGAAATTATGACGTTTTGGAAATCCCCCTCATGCCCCTTACCAATATCCACGAAGGTAAGGGAGCTAGAAAAGGAGTTATTAGAACACAAAGATGAAAAATGGTCAGTACACTCTTTTCTTCCATGTTCCAGCCTTTATTATTTTTTACATGAAAATAATAAAAAAACCACATCAACTAGTGTTGTGTTCTCCTCGTGGACAACGACGCTCGATATGATTCAAAGTATGCTTAACATAACTGGTGTCACCCATGTCAGAATCGATGGCAAGGTCTCCAACAAATATCGAGCAGAGGTTTTAAGGAACTTCCAAACCGACGCATCCATTCAAGTAATGTTACTTTCAATATTCTGTGGTGCAGAAGGGTAAGTTGAAATATCTCCCAGCCTATAGCATCATATCCAATAACAACCTCAGTTTGAACATCACTGCCGCTTCCCGGGTATATCTTATGGAGCCTCAGTGGAATCCAAATATTGAAGCCCAAGCTCTCGCACGAGTCCATCGACTCGGGCAAACAAAGCACGTTACAACAACAACGTTCATAATGAAGGACTCAATCGAAAGTGTATGTTATTGCTCTAATCTGAATTCAAACCTTGGATCACTTGAGACTTACAGATATGGATAGCATGTGATAAATATCCAGGATCGGAAGAAACATCTTGGTAACTTACTGTTGGGTCAGCATAAGGGAGACTCTCAGTCGAATCTTGCTCGCTTACAGCAATTACGAAGTTTGCTTAAATAGAGCATGTACTTTCCAGCAGCTACTTATGGATTGAATGGATTTCCGCAGCTTTGTTGAAAATTATAAGATCTTTACAAATCATCCTCTGCATATCATATTAGGGTTTGATCGCTAGGAGAAAACGTTGATATGGGAATGATGATGCATGTTCTTCTTGGCTATCACTCATCGTACCTATTGTTGGGGTGCAGTTAGTGGTCTATCCCCGGTTACAGCTAGAGAAGGGCCCCAAGCAGGCCTAAAAGTACTAACAAGGTTTATCAATTAAGTTACAAGAATGAGAAATGGACATTTTATCATATAATTTTATTTACCTATGTCCTTGAGTTGAGATAGTGAGGTAAAAATGAACATGTTGCGTGAAAATATATATCTTAAAACACCTAGGTAGGCACTTGAATCTTGCAGAATGTCATCACCAATCATCACCCATTCTGGCTAGGGTTCTACCAACCTAGGGAGATACCGTATTTTGACAATCCTAAGGTATTTATGGAGTAGGTAGGTTTATAGGAAATTATTATGGGTTGGCTCTCTTGGCTTGAAAATCTCTTCTGAGCTACAGCCCCACCGAGAAAGGAAAAAGTTCTCTGCTATCGCTTGGCGTGCTTGAGCACGAGGTGTGTTTGAGTGACTGTAACGCAATTTATGCAGTGTGGGTAGCTCAGTCATAATTAATTTGGTTATCTATGCTACTTCAATTTAAGGCCGTGTCAAGAAGTGTTCCTGGATAATGTAGAGCAACCAAGTTGTGTTACAGCAACACTGTATTTCTTGTTCTAAAGTTGAGTGAGACCCTGCCTGGGTAGTTAACTGTCAGGTATTCTAGCTCCTATTGGGTGGATGTTTCACCCTGGGGGTTACAGAAAGTGACAGCTTCATGCTCTTTTCAAAATTTCACCCGGAGAGGGAGAAAGGCATGGAATTAGGTAGGTATCAACTGACCCTCTCAAGAGATGGACTCCCATCTCTCATCACATCGCGATGTAATTCCCCGCTGCCGAGGCGTATTTCTGTTACCGTACAGACCACTGCAGAGAATGTCTAATTTTAATTGGCTACTAGGCCACTCAGCGCCCTGGAATCACGCGCCAAGAACCAATCATCTTACCGGACGCCCCTGATCCGGAATCCATATTGTAAATACGGTACACCAATTTGTGCCTGGCAACCGCATCAACGAGAACGAAGCAAGGGAGCAAAAACATAAACTACTTAAGAATGCAGGCTAAGGAATGGACCTCCTATGAGATCCAGGAGACTTTTTCCTCCGGCGCGAGCGTGTCTGTCTGTATCCCATAAACAAGAACGCCTCGCATTACGCCTGCAGCAAACAACGTCCACTACGCCTCTCTGTGTGAATCCTTCACACTCCCCGATCGGCCTTCTTCGATGACATATCGGAAGCAGAAGGAATGACTTCTTCTGCAGACATATCAGCAACCGTAACGGGCGTATTTGGCCTGGTGTTAATCGCAATCAGCAGCATACCGGCCCTGAGGAAGATACTCTCTCGGTTCGCGAAAGAGACACCTTTGATACGTCTGGAGCCGTCACTGCTCGCCCAACCAGAGTACCAAGATGATGATGGAGAGGCTACAGAACGCTCGGTCCAGGAATTTTCTGATGGGTGGCAGAAATGGGTTGTCGCCTTGTTGTCAGTGATTGGCTTCATTTTGTCTTTAGCCCAGGCCATCGTCACAACCCAGTTGCGGGAAAGCGATAATCATTTTGTAGTTTCGTCATGGCTTCTAATGACTGGATGGGTAAGTGGCCAGGAATATTTTCGGAGAAGAATCAATTATACTCTACCTGTACTGACCGATATTATTGTCTAGGTCGTGCAAGGCGTCCAACCCCTTTCGTTATTCACTGAACCATCGAGCGTTAAACGGTATCACTTGGGAATCGACGCATTTTTTGCCAGTATACTCACCACTGCCACCATGTGTTGTGAAATTGGAATATTTTGGCGTGCCGGATACCGGATTGGAATCAGTTCTGCTTTTGTTGGGCTGACAGCTAGTCAAATCACAATCGCCGCGTTAAGGGCACTTTTCTGCATACTGATTCCACGACGACCGAATGTATACTTCGAAGGACAGGTTGTGGACCAAGAATTTAGTGTGAGTGCGTATAATCGATTCACATACGGCTGGGCTAGGGATCTCCTACGGTACGCCGCGAAGAACAAGGGCCTTACGATCGACAATCTACCAAGGCTACCACACGCTGCCCGCGCAGAGACACTACATGCACGGTTGGAAAATTTTCAAGGACCTCGCAAACTTTGGATTGCTCTTGCTCTTAGACATGCCAGGGCACTTGTATTACAAGGACTACTAAGCCTGGTAGTGTGTGTGCTTGGGTTCGGACCCCAGGTTGCTTTGTATATGATTCTGAAGGCGTTGGAAGATCGTTCAGTACTCGCAGCTGATTCTGCTCAGGCGTGGGTCTGGGTAGGAGGTCTCGGGATTTTCCTCACGTTATCAACAAGCATTGAATCTTGGCTGTGGTGGCTTATTTACTCGGATCTTTGGGTTCCTATCTATGAGGGCCTCTCGGCTCTGGTTTTCGCCAAGTCGATGCGCTGCAAAGATGTGAAACACTCGAAATCTACAAGAGTGGGAGAGGATTCGGAGGATGCTATACCGATGGCCGGTGTGCTTGAGGAGGATGATGAGGAAGAAGAAGATGAAGAGGCGATGAAAAACCGTCAAACCATCATCAACCTGGCAGCTGTGGATGCGAAACGTATTGCCGACTTCGTAACATTTAGCTACCTGATCCCCTCGTGTATTATCAGACTGATAATCGCCGGCGTATTTTTAGTTCGCCTCATCGGATGGCCCAGCCTGTTGGCAGGAATTGGCGCCGCTATCTTGATCGCCCCAGCAAACTCCTGGCTAACCAAACGATATGCAGTTGCTCAGGAGGAACTCATGAAAGCTACGGACAAGCGCACCAGTGCTGTGACCGAGGTACTACAGGGAATTCGTCAAGTCAAATTCGCCGCACTCGAGCAGCAGTGGCAGGACCGTATATCCGAGAAGCGGTCCATTGAGCTCAATCTCTTGTGGAAGACCTCAATCTACACTACTGGAATGATCTCTGTGTGGATTATGGGTCCGTTACTCCTCTCTGCCATCTCCCTGACCGTCTATGCCATGACTCATGGTGAATTATCGGCTTCAATTGCATTTACAAGCCTCTCGATATTTGCGTCGCTCGAATCGTCACTCGCCAGTCTTCCTGACCTACTGTCAAAGGGAATGGAAGCTAAAGTTAGCGCTGATCGGATTGATAAATACCTTAGGTCAGCTGAAAAAGTCTCCAATGGCTCGGATGTTGATCAAATAACTTTCCAAGATGCGACCGTTGCGTGGCCAACGGAATGCAGCGACGACGAAGATGAAGATAAGGTCTGGGACAGGGATGACCAATTTGTTCTCCGCCATTTAACATTGAAGTTCCCCCCTCGAGGACTGAGCGTAATTGCCGGTAAAACTGGCTCTGGCAAGAGCTTACTCCTGGCTGCCATTCTTGGGGAATGCGATGTCTTAACGGGATCAGTAGCTGTCCCACGGGCGCCCTCTCATTCTAATCGATTCGACCACTTAGCTACCCGGGCAAACTGGATCTTGGACACTGCGGTAGCGTATGTGGCCCAGAACCCGTGGATGGAAAATGCCACAATAAAAGAAAACATTCTTTTTGGGCTGCCATACGACCGACGTCGTTATCGCCAGGTTCTATTCGCATCAGGACTAGAAAAGGATATGACAATATTACCAGATGGTGACTTGACTGATATCGGCGCCAATGGGATCAATCTTAGTGGTGGTCAGAGATGGCGTATCTCTTTTGCGCGTGCCCTGTATTCCCGCGCAGGAATTCTCATTATGGATGATATTTTTAGTGCTCTCGACTCAGAGACAGGGCGTCATGTATATGAGCACGCATTGACCGGCGAACTTGGCGAAGGGCGAACACGGATCCTCGTCACACATCACGTAGGCTTGTGTCTTCCACGCACCGACTATTGCGTTCTGCTTGAGAATGGGTATATGACACATGCCGGTACCGTGCAAGAGCTGAGAGCGGTTGAAGGTTTAGTAGATATCCTTGGTAAAATGGACACAAACAGCCGTGAAGTGAAAGCAACTGCAGCCAAAGATGAACCACGAAGGCGTAAGCGATCGTCAGCGGGAGGACGGCCATCGTCCGCGTTCAGCATCCATACTATTCGGAAATTCATTCAGGATGAGAAACGGGAAACTGGATCTATATCAATGAAGGTTTATTCGACCTACATGACCAAAGGAGGTTCTTCACCCTGGTGGGTCCTCGCTTTACTAATAGAAGCAATCTTTGTGGCTCTCCTAGTTGGTCGGGTAAGTGGATTTCTTCATTGACCATCCTCTTGCATGGATCGCGAACTAATTTTTTGATTAATTTGTAGTCGTGGTGGGTGAGTGTGTGGACAAGCTCCGAAAGCCCATCCTCGCATCCTGCTCATGCCGTGACACTTTGGCAGCATGCAATGAACCATCTCAGCGCGGCCGCTGCCAACCACGATCTGATATACTATCTCACTGTTTATGTAGCTATATCCGCCGGTGCCTGTCTTTTCGGCACATTGCGCTGTCTGACTCTCGCCATCGCCTTCATAAAATCTTCACGCCAGATGTTTGAAGACCTACTGTCCACAGTTCTCCGGACACCACTTCGTTGGCTAGATACTGTACCTCTCGGTCGCATTCTTAACCGATTCACATCTGACGTGTACCTTCTAGACTGGAGGGTAGGGTATGACCTTGGAAATTTCGCGTACAAAGCCTTCGAACTTGTTGGCATTATTGTAGCAGGCACAGTGGTATCTCCGATGTTGTTGGTGTTTGCATGCGGTCTGTTTATTCTGTGTGTGTTCATGTCTCGCGACTACTTGGCTGGCGTACGCGAAATCAAACGTCTTGAGAGCACAGCCAAAAGCCCCGTCATGGAAAAATTTGGCACCAGCCTCGCGGGACTCGCTACAATTCGTGCTTTTAACAAGGTTGACACATACGTGCGTAGCATGTATACCCTCATTGATCGTCATGCTCAGGCCTCGTGGTACCTCTGGCTATTCAACCGCTGGCTCGGTTTCTGGATGGCGATTGTCGGTGCCATTTTCTCCACAATAACAGCTGCCTTGGTCGTCTATATGCCAGGCGTTTCCGCCGCGCTCGCTGGTTTCGCAGTGAGCTTCGCACTACAATACAATTACGCGGTCGCGATGGGGCTTCGGTTCTATGCGAATATAGAGATTGATATGAACGCGGCTGAGAGATTACTTGAATATTCTAATCTCGAAACCGAAAATCAGGGAGGATACGAGCCCCCTGCCGGATGGCCGACACGGGGAAAGATTGAGGTCGAAGATCTAGAAGTAGGCTATGCTCCAGATCTCCCTGCTGTCATAAATGGCCTTACCTTCACCCTTGAAAATAATCAACGGGTCGGAGTTGTGGGTCGCACAGGAGCGGGAAAATCTTCACTGACTCTTGCCCTATTTCGCTTTTTGGAAGCAAGGCGTGGTCGCATTATTATCGATGGACTAGATATATCGCTGCTCAAGTTACAAACTTTACGAAGTCGCTTGGCAATCATTCCTCAAGATCCCATCCTTTTCTCCGGCACAGTCCGATCTAACCTGGATCCCTTTGATGAATATAGTGATATGGAGTTATACAATGCGCTGGAAAGGGTTCATCTCCTCTCATTCGAGGATACCTCAACTTTGGCATCTCATTCCACACAGGAACCACTCAGTAGCAGCAGCACTCTCGGCTCTTCCTCCTCTTCAACAACAAGTCCAGTCAAGCCCGTGGGTTTCTTCTCATCTCTGTCATCTCTAATATCTGAAGGTGGGATGAACCTTTCGCAAGGACAGCGGCAACTTCTTTGTCTAGCAAGAGCAATTATTGCCCAACCAAAAATAATGATACTGGACGAAGCAACCTCGGCCGTTGATATGGAAACCGATGCATTGATCCAGCAGTCTATCCGGACAGAATTTGGACGCAATGCATCTTCCCTCCTAGTGATCGCGCATAGATTAAGCACTATTGCCGATTTTGATCGTATCCTGGTGATGGATGCGGGGAAAGCTGTGGAATTCGGTTCACCAAAGGATCTCTTGAACATTGAAGGTGGAGTTTTCCGCAATTTGGTGCACAATAGTGGTGAAAGAGCTGCGGTCGAAGAGATGATTATGGGAAAGAAGAATGTATAATTCTAGGTTTTTTTTTTTTTCTTTCTCCCACCTCTTTGTCACAAATTGGTTATTGTGATGTTTCATATCTAAATGAACATATGCTTTCAATGTTTTTAGCCGTTTCTCATTCTTTTAATTCTTCTTTTGCTCGGTTTATTTCCTTCCTTCTCTTTATACTTGTTATAGGCCCCCTTCTGGGCGGAAGGGGGGTTTTCAATATTGTATTCATACAGTGGTGTTATTGTATTTCGTGGCAATAAGCATTCCAAAAAGTTAGTCATAATATACTATATTTTTACGCAAATACATATTACATTTAAATACATACTATCTTAAAAATATGCTTTCAAAATCTGTAATATGTATTTAAAATACTTATATACTTTAATAACTCTACATACTGTATTTAAAGACATATTTAAAGATACATACATTGTGGCTTCAGGATTCATATTTTATATATTATATAACTGCCATATATTAAGTCTAGAGATATATTTACTGGCATTATACTTTTACTAAAATATAGATTGAGGTAATCCTTATATATTTATTATTATTATAGTAATGCAATATATTAATTTTTTTTATATATATTACTTAGCTTAATATATATATATCCTTGTTGTGTACGCCTATATTATTATAGTGTAATATAAAATTATTATTATTTATAGGTGTTATATTTTTAGTCCTTTATAATATCTTAATAATTATATTAAATTGCTTGAGTTGCTACTTTATTAATTATTATATAGAGCTCTATTATTACTCTATTATTGCTTTATTATTACTGCTCTATTATTGCCTCTCTGTTATTACCCTATTATTGCCCTGTCATTGCCTGTTATTACCTATTATTATCTTATTATTAATAATATTGGAGGTGCATCTCCTGATTATTAATGCCTATTATTATCCTGTTATTAATAATATTGAAGGCTGATCATTAAGGCAAATTTTATAGTGGTATTAGGGTATTTTAGTATAAAGACTTTAGTATTAGAATATAATATTTCTACATATTTATCCTATTTTAATTATAAGGTTTAAGTTAGTTTATAGTATGCCAATATTGTTATAGTTATATTTTATTAAGTAGTAAAGGGTGGAGGAATTATTACTATACTAGATATAAAATATCTTAAAGATAATACTTAGGTAAGAAGCCTAAAGAAAAAATTATATTATTATTATATAATAATGTAGTTAACATGTCTCTAAGAAATATATCTTATTGTTAGGAAATAAACTCTCTAAAAAGACTCTGAAATAGGCTGTAAATTAATATATATTCTTAGAACTATATAAATTTATATGTTTTTTCTAAGGGGCCTTACTAAGTTATACAGCTATTAAGGGCCATCTAGGTACTAGACTAGCCTAATTTAGGTAAGAATAGAGTTAGAAGTTGTAGAGCTTTATTTTTTAAAAGAATTATAGAAAAAGGTTATTAGCTTAACCAGGTTTCTTTTAAGATATTAAATTATCAGCTTATACTAGTAAAAATAATATAAATAAAGAAGTAGAAATATAATCACTTCCTTTATTTAAGTCTATGTAGACTTATATTAATTTTTAATATTTTTTATAACTATATTAGTTTAATCAAGCACTCTTCCTCTTATAATATAAAGCTTTTAATGCTGTTACTAGGGGTTAAGTGCTGGTTAATAAGGCTTAGAGAGATGTTAAAGAGAATCTAAGATAGATTAAATTTAATACTTTAGTCAGCTAAGAGAATCTAATATAAGATAATATATAAGATAGAAGGACTTATGCTCCACTATTACTTTATATTAATAAAAATAATTTAAAAATAAGTTGTTGTTATACTACAACTTCTTTATTATATAAATGTGTGCTTTTTCTTGTGGATAAAATAATAAAAAGTAAAAATATAATATTAATTTTGCAAGATAATAAGAAGTAAGATAATTAAAGCAATATTAAAATAGTGGGCAGTAAGAGAAGAGTGCTTGGTTTAAGAATAATAAAAAAAGAAAGAAAAGATAAATGGAAGAAAATTTTCTAACTTAATGCTTGTAGTTTATAATTTAAAGATTTAAATAATAACTAGGCAAGCCTATATGCTTCTTATATTATTATTGCTTTATTTATTTCTTAAGTTTTTTCTATTTATTAAGTTAAAATATTTAGATCTTTAAGAAATAGATATTAAGCAATATGTATATTTATTATTATTTTAGGATTTAAATATAATTACCTATACTTTAAACTTATTAAATAAATAAAGCTAAAAGAACTCTACTTCCCAATTATATATAAGAATAATATTATTAGTAATATTTAGACTAGGGTCCTTCTTTGCTAGGGCTGTTCTGGCTAAAGGTAAGATATAATAGGTCTTAATATTAATACCTGGTAGTCTAATTACTACTCTTTAACTAGTATTTACTTGCATAACTGGTAGATCCAGAATAATATCTTAAGGAGGGGTGTTTAGAAGTATTGGGTTTACTAAGAAGAATACTTGTCTACTTTAGTTAGCTATTTTATAAATAAAAAGTGCAGCTACCTTGCTATATTATATCTTTTAATATAGAATATAGTTATCTTTATTTATAATATACCTTTTCTGCTCCCTAATATTATTAGTTCTAGCCTAGAAAGAAAAGTAACTTAAAGTAATATATAATATTTACTAAAAGTAAAAGGAAAGCCTCCAAAACCACTTAAGTAAATAAGTATTAGATTATAGTATAAGGGATTAATTATAGTCCTGCTTATAAGCATCTTAAAGTACTTTTATAAAGAGATTAAAGATAGATAGCAATTTAAGATATAAGGGGATTTTAAAATTTTATTTTATTATTATTTTAAATATTTAAAGTAAAATTTAAACTTAAGAATATGCTTTACTCTCTACTATATTATATAATAATGGGCTATACTTCTTATTATTCCCAATATTATTAATTCTATTTAAAAGAAAGGTTTAAAAAACCTTTGGACATATAGTAGCTAACTGTTATACTTAAGTAACTGAAATAATGTTATTATTATTATTTTAAAGAGCTCTATTAAGAAATAGTTTTAAGAAGAGGAAAAAGGATTTTAATAAAAGAAAAGCTTTTTTAATATCTTTATAGTTTGTATAATGTATAAATTATTTATAGTATTTAAATTTTACTACAGTTATTATTATTATTATTATTTATTAGGTATATATTTATATAGGTAATATATCTATATTTATCCTCTCCTGCAAGAATATTGTAGTTGCTTGGAATAGTATATTTATAAGCTTAGTTAAGATAGTAAAGGCTAATATAGATATTTAGGCATTTTTATATAGCTTATATTTACTTGCTTTTTTTAGTTTTAATTGGCCTTAAAGTAAAAATAGAGGTTTGGTTTAGGGTGGGTGATATGCTTTATAATTATAATTAACTAATAATTAAATTAGAATAAGATCTTTAAGCTGACTAAATTTCTTTAGTTATTATTATAGTAATCTTTAAAAGATTCTGCAGTCCACTTCTAGCCTAAATAATTATATCTTTTATTTTTATTTAGTTCTTTACATAAATTAAGCGGTATAAAATAATACTATTACTTTTAGTAATAGTTGTAAAAATGCTTATAATAATATTCTCAGCCTGATATTATATTAAATTAAATAGCTTATAAACAGCCTTATAAAAATAAGGCTTTATTCAATCCTGAGTTATATGGCATCTTAAAAGAAGAGGGATAATAAAAGAAGCTTGTATATATTTTTGTAACTAATAGCTATTAAGATAATTTAAAAGTAACTGAAGTCTTTTCTATTTTAAAGGGAAGGGAAATCTTTAGAGAATAGATTAGTACTTTTTAGTGCTAGATAAGTATAAAATATATTCTAGTAAAGCAGAATAAGCAGCCTTAGTAATATTAGTATATTTACTATAATAGGGGTTTAAAGAAAAAAAACTAATAAGATTTAGACTTGGGGCAATATTTAATAGTGGATAGAGGTTAAGAGTATATCTATATTTTAAATAAAACTTCTTTTTTGCAATTTATGTTTTTTTGAAGGCCATCTTTTAATACTGGAGAATTTAGTAATAATATTAACCTATTTTTTTTATATTAAAGGCTAAATCTTTATAATTCTCCTTTAAAATAAGACATTAATAATAAAATCTTGTTACTGTAGAATATTTAAATCCTGTATTATTATTCTGCTGGGGCATATCTCCTAAAAAATAAAAAATAAAAAAAAAAATATCTTTATTGCTTTTAAAGCTATCTAATTTAATATTATAATTAAGTGCTGTTAGTCCAGAAAGGGACTTAATAATATTTAAAAAGTTGCTGCTATAAGGGCCTAAAATAATAGGGAAAATATTTTAGTACTTTATATAATTAGATGCTTTTAAGCTAGCAGGAATTAGATAAATCCCTATTAAATTTTAGTAAATTAAGTAGTAGAGACCAAAGCTATTAATAAATAACTAATATGAAAATAAGAGGCTCTTTTTCTTGTAAAAGGAATTAATTAAATGCTGATGACTATATATCTATAACTTAAGCTCTCTACAAATAGAAGATAATAGGTATAGAGGCTGGATGAAGGTGGAATCTTTATTTAATATATAGTATATAATAAACTTATCTAAGGTAGTTATAGTTTCAGATCTATTAGAGCTGTTTTAAAAGTTATAATTTAAAATTATATTTGGCTCTTGCTTCACAATTTGTAATTTAGAGAGATATAGATTATAGCCTTTATATAAAAGTAGTTTTATTGAACTTAGATTTTCCCCATTTTTTTAAAGTATTTAAGTTAGATTTAAAATTATTAGTATATTCTTCTTTCTTAAAAGTGTTTGCATTTATAAAATAATAGTGCCTTTTAAAATTAAATTAATATAAAATATGTTATTTTACTTAATATATATAATTTAATTAAGATAAGTTTCCACATTACTTGTACAATTGTAAAAAGGGTTACTATAAAGATAATAAATAATATTAAAAGAAAAAATAGGTTCCTTATTAGGAAAATAGATATATTCTTTTAAAGTAGTTTAAATAGAACTTTCTTAAGCCCAACTGTGCCATAATTTTATAGGTGTTTTAATAAATTTAGCTATTCCTTAATATAAATTGTTTATAAATGTTGATGATTTAATAAGTAAAGATATTAATTAAACTGGGTTAAAGAAATAAAGCTAAGTAGCTGCTAATTATATAAGGTATTTTTTAGCAGCAGATAAAGTAGGTAGTTATGTAGAAACTACAGGTATTCTTTAGTATTAAATTAGGATTATTAGAAACTGCTCTTTGCAGTTCTTTTGTAGGGTGCTTAAAGAGGCTAGTAGTATTATAATAGGGGTAATATCTTTTAATGTTTAGAGAACCTCTAGCAGAGCAGAATATTACTCTTATAATATATTTATATTATAGCACTATAATATAAGAAGTAGATGAAAGTCTTTTATAGCAAAATTACTGTACTGGTATGTAATAATCTCTAATATATCTTTTAATGTAGATTATAGGCTAATAGAAGCTAGAGGGGGCATTAAAGATTCTATATTAAATAAAATATTATTATTTTTATCTTTAATAGTACTAGAATATAAAGCCTTAGCTGTAGCTTTCTTAATTATAAAGATTGCCTAATTATAGGTTATTCCATTTATAAGTATATCTAAGGTCTTAGGGGCTTGTATAGCATTAGAACTGTCTTTTATAGGGTAATTCTAAGATAGTTAATAAATCTAATAAAAGATTAACTATACTTACTATGTTTTTAGTTGCAAATTTAGGATTTAAAGAAGTATTTAACCCTATACTACTATTATCTAATGGCATGTTATGCTTAATTAAATGCTATAATAGTAAAGGCTTATTTCTATAACCTAAAGTTTCTATAAAGATACTATCTATAGGTGCTGAAGAGGGTGTTTCTCTTAAATTAGCCTATAACTGAGGATAACTTAAATTTAGAAGATTATTTAATGGCTGGTATAGTATATATCTTTAAGTCTTTTAGAAACTAGGGCGAGACATCTTATTACTAGAAAATACTTATTAAAAAAGTATATTTTATTACTAGACCAAGCAGTATTGCACTTACTGCAGATTTTTAATAAATAGACTGTAAATATTAATATAAAAAATAGTCCCTGAAAATTGTATGGGGATTAATGTTAAGTATATTTATATATAATATATTTATTTTATAGTAATTCTGCAAATATATTGCATTTATATACTTTAAGACTTTAGGTAAGATCTTATATTTATTTTCTAGATTTTATTATTTAAATTTTTTTATATTAACTGTTTATTATATTTATCAAGATAACCTATCCCTTATTAGGGGTGATTTAAATAGTCCTTAATGGGCCTAAATCAGGGTAATGTAGTGACACTATAAACTGCATCTTATAGGGTAGGTAGCTAGAATTCCCCTATTATTTAGTTATGGGTTTCTGCTAATTTATTTTAAATTATAAAAGTAAATTAAAAGATAAACTTACCTTTTATTCTTCAGGCCTTCTATATAACTATAAATCTTAATTAGTACTGTAATTAAGACTAGTATTTTACTAGTAGAATCTCCAGCATTAAATTTCCTTATTCCTTTTACTAAATAAGGTATAAATATAATGCTGCAATTAATAGATCTAGTAATTATTAATCTTGATTTAAATACTGCAATAGAAACCTAATATAACTAGCTAGAAGCTATAATAGAATTAATAGCTGTAAAGGCATCAGCCTCTAAGCCCCAGAAATTAGGTAGGGAAAAACCTGGTGAAATAGAGAAAAATTAATCTTATAAGTATAGAAAGAAGGTAAAATACCAGTTTTTTAAAAATATAGAGAGGAAAATTTAACCTAAAGATTAGGCCTATCTGCATAAGTTGTAAATAATTTATTTTTAGAATTATTATACTGAAAATACTTTAAAGTATATTAAAAAGATTTATAATTTTAAGGATGAGACTGGTTACAACTTTAATTACGCCCTTAATAGAACTGGAGATATAATATAAAATTGGAAAAGTAAGGCCCTTGCAGAAATAAAGGTATGTTTATATTAATTATAAATTATATTATATATATTAATTCTAAGAAGATTAGAAATATATTTAGGAATAAATTCACCTTGCTAAAAGTTAAAATACTATCTTTTTACTTGTAGATGTTTATTTATTTAATAAATTAATAAAATATTTTAAGATAATCTTCTTTCTGGCAGCCTTTTTTAAGATTTTTGCATTTATAAGAAATGTTTTTGATTATAAGAATAGTTTAAAGAAAGGGAAATGGTTTGTTAAGCATGAGTTTAGCTTTTTAATTAATTTTAATAGTAATAAATACTAATAGCTTATAAAGAAATTTATATTAATCTAGCAATTTAAATAAAACTTTACCTGGATATTAAGAACTCTGGAGATGTTTTTAAAGCTATTAGATACTAGAAGGACCATATAATATCTTGGTAAAGCTTGATGGAAAAGGCTAAGATATATAAGAAGATTAGGTATTAATACTTTGCTAAGCTCCCAGCTTTAAAAAATAAACTTAAAAAATACTCTAAGAAAAAGGTCTTCTTTAATATTAATAATAATGTTATGGTAACCTGTTCAGCACCTGATTTAGATGATGATATTAAAATTAAAGAGGATCTTATTAATAATAAGCTTTTTACTGCTATAAATGACCTTGATAATCTCTAAATTACTACTATGATGTTTGCGTAATTATTATTATATAATTTAACCTAATTAGATGCATGTATAGTATTTATAATGTGTTTTAAATTATAATTTTCTTTTTTTTTTTCTGGTGACACCAGAATAGTTAAACACTATAGTCATGTATACTAATAATTGCTTATAACTGTTAATTTAAAGACAGTATAATAATTTTCTTTTCTCTTATTAATAGTAACTATATATTTTAAAGAAAATTAGACTGGCTTTTATTGCTTCTATTACTATACTAATATTTATTATAAGAATTGCCACTAGATCTTACAATCTGATGGGGTATCTATATCCAAAATAATAAATATGTTACTATGCTCCAGATATGTATGATAAATAGATATATTACTCTTAAAAATATGTAGGATATTGCAATATGTATTTTTAAAAATATTGAAAGGGTATTGTATTTTAATCTAATGCAGTATTAATATGGAATTCGCCGTAGATATAGTAGTGTTACTGTATTACATGCGTATTCAAAACCCCCCCCCTTCCGACAAGGCCGCTAATTCTGGTTACCTAATTTGGATGAACAGAAGGCATCTTTAGAATCTAGACCTTACTAAATACCTATGTATAGCGGAATCATCCTTCTCTCTCAGCCCATGTCAAGGTTTTAATTAAGATTTTGTTCATCATAATGTTGTAGCTTCGGGAGGCTCATCTAGTAACAGATGGGGACTCATAGCAAGCCTTAACAAAGCAATGTTTTATCCCTGTCAATATAGCCTTTGTCTATCTCAGTGGCGAGATCAGAGAGCTTTGTTATTTTTTTTTGTTAACATGCATGCCCTTTATGCTTTAATCAAGGTTGAGTTGAATGCAAGACAGACTTCACCAATCACCCTAATAGACAATAAAGCAGGTAATCGCATTTGAACGGCCCTTAGAAACAAAGGGGGCCAAAATGTATTAAAGATCAAGATCTATACCAGGCAGACATGAGTCTAGAATTAATTTCTCCCCCAAAGACATTCTCATCCCGACGGATCACAATTGTTCATTCGTCCTAAAACTGAGTCAAAGGAAATACTCATCACAAATACACTCGATAACTACCAGTCCCTCAACATAATGCCAGGCACAAATTACGGACAAGTCATGGTGGCTCATGTCGCACGCATCATGAAGGAAGCCAAAGTCACCGGTGTCTTATGGGGAGAGTTTTTGCTACGCTGTTTTGGAGCACCTTATCCTGCCCGAGTAAGTCAACGCCCTCTATGTGATGGTCTCTTCTTATGTGTAGTTGTATTCCTCTATCTCACTAAGCTAAACTACTTTGTGAAGGGGCTTACTAAGCCGATTAAGTAATCATAACATAACAATATGGGGGGAAAGGAAAAAACAACATCCTTATTATAACAATTTAGTAAACAGGTATATTATTAACACATAGCCGCTTATATTCATGGACTAGATCCTTTACACCTTCTAGATCTTTAAGCTGAACCTACTTGTTGTTCTCTGCCCTATATCTGCTATATCTTATTAAATACTCCATATATTCTTTATAATTTCTGCCCCAGGGAACTACTCTTCTATTTAAAATTCTTTTAACCTTATATCTGTTGTTATCTTTAGAATATCTCTTATTAAAAACAGGGCCTAATTTTAGCTTTTACTGATTAAATAGATCCCCTTGCACTAATTCTATCTGTGCAATTAAAATAACTGGGTATATTTTCTACTTTAGTAGGAATTTCAGCTTATATGCTAGCTTGCCTACCTTTTTTAGAATGGTAAATAGTCCTATATATTACTATAAAAATTTTATAGGCATGCCTATAATTCTGCTACTAGGTAAGTTATATTCCTTATATAATTATAAATATACTTTATCTTCTTTAGCAAATTAAATTAATTAATAATTTTAATTATAAATATTCTTTATTCTTATAGAGGCAAATTTAAGAGCTTCTTTTATATTTAAATAAATTAAAAAATCTTGTTTAAATACTGTCCTTAGAGTGTTTTATAGATAATATAAATTTATTCTAAAAAGTAGCTTATAAGAAGTTTCTCCAGTAAAAGTATTTCTTAATTTATTTATTATAGAAATAATTACTGGCAATTATAAAAACTAATTAATACTTATAGTATAGCTATGCCTTATTATAACTTTAATAATTTAAATTATTCTTTTAGACTGCCCATTAATTTAAAGATAATATGCAGTTAAATAGTACCACTTTATTTTTAATATATTTATTATACTCTTCCAGAAATTAAATATAAATTATATATTTTTATTTAAAATAAATCTTCTTAAAATTCCTTAATTATAAGTTTAAAAGTAATTAACTAAAACTATCTTTTATTACTTAGCAGTTTAAATAGCACATTCTAAAACAAGCCTAATTCTCTTTATAAACTTATCTATAATTATTAATAACTGGTTAAAATTATTGCACAGTAGTAATCCTATAATAAAATCTATTATAATAGTATTAAAAGAAATAGGCAGAATAATAATTAATTATAATTACCTATATAGCTTATAATATTAAATCTTATTAATTAGACATGTTAAATAATTTACTATATATTATTAAAGTAGCTAATAATTATAATATAGTATAATACCTTATAAATTATATATGCATTTTTTTAAATCCTAATATTTATAATTATTATATATTATCTAGAAAAGTTTAGTAGCTATAATATGGGATAGATAAAGCCATAGTTTTTCTGTAATATAATCTTTATCTGTATAGATGTTATGCTTGATAATATATAATAAGTCTTTTTTAAGGAAATATAAAAAACTAGTATTTAAATTACTTTAAAGTATAGAGATAATCTAAAAGGTATAAGGGTTATTCTTATAACTATTTATAATCTATTTTTTAAATGCCTTTAATAGCTTTATAGTAAAAGAGAAGCTCTCAGTAATATTAATATAATTAAAATTAAAATTATTTAATAATTCTTTTATACTTATTTTATTTAGTAATTAAGATAAAGCATTAGCTATAATATTAGATTGTTTTAAATAATAATATACCTTAATTTAAAACTATTATATATATTATAAGGCCTAGACTAAATATAAATTAAGTTATTTTACTACTACTGTATTTAAGGTTAATTACTTTACTATCTCTATAGTTAATATATAGTTTATATACACTACAGGCAGTAATACAGCTAATTTTATTATATATTATATCTTTTTTAATACTTATATTAAATAAGAAACTTCTAACTTAATAGGCTAGTAATTCTTTTTTATCTTAATTAATAGTTATAATAGAAACATTATGGGCTGGATATTAGTTTAAATAAATGAGATAAATAGATTAGTCTTAGTTTTACTGTAATATAGTATTACTTTATAGCCTTTATAAGAAGTATTAAGGTCTATATAAAATTGTTTTTCTTTTATAAAATAAAATAAAAATAAGGGATCTATAAATACTCTTTAAATATCTTTAAAAGTACTTATTTCTTTCTTAATAGACTTATTAACTAAAGTAGATTTTAAATAGAACTATCTATTAAGACCCTTTAAAAGCCTATAATATAGTAAAATAACTTTCCTTTTTTCTAAGGGCTCCTTCTATTGGGTAAAATTAGAAATATAATACTAAAAAACTTTAGTAAGTCTAATATATATTTTAAGATTCTTTAATATCTTTAAAAATATTATAATTATAATAGCTCTATATTGCTCTTTAGATATTATTAGGCCTAATATATTAACTTATTTTTTTAATACTTATACTGAAGAAAATCTAATAAAGACTTTTAATAGTTCTATTTTAATATTTAAACTTAATAGTTTTATAAAAACCTTCTCTAAATAAATAAGGTGCTTATTTAGAGTGTCTAAAGTAATAACTATATTATTAATATAAATATATATAAAAGGAAATTTCTATAAGTATATATTTATTTATTATTAAATATAAGAAATAAAATTAATAAATCCTATAATTACTATATTAAAAATTTTCTAGCCTTTATAGCTAATAATAGCAAGCTAATTATAGTATTTTTTTTTAATAGACTATTAGTAAAAAAACTTGCAAGTATTTATAATTATAATATACCAGCAACCTTAAATTATATTAATTATATTCTTCTACTATAGAATAAAATATAGATTAAAAATAACTTCTTTATTAGTATTTTATAGATTAATAATTACTCTTTTTTTTTTTTTAATATTCTTTTTTAGGTCTATTATATTATACTATATAATAAATATTAAATACTCTAAAGGTATATAGCCTTTTATATAAAACATCTTTTCTTACTAATGTAGTAGATTAAAGGTCTTATTAATTAAATTTTTATCTTTAAATCCTACTTAATAAATTTATAGTTTTAGTATGTAACTCTCCCAATTCTACTTTAGTAGAACTTATAATTATTCTTCTTTAAGTATATTTACAGTTCTAATATTTTCTTTCAACCCCTAAATGTTATATTTATTAACTAATTTCTGGAATTTGCAAACAACTTATAGGTTCTTTTTATAAATAGTAACTTTATTAGATAGTACTGTAGTATTACCCATGTTACCTTTATTTAAGATTTTTAGTAGTTATGGTATAAAAGTACTTCAGGCTTAATATAATGCATTATTTATATAATCTTAGTATATTAAATAAGTAAAATTTATTTTAATATAGCTATTTAATTATATTAATTTAGCAGCAGTATTATTAATCAGGTATGCTATAATATAATTAGAATTAAATAAATAACTAACTTATGTATAACAACTAACAGTAACTGGCTTAAAGAATTTATTTATTACTTTAATAAAAGTAAAACCTTAGTCTACTAGATAAGCATAAATAAAAAATCCTTTAGATTATTATATAGTAGATTTAAACAGAAAATCCCTATTATCTAGTAATTTTAATTTTACCTTAATAGGGATTTTATTTTAAGAATAATTAAAAATAATAATATAATACATGGTATATACAGGCACATCCCAAAGTTAAGCTGGTTTAGGCTAATAATATATTAAAAAAGTTATACTATTATAGGCTTTAATTAAAGCTATATAATTATTTAGATTTAAAATAAATTTTTTATGCATAAGCACTTCTATACTTAATAATATATTTAAGTGTAATTCTTTAATTAAATAAGCTTATATACTAATCTTGCCATACCCTTATATCTTATTTTTATTATTAAGCAAATTAAAAAAATACATATTAAATTTTGCAATTTAATCTATTTTATAATAAAAATCTATACCTATAACTATAATAAATTTAGTATATTTTATAATTTAAACATCCTTAATTTTAACAGTAAATAAAGGATTAATAATAGTAAAAGAGTAATTAGTATTAAAATAAATCTTCTTATATTCTTTAATAGTATTAAGTTTAATTATAGCAGTAATATAATATCACATTTTTAAGGCTATTTTTAATAACTCTAGTTACAGGCATTTTAACTTATATACTTAGGCTTTAATTAATATAGTAATAGGGATATACTTAGGGTCTTTAAGCTACCTATTATAAATATTAATATGCTTATATAACTAATTTTTTAAAAAAAAATTCTTATAGTAAAAATAGCATATAGTAGCTATTATAGGCTTAATATTATCTTCTAATTCTGTATTATATATATAATTATAGCTGGTATATTTAGCTTCTATAGCTGCCTCTGCCTTATTAAAGGCATTATTATTATTATAGTATCTATTATTATTTTTATTATAATTAAAAGGTATAAAACTATACTTTAAATTAAACTAATTAACCTATTACTGCTTATAGTTTTGGATGTTATTTTCTATATTTTAATTATTATTATTATAATTATAATGGTTGTTACTATTATGCCCTTACTTAACTAGTTTAGAACTGGTTTTAACAGTATATATGTGGTTATTTCTGTCCTGGTTTTAGAATCTCCAGTTATTCTTATTTCTTATATTATTATTATTATAGCCTCCTCTTCTATGGGCAGTATAAAAGGAATAATAATTATTATTATTTATATTATTACTCTATGTCTGAGTGTTGTTATTTATATTATTATTTTATAGCTAAGCATTATTATTTAGATTATTATTCTATAGCTAAGCATTATATTAATACCCATAATTTTAATTTTATTGCTGGTAATTAGGATTCCCTTATTAACTATTAAATTAAGGGTATTGTTACTGGGGTTATTAATATTATTAGGTTTATTAAGAAAACTAGTAATGCTAGTTTTAATTAAGGTGTTGGGGAAATTAATAATATTAATTCTAATTTTAATTTTAGTATAGTCTTTTATAATTATAAGTTTTATTATTTTTAAATTTGGCTGTAATATTTTATCATACATATTTATATTTCTTTAGAAGTTTAAGAAACTTTAGCAATAAAGTTAAAATTTTAGAAAGCTTAATATCTCTTTATAAGGCAGGATCTAATTAGTTCTATATTATAAATATCTAATTAAACAGGCTGGTAATGTCTGCAGCATGATAGTGCTAAATAATATTCTTTATAAAACTTTATAGAGACTTACTATTCTGCATATTAGAATAATTATAAGTTAATATATTTAGCTTGCTTAAGGCAGTCTAGAGATTAGATTTAAACTATTTTATTATTAAGATAATTTAGCTATTCTTTAAAGAAATAGTATATAAGATTATTTTTTTAAGGTCTATAAGTTATAAGGTAAATTAACTTAAGACTGCTTCTTGTAGATAGGCTTATATATTTACTTTTATTATTATCTTATCTTTATAAGTAATAATATCTTTAATATAATTAATAAATATATTAACATCTTTATAGTATGTCTGGTTGTTAGATTGTTTTACTGTAATATTATTCTTTAAATCTAGCTAGAAATAATTAATCTTATTAGTTCTTTAGAATCTATTGTAGGCAGTATTACTATTTTTATTAAAATTATTTTTATAGTCTTTAAAAGGTCTAGGGGGACTAAAAGGGCCTTTAGAATTTAATATTCTTATATTTATAAATAATTAGTTTATTTATTCTTTAAGCTAATTATAATATTAGTTTATTTAATATTGCATGTTACTTAAATATATAATAAATTATTAATTCTGCACTAGTATTATTATTAAATTCTTTAATATAAGTTTAAAATCTAAATTTTCTTTAATATAATTATTACCTCCAGCAGTAAGGCTGCTGCCCTTAGCTATTTTAAATATAATTATATTTTTAATATATGGGGTAGAAAAACTACCTAAAATTACAGGATTTTAATAAGATGATTATATAATAGATTTAAGTACTGATTTAGATGCTAATACAGATATAACAGTTAATATAGTATTTTTAGATATATTTTTACTACTTACACTATTTATAATACTAAATAAATGTTTCTTTAACTTGTTAACTAACTGCAATTATTTAATAAAATAAGCTTGCGGGATTTATTAAATAGTAAGAAACTTAAGTAGTTTAAGGCTTGATTTAAATGTCTGTATTACTAAAGTAGAATTAGGATTAGGTATATTAGTATCTTAAGATAATAATAATAAAAGGGTTTTTAAGGGAACTTACTTAATTTACTTAATTTCTTTTACTGCCTTAGGCAGCTTAGATATAAGATCTAAGTAAGATTAAAAGCTAGTATTTAATTAAGATACTAATCTACTTTTAAATTATTATTATTATTTTAACAGTTTCTCTGAAGAAAGAAAACTTACTAAAAAAAGAACAGCTTATATTTATTTAAGAAATTTAGATAAAGTAGCTATTTACAGGCTTTTTATAAGTTATAGGAATTTAATTATGGCACAGTTAAGTATGCTTTAATTAATATTCTATTTAAAAGAAAATAGATAATTCTTTATTAAAATTGGTGGTTCTTCTACTGCTAATAGATATTTTAATATTTTAATAGTTTTTTAATTAAATTCCCCAACAAAAGCAGAGTAAGACCTATTTTAAAAATAATAAATTTAATGGGCTAATTCTTCTATACATTTTTTTAGGTATACCATGAGTAAGGGATTACTACAGAGAAATAAAGGTAAAAAATAAAGAAAAAGGGATAAAAGAGAAAAGAATAATATTATATAATAATAAAAGAAGATTGAAGTTAGAAGGTCTAGGATCACTCTAATTGGCATATACTAATAATTATAAGATGAGTCCTTGTGTTGATAATTCCTAATGTTAATCTTGGCATTCCAATATTAATTTTAACATGTCATAAACATGCTTTAGGATCTAAAAGGTTATATAACCTCTTATTTAATAGAATTTTAATAAAATTTAATGCCTGGATTGTAAAACCAAGGACATGCTACCAAATTATGATAGTCTCTTCTTATATATAGTTGTATTCCTCTATCTCACTAAGCTAAACTACTTTGTGAAGGGGCTTACTAAGCCGATTAAGTAATCATAACATAACACTCTATCCCAGTCAATCCTTATTCCTTGATAGCCCCAGATAACAGAACAAATCCTACTAACGAAACAAACCCTCTTCTAATTGGCCAGCACATCCAATTTGTTCTTGAGGATGAGGACGTCGAAACCGCCTACCAGGCTCTCCTAGCTCACGGCTACCAACGCTGCACAAACAGCAATCAATGCCCTCAGATACACACACAATCCCAACACCCAGCACCAATAGAGCATGTCTACGTCCCATCTGAACGAGATCCCTTCAACGGCACCATGGTCAACCTCTACCAGAAATCCGTCTATCTCCCCTGCTTCCCCAGTCTGAAAACAGGCACAGTTGAACTCGATCCGTCCTTCTTCATGTTCGCTTCGGATCCTAGTTTGCCCGTGTCGAGCGATGACAATATTGGGCGCTATAACCCGTGTCTGCCGGACGTTGTGATCCCCAAGATGCACAAGTTCGTCACGGCGCTGATTTATCTCGGGTGTCGTGACGCAGGGATCCCTGTGGGTAAGTGTATCTGGGCTAATTGGTTGATGTCTCTGCGCCTCAATATGAATAGTCAAGTTGACGAGAATGAACAATTTGACTCGGGAATGGAGAGCGGGTGGGATGATGCGGTTGAAATTAAGTGATTTTGGTGAGAGAGTACGCTGGTGGCATTATGGAAACCGAAAACTACCTTTTAGGAGGCTGAAGAAGAGAAATTGGTTTGCCGTGGTTAGGTATAATCTATGCACTGTTAGTATATGGGGGTCCGTTTTCTCTATTTCTCTCTCTCTCTCCCTTTATTTTAGTTATTTATTTTTTGTTTTATGGATGGAGCCGTATCCCAAAGTCGAACTAGTTGGCTAGTTGGGTTCTAATGCCATACCATACCAGCTATTCATCTAGAGATTTAAGAGTCCCTCGACTTAGTAATAGAGTTTATATTTTCCTAAATCTTTGGAATTCTTCGACATATGGGGGCCAAATAGTATCACAACAGTGTTATACCCTTTTCTGACCCGAATTCCCGGAATTTGCTTGGTCTCAGAATGCAGCTGCTTGCTTGAGACATCCTACTCGTAGGTGCAGGGTATCCGAGCACCTGCGAAGACATTACAGCAGAGCTAGACATTTCTCTGCGCTACTAGTATCGGCCTACCCAGATCCCATGAGGATCTAACAGGGTAGATTGTGAGAGGATTGCTAGGAGTTGCTGCCACGCTCGATGGCAGGATTCAACTGAGGGGCAAACCGGTTAGCGTGCAGTTGAGTTGGGCCTAGGATTTATTCTCCGGAGCAGTCAATGGTAAGACATTAAACATTCAAGGGAAAAAGGACTCCTAAGAAGCGAGATTGTAGCCCTAAAATAGATCCCTGATTAATGCTGACACGGTATCCTCCCGCGGCTTGCTCGTCCGCTGCTACCGCGGTTTCTTACTGGTTGTCAGCGAATATTCCAAACTATCCTGGTTCATGCGACGAAGGAGACCGCACTTTTCTCGGACTAGCTATGTTTTGGGGTTTATTTTTCTTTTTGCTGATTGGTAGAGATAAAGAAAGCATACCCCTGCATACCAATAGAGTGAATATCATAAGAAGGGGGCTATCGCTTGGTTTTAAGATGTTCCAGACCCATTTAAACATCTCTCAATTGGCTCTGCCCCGCACGAGGGCTGCAAAAACGCCATCCGGAGGCTACGACTCAAACGGAAATAGCACACTTTTGCTCTCTCCTAAGATAGGTCGGGATAAGAATCCTGCGCTAGACAACGTTGGCTTTTTTATAAAAAAAAAAATAAAAAGAGGGGTGTCATCGCTGGTCTGTGCCATCCCCCTTATAAAGCAGCATAGCTCCCAGATATCTTGGTTTTAACTCGTTTTTATTCTCACGTCAACTCTGCCCTAGCAAGCCCGTAGTAAAAGATCCCCATGGCCTTCTTTTCGACATTAGGGCTCGTTATTTTAGCCTACTTGGCCCTGCGGAGTATTTACAGACTCTATTTCCACCCCCTCAGTAAAATCCCCGGTCCTAAATTGGCCGCAATCACCAACTGCTATGAGTTTTATTTTAATGTAATCAAGGGGGGGCAATTCATTTGGGAACTAGAGCGTCTACATAAAATATATGGTCAGTCGGCATACATTTCTTCTTACGCCTGTCCCTTTTACGAACGACCACACTGACTGCTACGAATGGAGGTCCCATCATCCGTATCAATCCTCGAGAGGTTCTAATCAAAGATCCGGATTTCTATGATGAGATCTATGCTTCGACCGCTCGCAAGCGCGAGAAGGATCCGGTGATGGTCGCTCAGTTTGGGCTGGATGGGTCCGGTTTCTCAAGTGTCTCTGCGGAAATCCATCGCCAGCGACGTGCACCCATGGATAAATTCTTCTCTAAGCAGGCCATCACCAACATGGAATACTTCATCCGTGAGAGCCTCGACAAACTAACGCAACACCTCCGGGCAGCCTGTGAATCCCACAAGATCGTCAATCTCGACGCAGGATTCGCCGGGTTAACCGCAGATGTCATCCATCGGTACGTGTATGGGTATAATAGCGGTAATCTTGACATGGAGGACTTCAACGCGCACGTTCGAGACGGTATCAATGCCCTTTTTCGAATGGGGCAGCTGATGTACTTTTTCCCGTTTATGCAGGACATCATGAACTCGGTTCCAATTGGGCTACTGGAACAATTGAACCCTTTTGCTTTTGCACTCAGGAGCCAAAAGGAGGGCCTATATGCCCGCACTGTTGAAGCTCTCAATAATAAGCGTGGCACAGATGCGCCCATCAATAGTCCCATTATCGAGTCAATGGTTAGGCTACCGGACCATATGACCGACCCCAAGCGACTCACGAATGAGGGTTTCGCACTAATTATTGGGGGGACTGAGACAACTGCCCGGTCTCTGTCGGTCGCCGCATATCATTTATACTCCAACGAGACGATTAAAATGAAATTGCGCGAAGAGCTGCGACAGGTGATGCCCACGCCAGATTCCAGACCTACCTGGAATCAACTTGAGCAGCTCCCGTATCTGGTCCGCGGGGGGGGGGGGGGGGGGGGGGGGGGGGGGGGGGGGGGGGGGGGGGGGGGGGGGGGGGGGGGGGGGGGGGGGGGGGGG